>CM055908.1:24552756-25152756 GCA_029582155.1 Panopea generosa | reverse complement strand
TACGCCATCTTCCTTGATACTTCACAACATATGGTGAGGTATGGACAAGACATACAACCAACTAGTAATAATTTTTTTTTACTTCGATTGTGAAACAAGTTCTTACACTCAAAGTCTTCCTGGTTAGAACCAGTACTAAGCATATGCAGAAAAATGTCTTGCTCAAGGACACCACACATAGCTGTGGCAGAGGATCGAACCAACGATTTAGTTTAGTGTTATGTTCAAAACATGACAGGTTATATCTCACAAAGTTTTCAGACCAAGCTAGGTTGGACCCTATAAATTCTGCAGTGGTAATGTAAGTGATATCTGGACAGTGCTCTTGACCATTTGGCCATGGTTCCAACTAGTAAAGGACTGGAAATAGATGACAAGTGCTTGAACAAAATATGATAGATAATAATAAATACAAGTATATGGATATATAAATGATTACATTATTATGAAGTGTTACATTTAAATATCCTGGTTTTTACGCTTTGGTATTAAGCCACTTAAATTAAAAAAAAGTTTTAGTTTGATTTGACATTGGTTTAAACATGTCATTTTGGTGAGCACAGAGAGTCGTTAATTATATCCTTTAAGGAGATATAAACAAATGAAATGCAAACATTGGAAATGCCTTGAAACTGCTCTTGTTTCCAAACAGAGATTAGAATAGTCAAGCTGATAAACTGTCAATGGCAGAAGTACTATTGTACTGGAACTAAACAGTAAACAACACTGTATATGATGGACTTTGGAGCTTGGAAGCTTTTCCTGTCATGTGACTTGGCAGCATACAGTCAAACCTGTCTATAGCAGCCAATCAAGGGAAGAAGTAAAAGTGGCCTTTTAAGACAGGTTGTTGCTTAATACAGGTTAATTTACTATGAAAACATAGAAATGGGGAATAAAAAATATGGTTGCTTAAGACAGGTGGCTGCTTAATCGAGGTAACCACATACATAGGTTCGACTATATGTTTACAATTTAAATGTTCCAGTAAACAAGAGTATAAATTAACCAGCAATTAACAGGTGTTGATTGGAACACAACATTAAAAATGTAAAAATAGGAAAGTCTGTTATTACTAAATATATTATCTATCATGACACAATTCGATGGTTAAATGCATATTGATTGGTAATTGAATATTTAGCGTCATTTTTATGCCATCGAGGGCTAACAGACGATCAGTTAACCTAACCACTGTTTCCTGGAATTAACCAGTACTCGAGCACACCCCATCTCCGCAAGTAACAGATAACTTTCCCACTTGAATCAGTGGTGAGAGACGAATGATAATGAGACACAATGTCGTATATCAATCATCACAGAGACTGTTGCCGGGAGGGGGATTCGAACTCACGACCCCTGGATTGATAGTCAGACTGAGCTAATTGCGTCGGCTTAAATTGGTTAAATGCATAAACAATGTAACTAATGCAAAAATTCTTAGATAAAAATTCACTGCAAGAAAATTATGCACACCAAGCACCAAACTTAAGAAAAAAATAATTACAAAACAAAATTTTTTTATCAATTAATTTTTCTACTTAACGTCAATATTTCTTTATATGCAACATTTTGTATATCTGTTAACAACCTTTTCATGAAATATGAAAAAAACACATGTTTATTTCTTAACCCTTTACTTCATATGGACACCTCTAATATAGAAGGATTTTGAAAACAGAGTAGAACCAGTTCTGATTGCTTGTAAGCTGTGCCAAAACCCATGTCCGCAAGTGGACCAAGCTGGGCCAAAACCCACGTCTACAAGTGGACCAAGCTGGGCCACAACCCACGTCTGCAAGTGGACCAAGCTGGGCCAGATCCCACGTCCGCAAGTGGACCGAGCTGGGCCCAAACCCACATCTGTAAGTGGACTTAGCTGGGCCCGAACCCACGACCGCAAGTGGACTAAGCTGGGCCCGAACCCACGACCTCAGTGGTCAGTACATGACAGTCCCTTAGACCACTCCACTATGGAGGACCCCTCTAATTATATACAAATGTATGCTATAAAATGCACACAATTATATGGTTTACAAAAATTTACAAAATTAAGTAAAACAATCTTTACACTGACGACAGATGGCATGGCATGCACCAAAACACTGATATTCTTCAGATAAAATCTAGAAATGGTAACAGTAAAATCATTGACACACAATATGATAACAATTTATGATTTTAAACTGAAATAACTCCTTTACCGGTAGACATTAACCTAAGACTGCATATAAACATGACATGTGTTTTCCTTGTTTCACCACTAACAAACTGCAAACCAAGCATTTAAATATACACTAAATGTTTACCTCCAACTTGGAATCTATAGATTTCTGTTTCTGTAAACATGGATTGAAATGTGTACATACAAAAAAAATGCTATAGTTTATATTTTTATTCTTGTTTAATGGGGTTAAATGCCATTTCCAGTCCATGTACATTTTATATTATGTATGTATGGACACCAGTTTATAATGTATCAGGTAAACTCAAATAAAGATAAGTCGTTCAACAAGCTACTGGAAAATAAGTCACAATGTCTGAATGGAGCTGTACAGAGTAACTTAAATATATCAGGTTAACACAAAGAGAGGGAGGGTGTATCGGTGGGTAAGGGTGTGGGCGTGTGGGTAAAGGAATTGGGGTCGGTAACAAAATTGAAAAAGGGCAGAGTATTTGATTTAATTAAAAAAAAATAATAAAAAAATGGACAGCATGGTTTGTATCTTGGTTTGGCTTGGGCAGGTAGCCGATGGTTAGAGGACAATGGACCTGGTATATTCACACAATGATGCAAAGTATTTCCCATCTAAGACCTATTTATCAATCTGGATACATTTACATGTACAATTCATATAAATACCCAATAAAAGTTTCAGGCTCATAAAACATAACACTTTTAACCCGATAATGCAAGTATTAACGAAGTCCATTAAATAGGTCAAGGTCAGTGATGTTAACTTTTTTTTAATTGATGGTGATCAGTTTACAGAATCAATAGTATTACAGAAAAATAAAACTGATTTAAGAAAACAAAAAAAGAAAATCAAACACGAGCTAAACAAAAACTTTAACCTAAGGTTTTGGAGCCCAAAGTATGGAAATTTAAATAAGTTAGCTATATACATTGTTTCTATAACATAACATGAATGTGTTTATGAAGTTTAGTCACCAAAACATGAGTAGTTTGTTAAGAAACAGAAAAAGCTGAGCTAAACATAAAACTTTAACCAAACCTGAGCTAATCAAAAAACTTTAACCTAAGGTTTTAGAGCCCAAAGTATGGAAATTTAGGTAAGTTAGCTATATACATTGTTCAAAAACAGAGAAATTGTGAGCTACACATAAAACTTTAACCTATGGATAACGCTGACGCCAGGGTCATGACAATAGCTCTTCGTTTTTTTCAAAAAGACGAGCTAAAAATAGGGCATTAATTGGAGGTACCATTTATTCGGTGGAGTACTGTATGTAACCACAATTTATCATACATGTGTTGTACAGTTATTGTTACCATGACAACATATAAATCAACTATAATAACAAACCTGTAATTCTTGAATTGTTTTGTCCTGTTGTTGAAGCACTGCCATTCTTCTTGCATGACCAACCTAGTTAAAAAATAAAATAAAATTTAACCACTCAAACCAATATTAAAATATAATACAATGAAATAAGGCCATTAAATCCTGATCATTTTGTTTTGTAGCGGTGGTCTAAGGGTAATGTGTCTGCCGTGCAGGTGGAAGGTTGTGAGTTTAATCCCTGGCCGGGTCATACCAAAGACTTGAACAAGAGTTGTCAGAAGACAACAAAGCTCACCTATGGGATAAAACTTACCAACCATGCAAAAATTGAGATTGGAGGCAAACATCAAAACTTAAACTACATTCGTCCCGGTGAGTTAAAAATGGTACCAGAAGCTTCCTCGCTTGGGGCTCAGCATTAAAAGAATAGTTTTAGGTCTGGTCGGCCTGGTGCCAGTATGTATATCATACCATGTGTCTGCAGCATTATATTTCAGTGAAGCAGTGCTCAAAAAATTGTATATAGCTAAAAACAACAACATCCTTACCACTCCTAACAGACAGATATCTTTTTCAGATTATGTAGGATTTGAGTTATACAAATATATATATAGATAGATATCAATTTGAGCAAATAATTCACACGTGTGACCCAAATCAAAATTCCTTAAATATTTCAATTTCTTTAAATGATTCCTTGAACTCATTACAAATTAAATAATTCCATTAATTTGAAGTCAGAATGAATCTTCACTCATTGTAAAAAGATAAGATGGAAAATTATGAATGTAAATAAAGTTGTAACAATTCAAAAAGCTGAGTTTAGGACGATCTCAAGATGAGATGTTAATAGAAACTGGGGCCAGTTGACTGACCTACAAAAGGTAAGATTTCCACATGGAGAATGGAGATACATATAGGCATTTCATTTATGCAAAGTGTGTGCTAATTTAAATTATTAATATATTTTCTAATGGTTAAAAAAGCTCTTAAGATGATATAATATTTATTGTTAGACTTTATAAACATAGTCTGAATACACCTGTTTATAAAAATGTAAATCTTGGCACGTTTCTGATCTTGACTATTGTGTTATGAATTTCCCCCGACTTTTTTTTGTAATCTTACATTCAAGTAGTTCATAGACTAACGAAGGTTACTGTAACATGCTCCTGATACTATACATGTACACATGTACTTACTGCAGCACATTCTACAGTTAGATTGTATTTTAACCTTTTGCAATAGATAGTATATGCAGGGGAAATGTACGAACTCATTGGCAGTTTGAGTTTGATTTATTATCTTTTTAGTGCTTAGAGAGGCCTCAGATACATTTCTGCGATAGGAAATAGTCATTAGTTTATTGAATCATTGAACAAGAGCATACACTAAAACACAGGTCATGTCATTGCAGTTTATACGGTATACAGAAATATATGTTTCACCTCTAAACGACCAATCAGTGCAGCCAGCTGAGCTTCCTGTTGGGCCAGGGCAGCCTCGGTTTCAAGAGCCAATCGTTTTCTGAAGTTGTTTTCAGCTTCCTTCTTCTCTTTCTCAAACAACAACACTTCTTGGTCCTGAAAAACAATACAATCATAACGTTTATCAATAAGTAACTTCATATCCATTAACTACAATATGTACACTTCTACTTAAAGATGACAACCAAACACATGTTCTACATAAACATGTCGTTCTGCTATTATGCTATTATTGCATACTAAATGCACATCTACTCTATGTCTTATATCTAAATACAAAACAAGGTCATGGCAGCACTGTAAGTTAACTGACAAATGACCTCAAGGACAAAAAACTCTTCACATTTACAGGAGACAAGTTGTAACATTTGTACATATCATTCACACCTATTTTACAAGTAAAACAGTTCATTTGCACCATTGTGAAAATGCATGGAGCAAAGGCTACAAGTCTGACGATTTAGCATCATTTTTATGCCACTGAAGACTAACTGATGATCAGTTAACTTAACTATTCTTTCCTGGGATCCTGGAAGGTTAACCAGTACTCAAACACACCCATCTCCCCAAGTGACTGATGACCTTTCCACTTGAATCAGATGTGAGAGATGAATGACAATGTGACACGGTGTTGTATGTCAATCACCAAAGAGAATTTAACAAGGTGGGAATTTGAAGTCACGACTAGATATATATATCATATGTACTTTCAAATTATTTCAATTAATTTGAATCAGTCAGCTGTGTATAAATAAGTTTAAACTAATCAATCATTTTTCAATGGCGAAGAAATATATATTATATGTACATTCAAATTATTTCAGTTAATTTGAATCGGTTAACTGTGTATAAATAAGTTTAAAACTAATCAATAATTTTTCAATGGCGAAGAAATATATATTATATGTACATTCAAATTATTTCAGTTAATTTGAATCGGTCAACCATGTAGAAATAAGTTTATAACTAAACAAGGTACCAGCTTCTCCTGCAGACGTCTGATCTCCTTCTCATTCTGTTGTCCTGCCTCGGATTCTGCAGCTCTCTTCTGGGCTTGTAACTCACTGAGTCTTGCTCGTCTGGCACTCAACTTGTGTTCTAAACTGTAAAAGAAATATATCAGAAAGGTAAGCAATGGTGCATTTTTTATATTAAGAAAAAATATTTTCACATTTTAAAACATGTCAAATACAACACAATTAAATTATGACATGTTTTTAAACAATATTTTCTAAAATAATAAAATCATTAAAAGGAGCATTGATGAGAGCTTTAATTATAACGGTACCCTTAAATGAGAAGCTTTAGGTCTAAATATATTTACCAACATCTGTGTATGATATGGGTGCAGTAAGGTTTAATCTACTCAGATATAGTATAAATTGTCCCCTAGGTAGCCATTTATATACAGTCATTTGTAAGCGGTCACCTCTATTAAGCAGCCACATTTACTATTTCCCATGCCTTATGCTTTCAGAGCTAATTAACCTATTTTAAGCATCAACCTGTCTTAAAATGCCATTTATGTACCTTTCATTGACTGGCTGCTAAAGACAGGTTTGATTGTAGTACACAGTCTAAGTGTGAACAGCGATCCAAACTAAGGCTAATGGAACGTTTCCAGTTGCCATCAGCACCTCTTATGACCAATTGTGTAGTTTCATTTACTTCCCATCAACTTCTTCTGTGATACAGGCTTTAATGCAATCTTCTTATTTCAACAAATCACAGCTCAGTTTAAGATTAAAGTGCAGTTCTCAGCAGATCATCTTTGTAAACAAGTGATGAAGCTTCACGTTCACATTTTATTTTTGGACAAAACTATTAAAAATAGTGTTTTTGCCATAACACTACTTACCAATCTAAAATGACCTTTCTCGGAACAATCTGACATCTTTTCGCATAAATCAGACATATACACCATCCATAAAGTTCTTTCATAAATTAAAACATGCATGCTTAACTTGACAGTTCATTAATCAGCCCATCAATAACACCATCTCCCTTCTGCATATTTATTAAGTATAAGAGGAACAACTTAGCTATACACTAATATCCCACCTCATCTGCTGTTTCAACTTGCTCCTTGACAACTGGTTGTTCAGTGCCACCATATTTCTCTCGTGCTCTCGCATAATCTTCTCCTTAGCACTGTAACAAGCAACAAAATATAGTTTTAATCTTATTCATTTTACATTGATGAAATGAGTACTTATAACTTAAACAAATCGTGCTCTACATCTCCCTGGATGGGTCCAGTACTAAGCAAATGTGGGTAAGTTTCTTGTTTAAGGACACCACACACAGCCGTGGCAGAGGATGGAACTCAGTCCCCAAATCCTGGGTCAAACACTCTACCACGAAACTATACACTCCACTAAAATAGTGTAATATTTAAATAAAGTTAATTTATTAATGACTTAATAGTGCAAAATTAGTCTATCCACCTTCTTAGTCTATACTGAGTTAGACTTCTTTTGTACTGAGCTCTCAAATTATTAATTTATATAATGTCTATAAAATGAGAACAGAAGTTTTGCTGGTGATATTTAAGTGCTTTCTTTATGCATATTACAGGTGTTAGATATTTGGACGGAGATTGGAGATTTAATGGGCAACTCTGTTATCTTTATTTTAGTTGTTCTTGAAAGATGTATTATTTTAATTTTATTTTAAATTACATGCTGAAAAGTAACTAATTTCATATTTCAAATACCACAGTCAATTAAGTCATTAAAACCCCAGAAATATATCTTGATGTATTACGCACTAGTCTTTTATTTGTAGATGAGACTAGATTTATAAATTTACTGACAGTGGGAAATGATATATATTTAAAATATTTAGTTCTTATTGTTATATATGAGTAATGACCATGACATGTAAAACAATTTATACAGCTGTAAAACGGGTTTCACAAAAATAAAAACAATCCTTACCACTAAACATGGCATTTATAAAAGCAAACAAAATCTTCAGCCAACTGTTTACCCAGACCAACTTCATTATTGAAATAGACTGCGAACAGTTATAGATATTTATAACTATATATAAATGACTGGCCAGCAAATTTCCCATTGAAAATAGTTTAATGGCTGGCTTGAAACAATTTTTAACAAAAACTAAATAAAAAAAGGTACTTTAAACTCAACGATAAATCTGATCAACATTGACAAATATCAAACTTGCCCTGTATATTATAAATGTAAAGGTACACACAAAATATTAACTAAATACATAACCCTTTAGAAGTAACTGATCTGATACTAATTTTTTTTAACAGACACATGGACGAATAGATGGACCAGTGTAACATTCTTTAAATGGCTGGGGAATAAAAAAAAATGAAGATTTCCCCGAAGCAGTTGTAGTGTATCCATTATCATCAGGCAGACTTACTCTTCTGACAATTCCAGGTTACTGTTCAGGACCTGCTTCACTGTCAAGTCCTGTTGTTCAAGAATTGTCTCCCTTTCTGTCTGGTCCGTTTTCTCTTTTTGTTGTAAATTCTATGAAGAAGAAACGGTACGTTGAAAACAAACAGTGGCGAAAGTTTACATAATTTGAAAGAGCTGTACCAGTGTGGCCTTAAAGCCACTTCCAAACAATGTCAATCAGAATGAAATTGAAACTTATATTTAAAAAAAGTAAAAAAATAATTCTTATGAATATATTGAAATAATAAATGGTTTTGATTCTAGATTACATCACATCCATTTAATGCAATGAAAGCTTCAAAGACAGCTAAGATAATAAAATTCCTAAAACAAAAACTTAAAAATCTTTGACAAATTGTTTCATTCTAAACTATTTTAATCTCAATTTCACCGCAAGAACAGAGCTTAGAACCTGCATTGGGTGTTGTTCTTGAGAGACCATTGACAAATTTGTATACCAGCCCTATGGATGCAAAGTTTTAACAAATAGCAAGTGTCATCTACCCAATCTCATTAAAATCAGAGCATTGCTTTCAAGGTTTTGAAAGTGAAAGTAGAAGTCTATTTAACCAAAGAAAAATTTCTATTTAGCTGGGTTCCCAATATCATATGTGATTATCACATGTTTATAATTGTTATAATGAAAACATTATGGCTGTGCCTATGTTAAATGTAAATGATTTTCAGAAATTATAGAAATAAGGGACGATACCGGGACTTTTTTTATTTATATACCAATATACAATATAGGAAGATCACTATGGCCGAATCAACAACTAGGAAACAGCACTTTATAAGAATGTATCAATCAACATCATGTTGTAAATCTCAACGTACTGCAAATGTAATGATTAATCTAATTGGATGAATTGTTATGAATATTAATTACATGAATCTTCTTTCTAGCATTAATATTCTCCAACTTACCAGCATCCTCTGTTGCCACTTCTCCTGTAGACTTGCTCTCATTTGCTCCCTCTCTTCCTTTCTCTGATTCTCAACTGCATCCATGCGCAGATTATGCAGTTTGATGATGCGTTTAACATCCACGTCTGCCAGCTGGGCCTGCTGGGCGATTGTCTGCACCATCTTGTCACTTGCCTCCTTCACTGACACATCCTTCTTTGACTGTATCAACTACAGAGAAGATTAGATATCATCAGAACCCATTATGTTACTCTGCATTCAATGTTGAATACAGATTGCATTACGTTACTCTGCATTCAATGCTGACTACAGATTGCATTGCTCAACTCTGCATTCAATGTTGAATACAGATTGCATTACGTTACTCTGCATTCAATGTTGAATACAGATTGCATTACGTTACTCTGCAGTCAATGCTGAATACAGATTGTATTACCTTACCCTGCATTCAATGCTGACTACAGATTGCATTGCGTTACTCTGCATTCAATGCTGACTACAGATTGCATTGCGTTACTCTGCATTCAATGCTGAGTACAGATTGCATTGCATAACTCTGCATTCAATGTTGAATACAGATTGCATTATGTTACTCTGCATTCAATGTTGAATGCTGAAATCTGAACATTGTTTTAGTTACAGTACACTGTGTTTGGTATATTGCAATATTTCACACATGTTTAATTATAGTCACTAATTTTCAGCATGTGTATAAAATTCCACTTGCCCCCTCACATTGGTGAGTTGAAGTCGGGCAAATAATAATTTGTAAAGCTAGTCAGACAGGATGAAAACTTTTCCACATCTTAATTATTCCATTCGAAAAAAAAATGTTATAGAGTTGAAGTTTCTTGATCACAAAATGATCAACTGGTTCTTGTTGCTTTGGGAAATGAATAAAATCTGTCCAACCAAACTTAAACTTTGCTGTTCAACATGAAACAATGATAATTAATAGTAAATCAGTCCACCAACTTTACACATGTACTATCTTTACAGACCCAACTCCCCACCCACCCACCATCCTTAATCCCACCCAACCAAAATGTCAATTTTGTTATTTTTTATAAAATCGAGTGGTACTTCAGTAATGGTTAGTATTGGTTAGTACATCTTATTGGTCCCTAGTCCTGCATGATGAGTAGTGGTTATATACCTGTGATGCTTTCTCCATCTCCTGTATTTCTGTCTGGTCCAGATCTGTCTGGGTTGCCTCTGTCTCTTGCTGTTGATGCTGCAGAAGGTTCTGATAGTTCTGTAAATTGACAAACAGAAATATAATGACAGTACAGTCAACAAACAGAAATAACGACAGTACAGTCAACAAACAGAAATAACAACAGTACAGTCAACAAACAGAAATAACAACAGTACAGTCAACAAACAGAAATAACAACAGTACAGTCAAACAACTCTCTAAAGCTGACATACCCAGAGATTTACCAGATGAATGATCATATGATCCCTAAAAAATGAAACAGCCTACCAGGGCTGCATTTGTTTGGTTAACTGTTTGCTTACATTAGCTAACAGATTTTCCTGGACTCTGGCTCAACCATAAATTAGCATGAAGTATGCAATAAATTTAAGAAAACCAGGCAGCAAAAATGTTTGCTGTATAACGGTGCTGAACGTAATAAAGGGAAACAAAGGTGTTTGTGTATCAAAATCACCCAATCCCAAGTGACTGTAATCACTTGAGATTATGGAGCCGTAACAGTCGATCAAATCTGCATCTCCTTCATTAAATAATACATCTGTAAAATGTAATCAGTCGTTTCTGACAGACAGATGACAAACACAGGGATAATTCCAAACACTCATAGGACAGCCTTACACTCAGGTGAGCAACAACAAAGTTTCGACCCCAGGAAAATATTTGGTCAGCAATATGTGTTTCTTTTGATTTTTATATATTTTTAGTAAGTGTCGCCATTAAAAGTGGTCACAAAGATAACTTTTTAAAAATCACTAAACATTAATGCTAAAGATTTTTTAACGCATCTTTAACAATTTTACATTAACAATATTACCAAACTTGTCTTAACTTACATTAACAAATTCATCTGTGTTACTGCTCTTCTCCGCCTTCTCAAGGAAATTTGACTTTTCTTTCAATTGTTTATCAGCCAATTTTTTCATCCTAATTTCTCGTCGTTGACGTAGTTTCTCGGCCAGTTCACTCTGTGACCGCATTTGGTCTGTGTAAATAACAAGCAATGTAACTGTTAATCAAGATGGAGTGTCATCGACATGAATCACCTATGACGACTGATGCACTGTCACAATTTCTCCATGGCATTACTATCTCTCATTTATATTTACATCCACAGACAATGTGACCAAAAGAAGACTTTTCATTATCATACAGAATATGCTGTCACTACAAAACAACCTAGGATGTCCCAGTCAGCAGCAATCTCACTGTTCTCGGATGCAACCCTGATTTAGATCCATGTCTCAGAATGTTATAAGATCAAGCATGTTGGCTTTTCCCCAGCTTTTTTATATCTTGTTTTAAACTTATTTATTTTATTTCAATTGTGAAGCAAGTTGTTAGAAATTATACAAATCATGCTGGAAGTCTTCCTGAGTAGAACCAGTACTAAGCATATGTGAAATAAGTGTTGCGCAAGAACATCACACATAGCCATGGTGGATGATCGAACCCACGACCCTCCGATCATGGATCTGACACTCTACTGGACCATGCATTCCACATACATGTATATCAACATCACAATTACATCCACCCCAAGAACTCTGATTTGTATAAACTAGGTAAAATGCTTAATTATTGATAAACCATTTGTAAATTTAAAATCAAAGGAAACCTACAACAGGGAACAGTTATTATGTACCTCTACAAATATAACTACCTTTTGCAACAGGAGACAGTTATTATGTACCTCTACAAATATAACTACCTTTTGCAACAGGAGACAGTTATTATGTACCTCTACAAATATAACTACCTTTTGCAACAGGAGACAGTTATTATGTACCTCTACAAATATAACTACCTTTTGCAACAGGAGACAGTTATTATGTACCTCTACAAATATAACTACCTTTTGCAACAGGAGACAGTTATTATGTACCTCTACAAATATAACTACCTTTTGCAACAGGAGACAGTTATTATGTACCTCTACAAATATAACTACCTTTTGCAACAGGAGACAGTTATTATGTACCTCTACAAATATAACTACCTTTTGCAACAGGAGACAGTTATTATGTACCTCTACAAATATAACTACCTTTTGCAACAGGAGACAGTTATTATGTACCTCTACAAATATAACTACCTTTTGCAACAGGAGACAGTTATTATGTACCTCTACAAATATAACTACCTTTTGCAACAGGAGACAGTTATTATGTACCTCTACAAATATAACTACCTTTTGCAACAGGAGACAGTTATTATGTACCTCTACAAATATAACTACCTTTTGCAACAGGAGACAGTTATTATGTACCTCTACAAATATAACTACCTTTTGCAACAGGAGACAGTTATTATGTACCTCTACAAATATAACTACCTTTTGCAACAGGAGACAGTTATTATGTACCTCTACAAATATAACTACCTTTTACAACAAGAAACAGTTATTATGTACCTCTACAACAGGGGACAGTTATTAGGTACCTCTACACAGGAGACAGTTATTAGGTACCTCTACACAGGGGACAGTTATTATGTGCATCTGCAACAGGGGACAGTTATTACATACCTCCTGCAACAGGAAAGTTATTATATACCTCTACAACTGGGAATAGTTATATATCATATACCTCTATAACTGGGAACCAACCAAAATGTACCTCCAACAACAGAGAACAGTTATTATGTATCGGCTTCCACGGGGAACCAGCTATAATTTACCTACTACAACTTGAAAAAAGTTACTATGTATCACTTAAACAGGGAACCATCACAACAAGAAACCAGTAATTGTATACCTAATTCATGTTGTTTTTGGAGATTTTCCAAGTTTTTCTTGTGTTCATCGAGGATCTCCTTCTTCTGTCGCTCCTGCAGTTTACCATCATCAATTAGTTTGCCGAGTGGTTCCTCGAAGGACTTCACCTCATTCACTATGGAGTCCTTGTCTTGCTGCTCCTGAAGTTTCCTGAACTCCAGAATCTGTCGTCTCTTTTCCAGACGCTCTGCCAGGTGCTGCAAAATACACATTAATACATTCCACAAATGTTGATGGAGCCCAACACATTGGACATCCAGTTATATGGTGTCCAGGGCTGCGTTTCACAAAATAATTTACGATAAAAATCGCCATAATTCAATTTGACATTTTTTTTTCGTAAAATGTTTATATTTTGATTTACATTTTAAATGACTGTATTTCCAGAAAATATATCATTTTCTGCACGATTTGAGCCAACTTTGGGTTCATTTTGACGAATATTAAAAACATCATGAACAGTTTTTTAGTCGATTTTTGTCGTAAGTTTTTTTTGTGAAACGCAGTCTAGTTTCATAGCTGTACTGGTAACTGTGCCACATTATAATTATTTTATAAAACATATCATATGAGAATAAAGCAAGAGGCATATGAGTCTCATACTATATCAATGTATATAATTCCATATGAGACTCATGCATTCGCTATATACATATTCTTAACCCAAGTACAACGGCAGTGTATGACTTTAGAGGTGAGACAATGTGTTTGACCCTGGGTACAGTCAAATCTGTGTTGTCTCCATTATACAGCAAAATGTCATTTGCAGCCATCTTTTCTACTAAACACTAACATTTCAGTAAAAAAATTATCTTTTTGAATCGTCTCTTCACGACAAAATTAATTGTTGAAAGTAACCAAAACACCATAGGTAATAAATAGCAAAAATAAAAAGAGGTGAACTTAGATGCTCTTGTCTATATCACAAAGTGAGATTATTAACAAGAATAGCAATGCTAGGCAAAAGGCGCATAAAACACTCTGAATAGAGTTGCAATATCATT
Source organism: Panopea generosa (assembly GCA_029582155.1). Classification (NCBI taxonomy): domain Eukaryota; kingdom Metazoa; phylum Mollusca; class Bivalvia; order Adapedonta; family Hiatellidae; genus Panopea; species Panopea generosa. The sequence goes on along the minus strand of CM055908.1, from coordinate 25,138,382 downwards.
CTTTGTATACTTGACAAGGATTTCTGTGTATTTTACCAGTCCTCCTCAACGGGCTTGTCCTACCCTCCTAGCGCTGTAACATAATATCATTCATTAAATCCTGGTGCTATGACAAATACTTTGCACTATGATGCATTCATACATAAATATTATGGTATCCGTGCACTACTATAAAAACAAACCTGAATAAAAATCTTTAAAAAAAAAAAAGAAGAGCCATGTTGCCATTAAAACATTTATCCCTCTGAACAGAATTTTCCATCGGCACCTCAAACCAACGAAAAGATACTTATAATCAATTAAGACTATTTCGTCAACAATAATGTCTATCGGTAACCAGGCTCTGCCCTAGCGACAAAATCCTCTGTCCATAACTCAAACCCATGACATTGTTCCTGACACGATGATAATGTTATCAATTTAACCACAATGTTGTACTTACTCTGGCTTGCCTGGCTTGTTCAAGTCCCTGTTTCCTCTCCAGGTCTGCCAAATTCTGCTTCAGTTTCTCCATCATGTCATCAACCTACAATAAACCAACACCAGTTGAGGACACTGACAGGGTAAATGTGTGCTTAAATATTTAATGTCATTTAAATGCCATCAAGAGCTAACAGGCGATCAGTTAACCCGACCACTCTTTCCTAGGATCCTGGAAGATTACTCAATATTTGAGCAATGTTATATATCAAAAATCACTGAGACTGTGGCTGAGTGATGATTCAAATGCATGATCATTGAATTAATAGTCAGTCGTGCTACTGACTGAGCTAACCATGCCTGGCTATAGTGTAATATCTTCCCAACACAGCTCCACACAGGGACTGACAATAGTTCTAATTGATATGTTGTTGTTGTTGTTGTAAGGGGTTTACTGTTGCTTTACAGTTTTTAAGTCATATCACAACGGTGTCTACTCGATACAGTTTCTAAGCGTATCACACACATGATACCCCACCCTGTCACATTATACTGACATTCTGCCGAACAGAAATATCCTCTAAATGATGACCGCTAAATAAAGAAGCTTCTAGTGACATTTTTGAAGTATTTTGTATGACCGACTGAGGGTTGAATGGAGTCTTCTTCATGCCAGGCAGATGCTCTACCACTAGTTTACTGCCGTGGTTTAACCCTACAGTTTGATCTGGTTTCTGTTTTATGTTAAGAGATTTAATCAATTTTATGTGACAAATTCATACTAATTTATCTTTAACTTCTGGTCAAAGAATCTATATACAGACAAATTACACAATGGGATGTTCTGAAGCTCCTTCGTGACTTTTAATTAGAAACAAATGGTCTAAAAATGTCTTTTTCCCAGTATTTGACACTTTTTTTTTTGTCATAAATAATCTGTAGAAAATACATGTAGTATGTAATATGTTAAATAAATAAAAGTTTTAAAAAGAAAAGAAAAACATACATCCGTGCAAGATATCTGCGTAGTTTGAGTTTGCTCACCAACACTTTTATTACAATTTTTTTTAGGCCATTCTTAAAAAAATGTTTGTTTGCTGTGCTCCGAACCAGTAGTTTTCATGTAGGTAGGTAAGTAGCTAAAAAATGTTTTAGGCCAGATTTTAATTTTGCATAGTCATTTTACAGAAAAATGGACAGAACTTGTGAAAATAAAAATTAAAAGCTTTGAAAAGCAGTTTGAGCAAGTAGGAAGGAGTGTAGCAAACAAGTTTGTTTTTTTTACGAATGGCCTTACAATTAATGGTATTACCTCGGACTCCGTCAATCCAGAGGTCCTGAGAAGCTCCGTCCTAACGTTCTCCAATTCTTCTTTGTCCATTTGTCTCTGGGAAAATAAAAATAACATGGCAGTGAAATACCAGCTACACTGAAAAGCCCTTAATGTTCAACATCAAAATATCACATAAATGAGACTTTAAATTCAATTCAGTATACCGATACTCCGATTACAAAGAGAAGCTCTTTCTGATCAAAAGTTCCAGAATCACAAACAACTAGATCTTAGCACAGACTAATAAACTGTGATACACAATTCTTTGACTAACAAATTGTGATACACAACTCTTTGACTAACAAACTGCGACACATAAAACACTAACAAACTGTAAAACTAGAACTTTTTTTTAATCTTGCTTTATAATTCTTTTTTTTTTTTTTTACTAAACGGCAAATCTTTGTTTCTCTATTATACAAACATTTTACATACAACTTAAACATTTGGAAATAAAGAATCTCACCTATAACTAAGCAATGAATATTCGGACAGATTAATATCATCTGAATATATTAAAAGTCATGAAATTAAAAAATTTACTATGAACTTTTATGCAAACAAGTGTCGCTATTCTGCCAAGTACAACACTGGTATATATATTACTTCATTAATAAAGGTCAAGAGATCTAGGACAACTTTATAGTAGACACATACAAAATAATAAAAGCTAATAATATGAAGTTCATAAATGGATGGGGTAATTTATTCTTCACAAGTATATTTTTTTCCATTGTAAGTAATAAAATGATATTAATAATTAATGTAGTTGCTGTATGTATTTGTTAAAAATAATTTTATCAGTTTACTTTTTTTTTAAGTAAAACATGTTAAAAACGGCTCATTCTTCAGTGTCCGATAATATAACTTTGGACTGGTATTGTAGCTGATATTTTGATATTCATTCAAAAGCAAGTTTGATTGTAATCAATTCATGACACAATACCATTATTGGCACATATTAATGTCATGCGACTGTAAGCTGGCTCATACCCGTTTTGCGTCCAGGCGTATTTGCAGGTTATCAAGCTCACTTTCTAAAGCAGCAGCATTCTTGCCATGTTTTTTCTTCAATTCCTGAAATATGAAGTGACAATTGCATATCTTATACACATCAGAACTTAAAACAACAACTTAGCAAATTTTGTTGAAGCCATTTACTTTCCGCAAACTGAGAAAATGTGCACCACTTTTCGTTTAATATATAATCACATTTGACAATTGACAATTTTTCCTGATTTTCTATATGAAAATATATTTAATCTGCCTAAAGTTACATGTACCTCGCACTACCCACTACGAGTTTAAACTTATTTAGTTTACTTCGATTGTGAAACAAGTTCTTACAACTTAGACAAATCACGCTCAAAGTCTTCCTGGGTAGGACCAGTACAAAGCATATGCGGAAAAAGTGTCTTGCTCAAGGATACCACACATAGCCATAGCTGAGGATCGAACCCACTATGTTTCATGATAACAAAATGATGCTTAAAGTTGTCAAAAGAAATGGACATGTTTGTGGCTAAAATCTTTCAATGGATCCATATCCATATTGTAACAAAGATAGTGGTTTTCTTAAAAGAAAGACAACTTTAATTTAAGATATAAAATCTGAGAACTTCCTAGCCAACATCCTTAATGCCATTATAAATTAATTGCTAGATTATCATCCAAATTTTTCTTAAAAACGTGGAGAGCGGAAGGATTTTATATTTTATTTTTAATTTTTAAAATTTCTGATGTTTTTTTACCCAAACAATTTTTTTATTTTTTTTTTCAATTTTATTTTTATGAAAATAAAAAGGGTCAGGGTGACATGAAAATTAGGGGGTGGGCAGGGAAGATAATCTAGCAAATAATTTATAATGGCCTAATAAAGGATTTTAGGATTAGAAACGTCAGTGAAACTAAGAATAACTTCTGCGTACCGCTTGCCCTTCCTGTCCTTCCTGGTTTATTATTTCATCATTTCCTCTTCTGTTGTCAATTATCTTCTGTGTGAAGTCAGCAAGATATGGGTCATGACCCTGACCTTTTGCCTTCATTTTCCGTAGCTTTATCTTCAACATCTTCAGCATCATCTAAGAAATAAAAGTCTTGATTAAAAAAAAAGTTAAACAAAAAAGCTCTTCAAGGAAAGATGATTTTTTACATCCAGTCTCCCCCTCCACCCCTCCCAATTGTACATGTGATATTTTCCCCAATAATATTTTTACATATTGTACTTTTAACCCTTTGCTCCATGAGCATTTTCTTGGACTCTTCCAAATTGAAAGCATTAATTCACCACATATCAGCAATGGGTGAATTATGTTTATATTAGAGTGGAAAACAGTGCAGAAAGTGTTCAGATTGCTCGGCACGAGCAATCTGAACTCTTCCTGCACTGTTTTCAAAGGCCTTCTGTGACTGGTGCAGGAAAACGGGTATCTATGGAGTAAAGGGTGAAGTAATGCAAAAATACATTTTTAAAAGGTCTTATGTTATATATATTATATATATATATATATTCCCCTGAGCAGGCCGATGTGCTGGATTTGTCCCTGCACATGCTTCATTGTATGTATTAGTAAATAAAAGCCTCAACACTTACATCATCCTTTGCCTGTTTCTGTTTTATATCCATCGCTCTAACCTCGTCCATGTCCTGTCTTGTCATCTCTGCATCAGCATCACCGCTGAAACACCGGGAAATATGTCACACATTTACTGTGGTTTTAGTGAACACTTATGTAACTTCTTATCACAAATATTGCAATAAAAGCAGAGCTAGTGATGTTCCTATTCACATCTCAGTTAGGACAAGGAATCGTCGGATATCTATATACATGTACATGTAGAGCAAATATATTTTGATGCTTCATTGGTTTGTTCATTGTCAGACCCAATTAGCTCATTTGGTAGCACATTTGACTATCAATCCAGGGGTCATGGGTTAGAATCCCAGCCCAGTTGCAGTATCTGTGATTGATATATGACGTTGCATCTCAATATCATTCATCTCTCTTCACTGATTCAAGTGGGAACATTACGCAAATACTTGCTGAGATGGGTGTACTCAATTACTCAAAAAAGTGGTTAGGTTAACCGTTTGTCTGTTAGCTCAGTCCAGTTTCATAGTGGGAGGAAGATTGCATTTGAGTAGAAGCACTGTTCTTTTGCTCTTTTAATTTCTCACTTTTAAATCTTGGCACTATGCCTACAGTTCTTCTACCTAGAAGGAATCTTTGATAAGTAAATCATTTATGTAAATCAAAATAATACCTCGTTTGTTTGGTAAGGACTGTTACCATACCAACAGAAGAAGTTTCTGGAAGTTCAGGTTTATTTCCGTCATTCTCCGAGCTTACCCACCCTGTCTGTTTTGGTGTATCCGTGGATGTTGATGTTGTATTTTTACCTTTTCTGCTAAAAAACGATCCTATGGCTTTCAGTTTGGATTTTTTAGGTTGATCATCACCGAATTCCTTGTCACCATTGTTCTTCTGAAGTAAAACAATATATACATGTATTAGATAAATATCATCAAAATATAATTTACAATTATTAATAGCAACAGTAGTAAAAAAAACAATGGAATCATAAAACTATGTTATGACCACAGTGCATGTGGATTTCATGATGTTCTGATATAAGATTTGTTATTCTATACTCTTAATCACTTAATTGTTTGTCTTTGATTATTACAGGCCTGATTAGCTCAGTCGTTAACTCATCTGGCTATCAATCCAGGGGTCATGAGTCTGAATCCCCGCCTGGCAACAATATCTGTGATGGTTGATATACGACATTTCATCTCATTATCATTCGTTTCTCACCACTGATTCAAGTGGGAAAGTTATCTGTTACTTGCAGAGCTGGGGTGTGCTCGAGTACTGGTTAACCTTCCAGGATCCCAGGAAACAGTGGTTAGGTTAACTTATCGTCTGTGAGCCCTCGATGGCATAAAAATGATGCTAAATATTCAATCAATATTCCATCAATCAACATTACGTAGATGTATACCAATAGTAGTACGATTTGAGCATAATGCTATATATTATTTACTAACATAAATTATTCTAAGCACTGCTATGCCACAAATACATGGTATGATGCCCCGGCCAAACAGACCTACAACTATCCTATAAATGCTGAGCATCAACCAATGAAGATTCTAATATCATTTTTCAAGTCTTTGGTATGACCCAGCTGGGGACTGAACCCACAACCTGCCACATCAGCAGTGGACACTTTACTATCACACCACCACTGTTGACACAAGGGAAAATAAATAGTCATTGCAAATGTAAACATTGTAGGCTGTTTAACATTGTGAAGAAAGATAAAATCAAGTGTGTGTTAACAGATCACTAACTTCTGTAAATTATACTCTGTATAGGTTAGCTTGTTTTCATGATGCCTAGCCGGGCCCGATTAGCTCAGCCGGTTACGCGTCTGACTATCAATCCAGGGGTCGTGAGTTCGAATCCCCCGCCCGGCAACAGTCTCTGTGATGATTGATATAAGACATTGTGTCCAATTATCATTTGTCTCTCACCACTGATTCAAGTGGGAAAGTTATCAGTTACTTACGGAGACGGGGTGTGTTCGAGTACTGGTTAATCCCAGGAAACAGTGGTTAGGTTAACTGATCGTCTGTGAGCCCTCGGTGGCATAGAAATGACGCTAAATATTCAATCAATCAATCAATTAATCAATTTCATGATGCCGGTGTTACAAGTGTAAAATAAGACGAAGTCAATATTCCCCGCCACAGGGTATTTTACTCAAAAATTCTGAATTCTAAATCTTGAAAATGAAAACTCCTTCACAGCAAGTTAATACTATGGTCAACAACTAGGTTTTGGAGTCATGCTCCGGAAAGGGAGAATTTTGACTAATAGTTTCCATGATAACAAGACAAATATTGAAAATGAAAATTCACTCATAGTAAAAGGCACCGATTGACCACTTGGACATGTGTGCAGTTTCGTGAAATTACCATGAACAGTTTTAAAGCTAAGAGAATTTTGTAATATTGGCTATTTGTTTCCATGACAACAGAAAATAAATTGAAATAAAAACTCTCTTATACCAAAAGGCTACATCATATAAACAATATTTCACCATAAGGTGGATTAGTATGTCATATTTCATGTCTCTAAGGAGCCTTTTTAAATCTTTTATATTTTGCGTCTTCCAAGATGTAGTTATGGATAGCAGATTACCAGTAGATATCAAAATAACTGTCCATCCATGCCTTATTTAATCAGGCTAGAGGTAGACATAATTGTATTCAAAATTTCATGACATTTACCTTGAACAGTTTTGATCTGAAAACAGCAAATTTTGTATTTTCGGCTAATTGTTTGCGTAGTAACAGAACAATAATGAAAACTCCCTCATACTAAAAGGCACTACTAAAAATGAGGTTGATATGTGTGCAAAGTTTTGTGATGATACCTTGAATAATTTTGGAGTTACTTCCCTTGTAACAGAAGAATATTGAACCAGGCCACTAGGTTAACATATAAACAAAATTTCATGAAGATATCTGGAAAAGTTCTGTAAAGCCCCTGGATTGCTGAATTGGACATGATATATGACCTTACATGTAATGAGCAAAGATTACATAAACCCTCTGCACAGGACATTTTTGCACGGGCATTTTCCATGAACAGTTACAAAATATCCTTAATTGTATGTATGGGTTTATGAAGCTGGGACTGTTTCTCATCCTACCTTGTTGACACCTTGTGTGGCAGTCATGGTGTTCTCTCTCTCCAACTCCACCAACATGGTCTCCTCATCATCTTGTCTCTGTAATGTATGTAACATTGTGTCAGTCATACACAATAATGTGTCAGTATACACAACACTTTGTCATACACAATAATGTGTCAGTATGTGTGTCTCTGTGTCAATATATGTATCAATGTGTCAGTCATACACAACAATGTGTCAGTATGTGTGTCTCTGTGTCGATATATGTAACATTGTGTCAGTCATACACAAAAATGTGTCAGTATGTCACTCACGGTGTCTCTGTTTCGATAAATGTAACATTGTGTCAGTCATACACAATAATGTGTCAGTATGTGTGTCTCTGTGTCGATATATGTAACATTGTGTCAGTCATACACAAAAATGTGTCAGTATACACAACACTTTGTCATACACAATAATGTACCAATACACACAACACTTTGTCATACACAACACTATGTCATATGCGTGTCTCTGTGTCAATATATGTAACATTGTGTCAGTCATACACAATAATGTGTCAGTATGTGTGTCTCTGTGTCGATAATGTAACATTGTGTCAGTCATACACAAAAATGTGTCAGTATACACAACACTTTGTCATACACAATAATGTGCCAATATACACAACACTTTGTCATACACAATAATGTGTCAGTATACACAACACTTTGTCATACACAATAATGTGTCAGTATACACAACACTTTGTCATACACAATAATGTGTCAATATACACAACACTTTGTCATACGAAACACTTTGAAATGAAAATAATGAATTATTTACTTCAAAAACATTTATTATATACTAAGATAGATGTAAATCAGAATGGCAAATTAGATTAATAATTAGATATTTATATTTATCCAATTTCTCTAATGGTGAAATTGGTAATTCTGATATTGGTATTTTTGCAGAAATGCATGAAGGAAAGTCAATGATCTTCAACACTAATCAAAATGCAACATAATATTATACTCTGTATTATATCAAATCCATCAGATACTCTTCATTTGAAATGTGAGTTCATGCAAAATAAATACAACAAAGTTGATGAAAAATGTTAAAATACACTGTGAACCTAATGTGAAAATTCTAAATTTATTTAAAAAAAATACATGGCATGAGCCAGTACAAAACAATGTCACTTAATTTAATATAAGACCTAAAAGATGTAATCTAAGAATAGTGGCTGCTGTTTCATTAAACATCTCAACCTGAGATTTTTTTCAACTCAAAAATTTTAATTTCTTTGACCCTTTACTCCATAGATACGCGTTTTCTCGCACCAATCACAGGAAGCCTTTGAAAACAGTGCAGGAAGAATTCAGATTGCTTGTAACACTAGATTGCTCTCAATCTGAACACTTCCTACACTGTTTTCCACTCTGTCAGTTAATATAATCATAATTCAACCAATAATTCAAAAGCCTTCTATATTAGGTGTCCAAAGGCATCTATATTAGGTGTCCAAAGTCATCTATATGAAGTAAAGGGCTAAATAAAAAACTGGAATTCATTACAAATTTAATGACCACACAGAATGTAAGTCTGCACACATCTTTACTCATTAATAAAGGATAACACACAAAGTGATTAACCCTTTACTTCATATAGACGCCTTTGGACACCTCTAATGTAGACGCCTTTGGATGGCTCTAATGTAGACCCCTTTGGACACCTCTAATGTAGACGCCTTTGGATGGCTCTAATGTAAACGCCTTTTGACACATCTAATATAGACGCCTTTGGACAACTAATATATAGAAGGCATTTGAATTATTGGGTGAATTATGTTTATATTAACTGACAGAGTGGAAAACAATGCAGGAAGTGTTCAGATTGCTCATTACGAGCAATCTGAACTCTTCCTGCAGTGTTTTCAAATACCTTCTGTGATTGGTGCAGGAAAACGCGTATCTATGGAGTAAAGGGTTCAAGTAAAGTTCAAAAAAGCTATAACATTTCAGTTGAGAAAAATCTCAATTTGACAGGTTTAGTGACTCAGGGCCCTGGTACTAACAAGTGGAAATGAAAACTAAAATAAAATGTTCTCTCATATATGGAGACAACATAATATTATAAGGAAAGAACATAATATACAGAGTTAAATACATACAGGGGAAACAAAATAATTACAGAGAAGTGTTTTACAATGTAATAAACAGTTTGAACCAAGGCCACAAAAATAAGAAATAGCAGAATATATTTCCAGACAGTGGACTGTTACTCCATATATGGTAAACTAGCACCGCAGTGTTCATACTTAACACCTGCCAACTTTTGTTAAATGCAAGATGCTTTTTACTTAGATTCATAAGTATCCAGGGCTTTTTAAAATTATAAACCCTTTACTTTATATAGACGCCTTTGGAGACCTAATATAGAAGGCTTTTTAATTACTGGGTGAATTATGTTTAAATTAACTGACAGAGTGGAAAACAGTGCAGGAAGTGTTCAGATTGTTCGTTACGAACAATCTGAACTCTTCCTGCACTGTTTTCAAAGGCCTTCTGTGATTGGTGCGAGAAAACATGTATATATGGAGTAAATGTTTAACAGAGGCCTATATTTCACTAATTCGACGGGATATAAAATATTATTGTAATATCTGATAATTAAGTGTTAGTACATGATCTTAACGATGTTATACTTTTTTTTCACCTTGCTAAAGCTTTAAAGAAAAAAACAATTTCTCCTCAATTGCGCTGTTGTTTTTTTTTCAATCTCATAGGCTAGTGCCTCTTCCCAATTTACAGTAGAAAAGCCCTGGTATCTGTTTTATTCACCATTGCCACTGATTGCCCATATGGAAGATCCCACCAAGGTGTTTTAATTTTTGGAGTGCAGGATAATCTACAAGTATTTGGTTCTGTGGTATACACGAATGACGTAAAACACACATGTAGACCTTTAATTTAATCAAATCTTATCCAAACACTTGCACATTCCCTAAAATATCATATCCACTCATAGGGCCAAATTCAATTCAAGAAATTCAGTGAAATAACATCCCTCCTTGTTCAAAAGTGCCATGCACTGTGTAAACTAGACATTGCCTGTGGAAATGGTTTCTGGCACAACTTAAAATCTTTGTTTAATATTTACATTAACTGAAAATGGTGCTTAAAAATTTGCAATTAAAACTGCATTCATATTAGACACTGATTCCATTAATTTGAAAAATAAGGTTTCAAAATTAACTGGAAAAAAAAAGAAAAGAAATAAAAACAAACAAGACATGTCTATACCTTAACATGGCAAAACCTCTGAAACAGAATAATTTATCAACTTAAAATAATTCAGAAATATTCTTCTGACTATCACATTCAATATTTGTTGTTTTGCTATATCCTTATACATGTTTTATCCTTTATATACTTCTAATACCAATATTTGAAAATAATTCACTAGTATGATGTCAACGCAGTGAACAAATTCATTGGGCCATTTTAACACTGAGCCATATTTACTTGGACCATATTTACACTGAGCCATATTTACATTGGACCATATTTACACTGAGCCATATTTACATTTGACCATATTTATACTGGGCCATATTTACATTTGATCATATTTACACTGGGCCATATTTACATTTGACCATATTTACACTTGACCATATTTACATTTGGCCATATTTATATTTGACCATATTTACACTGGGCCATATTTACATTTGACCATATTAACATTGGGTCATATTTACATTGGGCCATATTTACATTTGCCCATATTTACATTTGCCCATATTTATATTTGACCATATTTACATTGGGCCATATTTACATTTGACCATATTTACATTGGACTATATTTACATTGGGCCATATTTACATTTGGTCATATTTACATTTGACCATATTTACATTGGACCATATTTACACTGGGCCATATTTACATTGGACCATATTTACACTGAGCCATATTTACACTGGGTCATATTTACATTTGACCATATTTACATTGGGCCATATTGACATTGGGCAATATTTACACTGGGCCATATTTACATTGGGCCATATTTATATTTGACCATATTGACATTGGGTCATATTTACATTTGACCATATTTGCACTGGGCCATATTTACATTGGATCATATTTACACTGGGCCATATTTACATTGGACCATATTTACACTGGGCCATATTTACATTCGACATTATTTACACTGGGCCATATTTACAAACATATTTACAATGGGCGATATTTACATTATACAATATTTACATTGGACCATATTTATATTTGGACCATATTTACATTGGATCATATTTACATTGGGTCATATTTACACTGAGCCATATTTACATTGGACCATATTGACAACCATATTTACACTGGATCATATTTACATTGGGCCATATTTACATTGGGTCATATTTACACTGGGCCATATTTACATTGGGCCATATTAAATAGGACCATATTTACACTGGGCAATATTTACATTTTACCATATTTATACTGAGCCATATTTACATTTGACCACATTTACACTGGGCCATATTTATATTTGGCCATATTTACACAATATAAAAATCTGACATGGGTTTGAAAATCCGATTGAAAACTCTGTCCTCAGGGACAACATTTTTTGCGGCAAAGTTTTGTTCCCTCAAAACAGTTATCCCTCGAGACAAAGTTTTCATAAGGGTCGTAACCCAAAAAGCCATTTTTCTTGCATACCAAACACATTGAATAATTACTTTAACTGAATTTATGATTATATATTTTACAATGATTGCTTTAAAGATGTAAAATTAGTTCTATATGGTACAAAAAACTGGAAAATGAGATATCCTTGACAAAACCCAACATTGTAAACCATAAAATTATCGCTATGAGGAGATCTTAATTTCTCAAAATAAGAGAAGTTACCGAATTTGACTTTTATGTTCCATCCATAATAAATTATTTCTCCTTTTTTTTAACCAAACTTTCTTTTACCTATTTTTTTTAAAAACACCTCTCCAGTAATTCAGTAATTGTTTGATAAAATTCATAACACTATCAAATAAAACGAAAATCTGGCCAAAAATATGGTCAACGTCCCTCTTTAAAAAACAAAATCTTGGAAGTACTGATAGCCGGTCTTTAATGAATACTGATACACCTTCCTAATTTGATTGATATTAGTGCAGCATTTGGTTTATTTTATGCAACCTTTTTTGAAAATGACACTACAATGCCCACAATATATTTTCAGTATTTGATTTGTTTCTTCTTGCTTATATTAAAAACATGAATAAAAAGTAGTTCCTGTCACATATGATAATTTTGGTGGTGACCAACGCTTCAAAGATTTATGACGCCAAGAGCAGAGCAGCTAGGCTATGACTTTGGCATAATGCTGGGGGTAAAGATAATTTGAAAAGCTGCGTGACCTTTGGTTTCGGAAAAATATACTTCATACAAAAATTAAAATATCAAACTTTAATATAAATTATAAAAGTCTATACTGTAAAATTGTATATTCACATTTTTGGTGGGATTACATTTCTGTTCAATGCTTAATATGTATGAAATCATTTACATTTGGGACAAAAAAATTTTTGTGAATTTTAATAAAACTGTGTGACTAACATCCCACAACAAAAAAACACACATAAAAAATTGTTACTTTTAAATTTGAGACAACCTGAGGGATCAAAGAAGACAAACGAAAAGGAAGGTTCTGTTTGCATGAAATAAATACTACACCTTTTTCTTCTCCCAATCTCTTAAACAGATTGGTACAAGCAGAAAGGTAATGCCACCTCCAATGACAAGACCTAGAAAGAATGCGCCCGCAATCCAAGCCTTATCAACAGTAAATTCATCGGTGTTCTCTTCCCAGTGTACATGAAGGCAGTAGTCACTCCACATTGACATTATGATAACACAGTCTTAGCCGACCTACAAATATAATCAGTGAAAGTTATGATACCAACAAAAAATAACACTTCAAATCAATGCAGGTTTATGATTAATTATATACATGATATAATGCTAAATGAATGCAGTGTTGTTGTTTTTCTTCTCATCATTTTGGGATGATGACCCATACCCTTGGAATTGGGAAATTTAGTGACATTTTCATTGAAATTGGGAAAATTTCATTTTAAATTTATATATCTTTCTTTTCCTCAAGATGACAATGTTAAACAACAAATTATTTACATAAAACAATCAAGATGGCAGTAAAACATTTATATAAGAAGAGAGAACTTACAACTTACATTTTATTTACAAGATGTAAGTTGCCTGTGAATTGTGAAGATGGTTTGCAAAATAATTAATCTTTGCATGCTCTCAACATTTAGTCAGGAGATACAGGTTTCTTTCTATATTAGTCCTTGGTCAGTCCTATAAATCTTGATCAAAGCATTCTCAAGGTTACAACACATAAATGAAATGTGTTATTGTATATAAATATTTTTCCATCATTGAAGAATGCTTAAGCTTTGGTAAGCAACGGTCATAGGAATTCGCAAAATATTTAGGCATAACACATTGTCGCTTCAACTTCACAATACACACTGCCAACGCACATTGGCAACGCAGCATGGCAAATAACATTACACACTTAAAAGCATCGGTGACACTTTGCTGCTTCATAAGCAAATAGAAATGGGAAACATACCCGGTTACAAGACAGACAGCTTTCAGTTATCCGCCATATTTGTTTAGACGTGTTGGTATGTTGTGAAGGTCGGTTTTCAGATTCCCTTAACTATATATACTTTGGGTATCGCGAAACGGTACCGAATTGGTTTCCTGCCTTCCACCAATAGATTCGTCTTGATCAATTGCGATGCTTGCTTTTCTTACGTTTTCTTTGAGGAAAGCAAGCGTTGCAAATGATCAGGACCAACTAAGTTTAGACTGGTCCCCCGTCCCATATAATATATACAGTAACGATAACTATTTCAATGGTAACTATTTAAATTATTTATGTGAGTTGTTTCCCTTAAGCCAGTTAGCCAAAAGTTTAAAGGCTTAAGCCTTTTCTTTATTCTAAAAAAAGTTTGAAAGCTTGTCATTCATACAGAGACCCAAATGATAGAAGTGAAACTTACATATTATTGTTTCTACTGCATTACCAAATATGATGAGAAAAGCAAAGGCCATGATTATGTATAAAAAATCTCTGTTCAGTATGTACACCTACCACTGTACACCCAGCAAATTACTTTTAAAGCCAACAGAACCCTGGACCTCCTTAGGAGGAACTTATCCTTTGCTCCCAAGGCTACCGAGTGCCTGGCCTATAAGACCTTAGTAAGTTCCCAGGTAGAATTTGCATTCCAAATATGGGCCCAGTCTGGCCAATCCTCCAACATCGTAGGGATAAAAACAGTCTTGTCTTTTTTCTATAAAATGCATCAAGGTTTTGTCCCGATTGACAAGGACAGTTATCTGTCTCATATCCAATCCCAGAGATCCCCAATGTCAACCTCATCTCACCCTTTTTTAGTATAGGAGATCCTTCGCCTATACTGATTCACTGAATTTCTCCTTTTTTTCAAGGATCATCCCATTATGGCCGGGATTCCCTTCCATGTGAGGCTGTGTCCTTGCAAACTATCAACAAATTCAGGTCTAAGTGCTATACTTGAACTGGATAGACTGTCAATCCTTTTTATTTGACAGCTACCCCTTACACGTACATTGTATATAGTTTCAAAGTTTACATTTTATAGCACTTTAGCATAGACCCTCTTGTTATTATTTTGTTATCTTGACCAAGGACTTGTATATAATTCATTGGCTTGATCTGTGCAAGTTGCCGCCAACTGACCTGCAGCGATGCTCCAACATTGAGCGTGTGCAGTATATATTGATAGATAGACATTGAGACTACCGAAATCATGTATTTATACCCCATTTTCCAAGCATCATTTTTTTCTAAGTTTACAATTCAAACATGAAAATGCTTTCAAAATGTTCAAAATACATCAATACCGGTAATGCCATTCAAATAAAAAAAAATGGGCATCAAAATTGGAAATAAGTAAAATATATTTAGGGAAGAAGAAACAAAGAATAGTTAAAACCGTTACTATGCGACCCCACGGAAGCATTTCCTGTTTCAAATGGTGGTACTATGCCTTAAGGAAGTGTGTGTGCGTGCGTGTGTGCGTGAACTAAACTGGGCTGGTGACATAAAAACCAAAAACATAGATAAATAACTGTAGGTGCTTGTCTAAATTTCGGGTGGCACATTTAGCGTTTTTCTAAATCTTTGAAACACAACTCCTTCTGAATTAACCAACATAAGGAAACCATGAACAGTTGGAATAATGTCAATCTTCCCTGTGGACCGTGAACTAAAAATAATGTCTTAATGTCCAAACACATACTTCCCCAGAAGCCATTTAAGCATAAAAACACCTCGACACTTAAGTCATATTAATTAACCCTTTACTTCATATTGACGCTTTTGGACGCCTCTAATATAGACGCCTTTGGACGCTTCTAATATAGACGCCTTTGGACACCTCTAATATAATATGCTTTGGACACCTCTAATATAGACGCCTTTGGACACCTCTAATATAGACGCCTTTGGATGCCTCTAATATAGACGCCATTGGACACCTCTAATATAGAAGTCTGTTGAATTATTGGGTGAATTATGTTTCTATTAACTGACAGAGTGGAAAACAGTGCAGGAAGTGTTCAGATTGCTCGTTAGCAATCTGAACTCTTCCAGCACTGTTTTCAAAGGCATTCTGTGATTGGTGCGGGAAAACACGTATCTATGTAGTAAAGGGTTAAAAAAGGTTATGCCACCGGCGCTTAGAATTCTGAAACAATATCTGACGAATGTCCAGTTTTTTGTAACATTTAAAAATTTTACTCCTTTCGTATATATTTTTCTTTATTTTGATTTATAAAATACATCATAAATCTGATTACTTCTACTGATTAATATCAAGTTTTACTAATTTAATGAACTTAATTCTATTTCAATCAGTGCCCTATCACAGCACTTAACAAGAGTTGTCAGAAGACAACAAAGCTCGCCGATGGGTTAAATCTCACAACCAATGCAAAGATTGAGGTTGGAGGCAAACACAAAAACTTAAACGCATCTAAACGCAAAAGTTTAACCTAGGTGTGTTCAGACGAAAAATGTAGTCTTAAAGGGTCATAACTCTGCCAAAATGCAACCCAGAGTTATAGTTCTTGTCTCTGTGTGTTACAATGATGATGGTGAACACACATGCGAAGTTTCATTCACATCCAATGAGTGGTTGCATAGATATTTTACATGATAAAAAACATTAACCTGAAAAAATAAGTAAAAAAAGGGCCATAACTGTGCCAAAATGCAACCCAGAGTTATGTTTTTTGTCTCTGTGTGTTTCAATGATGATGGTGAACACACATGCGAAGTTTCATTCATATCCAATGAGTGGTTGCATAGATATCTTACCTGATAAAAAACTTTTACCTGAAAAATTAAGTCCAAAAAGGGCCATAACTGTGCCAAAAAGCAACCCAGAGTTATGGTTCTTGTCTGTGTTTGTTCCATTGCTGATGGTGAACACACATGTGAAGGTTCATTCACATCCAATGAGTGGTTGCATAGATATCTTAAACTTAAACGCAACTAAACTCAAAGTTTAACCTGGGTGTCTAAGTCCAAAAAGGGCCATAGCTGTGCCAAAAAGCAATCAAAAGTTCAGGTTCTTGTCTCTGTGTGTTCCATTGATGACGTTGAACACACATGTGAAGTTTCATATATATATATATATATATATATATCGCCGAACATGCACAAGTTTTGGAAAAACAGTATTTTTTTAACTGTTGTTTTTCAAAAATAATATATCCACAAATTAATTTTAAATATTTATTAAAATTATTTAAAATATATTATGATCACAGCAGAAAAAGTGTATAGAACATAGCAGTAAGTACGTTAGACAATATATGAAATGCCAATACATAATGATTGTGATAAAATCAGTACATTTTAACATCAAAGTTACTACCAGGCACACCTGCAGCCGGGAATTCGCTATGTCAGCCGAAATGGTATCACCAATGTATTTAGTACCCTGTACAAAGAACCAAACGCACACATTCATTCACTTTAATTGCTACATCTTTTATAAGACCTAATCATTTGATGCTTTTCAAAAGAAGCCAACTTGTTTTATACAGTACGTATACGTGCCGCTATTTACTGGCATGGGCGGTTTATTGATACATTTTTTCTTCAAACTGGGTCTGACTTTACCCAGTGTGGGCAGGGCCGTTTTTACAAATTATACAACTTAATATACATAACATAAACGGGGTAAGGTTTAACACTCAACTCCTCCTCGAGAGACCGCGGCGTGGTGTAGTGGTAGAGTGTCCGCCTCACATGCGGAAGGTCGTGGGTTCGGTCCATGTCCGGATCATACCAAAGACTTTAAAAATGGTACTAGAAGCTTCCTCGCTTGACGCTCAGCATTTAGAGGAGAGTTCTAGGTCTGGTCGGCCCGGTGTTAGTATAATGTGACTGGGTGGGGTATCATACCATGTGTCTGCGGCATGATACTCCAGTGTGACAGCGCTCAGAATACTGTCTCAAGTAGACACTGTCGTGATATAACTGAAAAATTGTTGAAAGCGACGCTAAATACCATACAACAACAACAACAACAACAACAACAACAACAACAACATCCTCCTCGAGATTCACTCTTAACAAGGCGAGCAGTTTCTTTCTAATTACTGGCAATAAGACCGAATGTATTCACATAAAAGACGTCTGTACTCATCATAATACGTGCAGTTACTCAATACAGACGTAAACAGTGTCTTTCTCAATCAATCCGCTAATACTGCAACGGCATGATTTTGCCAATAGTTCAATTCGTGTGATTCCGTTTGTTTGATGATTATGGCGGAATTGACCGAGTTTTCAGAACAGCTGCTGAATCTATACATCTATTGGAAGTGTGCCGCTATTTATAGCAGTACAGCATAGTTACAGCGAAGTTATCCAATAACATCATGGATATAATATAGAATACACTATCTACTGACACACTTATGATGCAACCCAAACTGTTTTAAATAATAATATAAGAAACAACAACATGTAACGCTCTGTGTATTTCCTGTTTAAGACTTACTTGGCTTTCTCGAACACTACATCGAAGAAATACAGTGGAATACATTAAAGAGAGATAAGATCGTAGAATACATTAAAGTGGGGATGAGGGTGGGAGAGGGGTAATCGAAACCGCGAGATTGGCGTAACTGACCGAGCGCTGTACCAGATCCCATGCCGCCCTTCTACTCATGGCAATGTTAGATTTAGAGACGGGACACGGGTAGGGTCATATACAAAGATTTTCTGACTATTCAGAAAGGTACTTGTTTCAGTGAAAAGGAAGACACTTATTAACTTTGACCCTCTTCTAGAACTTTGGCCCCCCTTCTGAGATTAACCAAATCCGCATTGGATTCCGTCCCTCGGATTGCAACATGTTCATTTATGGCATTTTGAGCCCGCAGATCTACCTGTCGTTAAACCAAAATATACAACCTAGTGTAGATAATTATCAATTCATTTTCTGACACTGCCGAACGTGGAGTGCAGAATACTATCAGCATAACATGACAAAAGCACACCGTCGTTCCGTTTTCGGTAACATTTAATTATAACGTGCGCAGCGAGGGTTTGTGCTAACGAATGAAAAGTGCAATACTGCACGTCGACACGTCCGAGATTGAGATTGGTGAAGTAAATTATATAAGTTATCATGGGATAATAAATGCTTTATTTAACGAGGAAGCTCAATTAGACTAAGTCCAATCTTAGACTAAGTTCCATGATGTCCTCGGCAACGAATTTTAAACAAGAACATGTGTTAAACGTATTGCCATTTAAGACTATAAATTTATTATACATGTATTAATGTGACCGATGGTCGTCAGAGTGATGAGGGGGTTTAAGGTTTAAATATGGCCAAAAGTAAGCCCTGGTCACACTAATATCAAGTTAAAAGTCAATGTAGACACGGTATAGATTTAGAGTTTTATATATAGCTGGTATGTTATGATCTAGTCCGAGATATTAATAATAATGATAATAAATATGAAGTCTTAATTTAACGAGAAATCTCATATGAACAAGTATTAATCAATCTTCCACGAGACCGTCAAACATGTATGCATTAATTACGTCAACGCGTTTGATTTCAAAGTCACATGAAAAACAAAAACAATAATTGTTCATCGATTTTAGGTACAGGAATAGAAATGTATTTTTTTGACAATGCAAAGTAAAGATGAGCTTGGGCTCTCGGACTTATATATATTTGGTTTAACCCATTGCAAATACAAAATTATGAAATGGTTCACTGAATTGGCATTTTTTAACCTTTATTGGAAGACTATTTCAAATGTTCGATCCATTTTCTAAATAATTCATCATTTGGTCGGGGAATATATATATTAATCTTAAATTTCCTGAATGAATATCAGTTTTTCGAATAAATACATCCCTAAGATACGACGGAGCAAGGCTATGTAATGTTTTATACAGATATTAACATTGAATGGGTAAAAACATCATTGCTGACCTCTTCTTTGGAATCCTTCTTGCGCTTATCTTTAACCGTTTATGTCGGGGTCATTACACCTTTATCTGACCTCGTTACGCAAAGCCAATATCTGACCACAGCAGAGGAATATGTCGGTCAGTCTATTGGTCAACGACCAGGAGTAACCAGTCATTGGTATCGGTTATGAAAGAGGACAAGAAAAACGTTTATATCGATATTTCTATATATGTTTCATGTTTCTAGGGCGAGTCGGAATGTTACGTGTTTCTTCTGAGGACATTCTCTATTGTTGAGTTAAATGTTCATACGCCTGATGATTCGCGGCGCCACCTAGATTACACGTGCAACTGTTGTCATCATTATAATCATCATTAGCATCAGGAACAACAACAGGAAGAGGGTCTCCTCTACCTCTTCACACCTATGTCGGGGAAAATAAACAGGCCGACCAATGGATGTTCAAAACCAAAACAAAAAATACAAAATAAAAAAAAAGAAAGAAAAAAAAAGTGACAACAGTACCAATAACGGCAACATAACTGAATCCACTACCACCACATTCATCAGTATCATCAGCATCACAAGAAGTATAACAACGTTGCCAACATCACCACCACCATCACTGCCAGACGGTTATAATATGTTTGTATGGGAACCGCTCATTAGGATGCATGTATCGTATCTGCGTCGTTTTTACACGAGGAAATAAACACAACTTGCCGACTAAGAATAAGATTCAATTGAGAAGTCAGTGATGGATGACTTGTCGTCCTTATAGAAAATGGAATTATTCGAACACTTTACACGAAGGATATTAAAGTCCCCATTGGAAGGAATGTCCGTCGTGGCGGGATGTAATACAATTATTATGTCAAATGTCAAATATCAGTCAGAGAGTAGGTAATTTGTCATTCGACAGAGGGTAGAGGATTTAAGCAATGTGTCAACTTACATAGAGTAACAGCGGTGGCCCGCGGTGTGTCATCTTACATAGAGAAACAGCGGCGGCCAACGTTAGAAAATATGCGTGGTCAACTGACACTGTTAAAGAATACGCAACAATATGACAACTGACAGAGAGTAAATTTTAAGAAACGCATGTCATGGGTATGTCATCTTACAGAAAGTAAATTTTAAGAAATGCATGTCATGGGTATGTCAACCGGCAGAGAGTAAATTATAAGACATGCCTGTCAACGATATGTCAACTAAAAGCGAGTAAATTGTAAGACACGAATGTCAAGAGTATGTCAACTGACAGAAAGTAAATTTTAAGAAATGCATGTCATGGGTCAGTTAACTGACATAGAGTAAATTTTAAGACATGCCTGTCAAGTGTATGTCAACTGATATCGAGTAAATTGTAAGACATGAATGTCAAGGGTATGTCAATTGACAGAGAGTTAATTTTAAGAAATGCATGTCATGGGTATGACAACTGACAGAAAGTAAATTTTAAGACATGCATGTCAAGGGTATGTCAACTGACAGCGAGTAAATTTTAAGAAATGTATGTCAAGGGTATGTCAACTGACAGAAAGTAAATGTTAACACATGCATGTTAACGGTTTACAACTGACAGCGAGTAAATTTTAAGACATGCGTGTCAAGGGTATGTCAACTGACAGAAAGTAAATGTTAACACATGCATGTTAACGGTTTACAACTGACAGAAAGTAAATATTAGAAATGCATGTTAACGGTTTACAACTGAAAGAAAGTAAATTTTAAGACATGCATGTCAACGGTATGTCAACTGACAGCGAGTAAATTTTAAGACATGCATGTCAAGGACATGTCAACTGACAGAAAGTTAATTTTAAGACATGCATGTCATGGGTATGTCAACTGACAGAGAGTAAATTTTAAGACATGCGTGTCAAGTGTATGTCAACTGAATATGTTTTTATGCATTCCAAGGTTGTGGCAGTTGGTGGGAAGAAACAAAAAAGTAAATAGTGCACGCATTTAATGGTTTTATCCGTAGCATTTATTTTTACGTACGATATTGTCGAGTTTATCGTCGTAGAAAATGCTGACACAAGCAACTTTCCTATCATAATAACGGAGATATAGCCCCGCCATGTCAGGAGAACGTTATATTTATTTAGATTCGTAAACTGTTTCTTGCTAGTCTAGCCTAGTACCTGACATCTGTTATACCCTAGCATGCAAAAGCACGGAATTCCCTGTCTGTGTCTCCCGGACCAGGTCTATTAACTCTTAATGAAATAAGCAGGGAATTCTGTACCTGTCCCACAATTCATAGAAGTTGAACGCTTACTAAACTAAAACATCATTCAATTTTTTCCCTGAAGCAACTAACGTGCTCAAATGGTTGATATTTAACGGACCCAAACGGGTGAGCTGGGCTGCGAATTAATGCCTGGTTCCCTAAAATTGCTAATATGAGGTTCAGCCAGTGTCCAGGAAAATATTTTAGCTGAACGCAGCCCTGGGTTCGATGTGCAGTCAAGAGTGTCTGTAACCCGTCAATAACATAAATAAGACAAGAACGATTTTCTCCATTATTTATGTTTGGCATACGGATGGAACGGAGTTCCCATAGACGAGTAATGGTCCGTTAAAGCGAAATGCACGTTCAGCTAATTGGATTATGATTGAATTAACGACGCTGGGTTGATTGATTTGTTATATTAATAAGTTGACCATTCTGATGAAATATGCATGCCGGTCCGCGCCAAGTTCGCAAGAAGCGTGCTTTGTGGCTGTAGCCAAACATATCAATGGAACTAACTAGATAAAGGTAATCGATGACATGGCATACATGATAATGATTGAACTCTGTAATAGGGTTCAAACTAATCCAGCCGGCCACTGGCCTTGCTTTAAACCAGTTCTGTTATCTAAAGCGTTTGATAGAGTATGGCACAAGGGTTTGCTTTTTCAATTGAAGCAAAATGGTATCAATGGTAAAGTCTTATCTTGGTTATCTAGTTATCTAGAAAAAAGGATTCAACAAGTCGCTATAGGAACGTCTTCTTCATATATTCAGAGAATAATAGTAGATGTTCCCCAGGGGTCAGTTTTAGGACCATTGTTATTTTTAATATATATTAATGACATTGCTGATAATATGCTAAGTATCGTTCGATTATTTGCTGATGATAATTACAGTATTACCGTCTAATATAGATGATATGGAAGGCATTCTTAACCATGATTTATCCCTTATTTCAGAATGGTCTATACGGTGGTTAGTTCAATAGAATGCCAATAAAACGGAAGTGTTGTTTTTATCTTTAGATCACCAAATCCGGCGACCAAGAATTTATCTTGATAATATTCAGTTAACATTCATTGAGCATCTTAAGCACTTGGGTTTAACCCTAAATCAAAACGGAAAATGGCACACTCACGTAGATACAATTACTGCGTCAGGTTCAATGAAATTTTTGAAATTTAAATTAGATAGAAAAAACACTTGATCAAATTTATATTTCTTACATGCGTCCAATTTTAGAGTATGCTGCTGTTGTTTGGGATGGTTGTGCTAATTATGATTTTTTTTTTTTTAGAAAAACTCCAATATGAAGCCGCCCGCATTGTAACAGGGTTAACTCGTTTAATTTCAATTTTTAATCTCATGAAAGAAATAGGCTGGATTTCATTGTCAGAACGCAGGAAACCACAAAAATTAGTACTTAATTATAAAATGAAGAACGGTTTAGTTCCAGATTTTTATACTGGCCTTCTTCCTTCAACTGTAGAAAATATAAATCCATATAATCTCAGAAACTGGGACAATTTTGAAATATTTCAAACAAAAACAGTTTTGTTTTCCAATTCATTTTTACCATCGTCTATTAAACTATGGAACGAATTATCACACAAAATACGTAATTCCGAATCACTTAATATATTCAAAAATAAACTTACTAACTCGTCATTTCAAAGAACAGAGGTTCCAGTACATTATTCTTTTGGTACCCGATTATTGTTGGTCTTACATGCACGTTTGCGTAACATGTGTAGCGACTTAAATACCGACTTATTTTTAAATTACTAACGAAATTCTTCTCTTTGTGAAAGTGGAATTAAGACTGAAAATGCAACTCACTATTTCTTTAAATGCAGTAGATTCACAACTCAAACAACCCAATATTTTCAATCTACAAGAAACTTTCATCCTGTATGGAAACACCGAATTAAAGCAAGAACATAATGATCATTAATTTTAATTAGATGCGTTCATAAGTTTATTAAAGAGAGTGGACACTTTCGACCACATATACCGCCTAATGATTAATGATAAATTACAGAGCAATGCTGTTTGGTTGTCATGTACATGTATATATCTTCTTCTCTTCTATCTTTCCATTACTATCATTTCAAATAACTGTTTATCCTCTGTTTGATAAATGTACTAAGCATTTTGCACTTTACTTATTCTTCCCAGTGTTTACATGTATAGTGTATACTATTCATAGTTTGTTTTCGCTTAAGCACTATATTTGTTTATAAACGTATAACTTTCTAACAACATTTTAGCCATGCATTAATTTTATGTAATATTGTATTTAGGTAATGGGTCGTAACTAACGTTGTAAGAACTTGTGACCCCACCACATTGTATATTTATGGCATCCTTTACTCCATAGATACATGTTTTCTCGCACCAATCACAGAAGGCCTTTGAAAACAGTGCAGGAAGAGTTCAGATTGCTCGTAACGAGCAATCTGAACACTTCCTGCACTGTTTTCCACTCTGTCAGTTAATATAAACATAATTCACCCAATAATTCAAAAGCCTTCTATATTAGGTGTCAAAAGGCGTCTATATTAGGTGTCCAAAGGTGTCTATATTAGAGGTGTCCAAAGGCGTTTATATGAAGTAAAGGGTTGAATATGTTTACATCTGATGGGCGATGGTCAGTAACTACACAGATAAGCAGCCAAGTAACAGTCAACGACCACAGATCACCTGAAAATGACCCCGAACTGATCAATTCAGGTGAAAATATGATATAAATGTTTATAAATAAAACAAATTGAATACATTCGGCGTGGTCAGTTTACATTAGCATCAAAACCACGATATATTTCTTGGTGGCTTAAGCGGCAAATAATTAGACGCCGGTGCTTGATAAATATTCGGATGACGTTTCTCTGAGGTTTATAGCATTTAACGGTGTTTGTTAAAATGTAGTTTGGCGCCAGATGGCAGCCAATTTGCAGATAGAAATAAGCAAACTGTGATTTATTATTGGGTTTCCAGGTACTTGTCAAATGAATCTATCTATTTATTATAGAAATTAAAAACGATGTAAGCAGTGGGACATATTTATGGTTTTGCAACATCAGCACTAAATATATCAATTCTCTTATCTGGGCCAATACCAGACCGGTTTACGATATTTATGGACAATGACTGGATATTTAAACAGAGCATGTTTTTAGTCTGGTACTGCTATCTTCAGCAGTTACACCCCAGACTTTATCTATAAAAGCTGCGAGGTGCGCCAGACGCCAGTCTGAAACTCTGCTGCGGAACACTCATGAAACATGAGATAACGTCCAAAAACTGCCCAAAACTGTCATTTTAAAAATGCAAAAGGAGAACACATTAAAACTAGAAAAAAATGTTTTTATTCACTTTACTCAACAATTCCTTCAGTTCAATTAAATTTGCACAACCATAAATAAGCGAAATTTATAAAACTGGTCCCGATAGTCAATGTCATACCGAGCACCATTCGAGGCGAAACACACGTGACATTTCTGGCGCACAGATCATATTTTTTAACGTGTCATGTGATACCATTCACTCTTTCACAATGGCCACAACTGGTTAACATTGAAATCAGCACGACACAGACAGCTCAATAAAGCACTGAGGTAAGTCAAGTTATACTGAATAACAAATTTCAGCAATAGCGTATGTGTAACTACATATCGGTCGCTCAAAGCTCTATATATGTCATTTGGATATAAGCAATATGATAGGGAACAAAGGAGAGAAGAAAGAAAAGTCAAAAGAAATATTAGGATGTACATAAAGAACTGTACATAAATTTTATCATTCAAAAGTGTGCTATAGCCAAAGCAATATGTTAAAACGGAAATGTAAAAAACACGAAATATGTGAGTAGAATGTTCTTAAGTTAATTAATAAACTTCCACACATAAATCCTTTAGACTGAACTTGGCTCAAACCCAAAACCTCCGCAGTCAGAGGTAGTCCATTCCAGAACCTGATATCTATTTACTATCTATAAAAAGCAGGGAATATAATGCCTGTCCCACAATTTTGAACGCTAAATTGTAAACTGAAAAGTGTACAATTAGTTTAGTTTAGTTTAGTTTGAACATATTTTATTCAATATATCACGAAATGGGGTCGGACCACAAGTTCTGCCAATATTTAGATCCGGTCCTTCCACTACAGTTTAACATAAGCATTATTAAATGGCAATACAACAATTGTACAATTACACTATGTAAGTGCACATACAACCACTGACATATAATAATGTATTATGTATACATTGTCTACCATGTTACTTTCGTTCTGCCCACTACGGGGAAGTGGGACAGAATACAGGTACATATAGGGTGTAACAAGTGACCACTGGTCATTGTCCGATAATCGGTCAAATCCAGACTATTTATATATATGGGTATGTGTTAACGTCCAAGACATTTTGATAATAAGTTCGCCTATCTGTCAATGCGGTCAAGTGGACAAACCTGTACGATTGTGAAAGTGGGTAGTATACATACACTACAACTTCGCCATACTTGGAATATGTAGACATCGTCGGGATATGATATAGCATTTTTAGCAACTCTTATACAGTCGGGTAGCTCTCATAAACACACGCACATATTTATATGTTTTTTCCCTGCCTCCACCCCCCCCCTTTGTTAAATTATGTTGATGGCCTCATGAAAGATTGAATTTATTCAATGAGTTCTCTCGTTTCATTATTATTTTTAATATATATATAAATATATATGTGTGTGTGTGTGTGTGTGTGTGTGTGTGTGTGTGTGTGTGTGTGTGTGTGTTAGTGTGTGTGTGTGTGTGTGTGTGTGTGTGCGCGTGCGTGCGTGCGTGCGTGCGTGCGCAAGCGCTGTGGCTTAAGGCAGCTACGTCACTGACAACTACGATGCATTCGCAAAAATATGTACAAATGTTGTGACTTAAAGGCAACTACGCAACTGGAAACTACATATTCAAGACATATCACATTTCCAGGTATGTAAAGTTAAAATGAATCAATATGTTAAAACCAAGAACTTAATCACAGTTTTTATACATAAATAATGGACGTCACACTAGTATTAAAATGTTAAATTGTAAAATACATATACTTTTTTTCATTTTATTGATAAAGATGTATAAAATTAAAACATGTAGCATTTTTTTATTATCAAAGCTAATTGCAAATTTGCGAACGACACGAGAAGCATCGTTTTCAAAATAGAAACGAAATTAAGGCAGTATATTCTGTCAGATAAATGTGGCCAAGAAAACATCACACGCACACGTATATGTAGATAATTAATTGAGAAAAAAAATCAAACTTGCTATATGCCCCTTTAATAAAACACCCAGGTATAGAAGTATCGCGCTGTGCACATTCGGAAATTAATTGCTATACATGCTGAATAAACCCTAATACATGAGATACAATCGTGAAATCCTTGATATACATAATTGATTATATCTATTAAGCAAGCCAACAACATTCACACAGAACGTTTGTGCTTAGCCAATTCTCGCTTACGTTGGTAACACAAAAACAGGTTGTTATCCTTACATTCTTCGTGAGCAGAGCCAATCTAGATCTGTCGATTACTGCAGTTTTCAGCACTTGAGCAGGAGTTTCTCTAAATATCTGAATGAAGGGTGCCACGTGGCGTACACGCCTGGAATGCATTAAGAGTTACGGGAAGAGAAAGTTAGCATAAAATGTAAATAAATAACAAAGCCAAGGTTATGCTTGGTGTCTTATATTGGGTACGGACCTATGTATACTCGGCACGATTAATTGCGCGATAATTTTATACATTGTGAAATTCGATGGTTTAAATTATGATAATTATATGAGTTTTTTTTTTAGAACGTTAATATGTTTAATAATATTGTTAAATTGAATTTTTTTATCCACCAAAGGACGCTATTTGTATAAGATAATTACTTTTAATATGGAGTCTCTTATAATTCAAATTTGAATGGCATACTTCTATATTCATGCGTATGTACATTGATTTTATTGTATGTTCGTATAATTATGATGCGATGGAAATGAAGACGATATATATCGTAATATGAATTTAATTATCTCCCTTTATGAAATTAAACATATATGAATTCACTGTATCTATATGATCCAACGGGTTTATAAATCTGTCCTTTATATAGCATGTGAGTAGTCATGAATCCTTAACTGGATCCTACTCATATAAAGCTATCAGTTCATGTATGTAAATTTGTCCACCCTGTCCAGATGTGTTGCATGTAATTCCATAGTATATAAGTCATGGTCGTCACCAAATTTATTGGTTTGGCAGAGACCTTGATATTGTATCTATGGTTTGCATTGTAGCTAGGCGCACTCGCCGTAGTCTGGTCTGTACATTTATGTCTTGGTTATTCACAAATAATTATCTCCATATATATATGTATATATTGTAACTTCCCGCTGATTCTTGTATTATTATACTGGTTGATGCGTGTGATTTTCTCAGTGCGTTGCGTATGTGCATCACAATAATATAAACTTACACCATGCTTAGCTAAAATGTCATAGGCCATGGTACGGCATTTTGTGAAATATACATGTATACATATGCCCTTATTTAAGGAATCTCACTGTATCGGGCGGTAACTTTGTTTTCTTTTTCTTTTTTCCGGCTAAGTGAAGGACTCTGGAGTATTGTCGCATTGTCTCGTTTCCGGAGAACAACGGTCATTGATATCATCGATTTTTTAATGGGGTTAGACGCCATTTTCAACACATTTCAGGTTATCATATATGTTATATCCAGTTTTAATGGTAGAGGAAAATTTAGAAGGATCTGAGCAGAACAACCGTCCTGGCAAACTTCCTCACATAATGTTCTTGAAGCGAGCGCTACTCAAACTTACGGCCTTAGCGGTGAGAGGTACGTGTCATGGCTCTACATGCATACGTTTAATAGTTCCGGATGTCACTTCACCGGAAATCGAAACGAGAGCATCTGGCTATTGGAGCGCATTGCCTAACCACCAGACCACCGCAAAGTCTTATGCAAATGACCGGCACTTCTTTTATAAAAAAAAATCCGCATCGACGCAACACTGGACAACAGTTTCCTTGGAGAAGAAAAACCTACTCTGTTACCGAATTATTCGTATACCTCACCGGCGCCTTAATCACGATTAATCATAGCTGATATCATTTGTGTATGTCATATTGTACATGCATTAGATAACATATATCCCCACAAGTATTGGTTCTACAACACTGACAAAACATCACAATGTCTGTTAATTCGAAACGTCGTATGTTTTTATCCTCTCAGTTTTTATTGCCGTTCAATAACCGCCAGTTACATCTATACTAGAGATGAAAAAGTAGATTACCAGAAACAAAATTAGTTCAAAGTGACTATTGATTAGATTACAAAAAAAACATAGCTATGTATATCAGATTACAATAAACCATAGCTATGTATAGCTGATTACAATAAACATAGCGATTTATAGCTGATTTCAATTAACCATAGCTATGTAGAGCTGATTACAATAAACCATAGCTATGTATAGCTGATTACAATAAACCATAGTTATGTATAGCTGATTACAATAGATCATAGATATATATATAGCTGATTACAATAAGCAATAGCTATGTATAGCTTATTACAATAAATCATAGCGATGTATAACTGATTACAATAAACCATAGCTAATTACGATAAACCATAGCTATGAAAAGCTGATTACAAATGACCATAGATATATATATATATATATATATATATATATATATATATATATATATATATATAGCTGATTACAAATGACCATATATATATATATATATATATAGCTGATTACAATAAACCATAGCTATGTATAGCTGATTACATTTAATCATAGCTATGTATAGCTGATTACAATAAACCATAGCTATGTATAGCTAATTACGATAATCCATAGCTAATTACGATAAACCATAGCTATGAATAGCTGATTACAAAAGACCATAGATATATATATATATATATATATATATAGCTGATTACAATAAACCATAGCTATGTATAGCTGATTACATTAAATCATAGCTATGTATAGCTGATTACAATAAACCATAGCTATGTATAGCTTATCACGATAGACCATAGCTATGTATAGCTAATTACGATAAACAATAGCTATGTATAGCTGATTACAAAATACCATATATATATATAGCTGATTACAATAAACCATAGCTATGTTTAGCTGATTACAATAAATCATAGCGATTTATAGCTGATTACAATATATCATAGCGATATATAGCTGATTACAATAAACCATAGCTATGTATAGCTAATTACGATAAACAATAGCTATGTATAGCTGATTACAATAAATCATAGCGATGTATAGCTGATTACAATAAACCATAGCTATGTTTAGCTAATCACGATAGACCATAGCTATGTATAACTTATTACGATAGACCATAGCTATGTTTAACTAGTGAAGCTTTTGAACATCTGTTGCAGATTTGACAATTGTGATTCTTGGCAAATTATTTCTGGAAACTGTAGCATAGATTAGTTAAAACTCCGAGATAGAGAAGTGATGCGGTTTTGAAATTGTTCGGAAAGAATGACTTCTTAGAAAAGAGTTATACGTATGCAGACGCGTATCCAGGCATACGTACGTACGCCAATGCGTGCAATTCAGCAAAGGTAAAAGGCTGAAATATAGCGTGAGAACGCATCATTTTACTTCTAATTTCCAAAATGTTCTAGTGGGAGAGACTCTCCCACACATTCGCAGCGTCGCTGTTCATAACTGACGTACCGTTCAAACGCGTCCGGGCATGTCCCTGATATGATTATATCCATTGGTGGCCTAGCAGCCAGAATTGATATTGATAATTTATTGTTAAAATTCCAGTTGAGATCAATGACTGCCATTCTAATAAATTTTACATACAAATATGCGTTAATTATTGTATTGGCACGGGCCAATTTTGCATTGCGCGTTCGATTCAAAGCCCGAAGATATTTTTTTTAATGTTTAAACATACTCTATTCGAAGCAGATTACTGTGTTAACGTTTGCACAACTGTTAATGCATTTTGCTATATGCATTACAACAATAAACTTTTTGAACTCGGTGTTGACGTAGTCTGTTGGTCTACTATCTAATATATATACACACACGCAATTACCAAAGTATTTCAGGGTAGGGAGGGAATATATGAGACTGAACTAAGTTTTAAGTGATTCAAGATTCAATATTCAATAACGTAAACATATAATGTTTCTCATTACATGCAAATTCAAAAATTAAATGCAACACATGCCACGCAGGTAATAAACAAACGCTCAATATAATGCTCTATGCAAATTAGAACTATTTCAAGATTTAAATACATACATTTTTCACTAGTTTTAGAGGTTGGGCAATATAAATTAAACATTTTAACATACTTTGTCAGATATTCCCTTGTGTAGATCAACACAAAACAGATATCTACGTACATATACATATGTGCAATTTGATTAAACAAGGAATTGTGAACACTAAAAGCTTGATAAACATATTTACATAGATTTAATAAAATTGAATACTTATTTTGCGATGAATTTCTTTAATTTTAACATACTTGACCGTTTATAATAATATAATTTAATACAGATTTTACGGATATTCATCTAACTAGGACATATAAACACAACAAGATATTCATCTTCTATAATCCAGGGGTCGTGTGTTTGAATCCGCTCCCGGCAACAGTCTCCGTGATGATTTCTATACGGCATTGTGTATCATTATCATTCGTCTCTCACCACGGATTCAAGTGAGAAAGTTATCAGTTACTTGAGTACTGGTTAACCTTCCAGGATCCCAGTAAAAAGCGGGTAGGTTAACTGATCGTCTGTTAGCCCTCGATGGCATAAAATGACGCTAAATATTCAATCAATCAATCATCTTCTATGTTCGGCTTTCAGTGTTCAATACTGAAATATTAATATACCAAAACCACACTAATTACATGTTATAATAGTATGGGCTATTTTAAGTGAACATATTGGAGGTCGTGTTCTATGTTCCGGATATACACATCCAATTACTGGTACATCACACAATATATTATTTGTTTAAAGAGGCTATGGGCCCAAATTATGTTATTGAAAATACTATTGATTGCTTTAATTAATAATTTTGTATTCTAGACGGAAAAAAGAGAGAGCATATTTAGTTACAGGATATTTATATGAGTCTGTTGGCAAGATACACGACATGCAGTTCCAGGCAATGAGACAGATTCCCTGTCAAGAATATAAATAACACATTTGTGTAACCGATGTCATTTTTCATTGCTTACTTCGTCTTATATTTCATTTCTTTACTACCTTAAAAGGCCTCTGAGTTGTTTTGATGAACTGATTTGTCATACGTGTCAGTTTAAAGTTAATATATCCGGATATTTTTTAAACACATTTTTTTCTAATATACGCTGCTTATAAATATACTCACTCACCCCGTATTGCCAAAAAGATATCCATTTAAACATTCCCAAATATAAATAATATCTATAAACCTTGGACTACGCGCCTAGATTAGACTAAAATAGATGTCCTGCTTAAAATGGCAACATATTTTGTGACGTATTAAATTAGTCAGATGAATTTATTTTGATTTCAATTCAATCCGTTATACAGGTTTGCACGTAGTAAAAGTTGTTTCATGTTAGAAAGGGTCAAAATGACGGTGCAAAGGTCAAATAGTATTTAATTGCGTTCTATTTTTAGAATGGGGATTTCGTTTCAAGTTTTACATGTTCAATGTACATCGATTTTGTCACATTTTGGTCGATTTGACATACTAAACTATCCGGTTTATATTTATTTACGATAATGAATGCTTTTTTTCATTTTGATAAAAAAAATTAAGTCATGTATATCTTTTATATATACTTCTTAAACAGAAAAAAAAACAAATGACCATTCGTCCCGTT
This sequence comes from Panopea generosa, assembly GCA_029582155.1. Taxonomy (NCBI): domain Eukaryota; kingdom Metazoa; phylum Mollusca; class Bivalvia; order Adapedonta; family Hiatellidae; genus Panopea; species Panopea generosa. Next base: position 25,105,113 of record CM055908.1, on the reverse strand, counting down.
AGTGCAAAATACATTTATAACAGTGTACATATATAATAACAGAATAACCGCTTTGCACTAATGTACTCACATGTGCCAATACATGATTTATACAATATTATATTATTATGCAAAGGTTGTTTATGACAACCACACACGCTGGGTGATACGGTGTGTTAGAACACCAAATGAGGGCATAGAACAATAAGAGCATGACGTATTGTTAACTATAATAAGAAGGTCACATGAATAGACAATGCATATTGGTCATTGATTGTTCAGTAGTCATTTTGTCTTATTGAACTCACGTAATGTACACTTACTAGATGTACTTTGTTAATGTATAAGTTTGATGGACAGTGATGACTAACAATCAACGAGTACATTATATATGAAATATAAATTTGTCGGATAGTGAGCTCTCAAAATGAGAAGTGACAGTTCATATGTAACTTTGACGAATAGTCAATAACATTGCATATAATTAGTTTATATAATTATATCGAAACATTTGAGCAACTTTACTAAAATTAACACGTGTATTGTAAATGTTTATATTATGTATGTAAGTTGGCCAGAGATTACTAAATATACCCACTGGCAACTTGCTTAATAGATAATTCAACCACATCATAACGGTACATTAAACACGGGTCCAGCACGTGACAGCGGACATCGTGCCCGTACCGGAAGTAATGACGCAGCACTGACGTAGGCCCTACCATGTGGAAGGGTATCACCGCCACAATTCTTAGTCTGAAATTTGTCGTTTGTTCTTTGTGCAATGGATGTAAATGTTTCTTTCTCCTTAGTTCTTTGTGGGAAATGAAACATTTCACCTTTGTAACTTTGCTATTTGTCTATCCTACTATATCCTATCATTGTAAAAGTTACATACGTCTTGTCTATTCGTGCCCGATTAAACATTACTTGCTGCGTAAAATGTATTTTTAGAATTTGATGTATGTTTCGATATGTGTTTCGGCTGCAGTCAGTCACGAATATCTTTTTATTCCAATGTTCACCCCCTTTATAATGAGTTTAGGGAATGTATTTGGACAGGGTACCAGACTATTTCGACTGTGCTGCCGCTGAACGTCATCATCGTAATAAATCCCAACTTCCCCTTATAACGTTCAGTGGCGCTGCAAAATTACATACAGGTCCCCAGTAAACAACTCAAGAAGTTGCGAATGGGAATATTTGCTGTAAATAGTCATCAGAATTCGCGACTCTAAATACAGCCTTGCACAAGGTCAGCTACCACCATTGCGAGGAACTCTGTGATCGGCTGAAAAAAGTAGAGGGGTGTTTCAGGGTTTATATTTTTATAGTAAGCTTAATTTTGGTTGGATGAAAATGTCAAACTGGCATATGATCACAATTAAAATATTTTAATTTGAGTCTAGGATAATACTTTAATATGATGTAGGACTTTTTTGTCGACGAATGGTAGAAATAGTGAAATTAGGTCAAACGTTATAATGTGTCTATGGAAAACGCAATGGTGGTAGCTGACCACAAAAGGTAAGTGTGAGGTTTCTTTAAGGTCAGCCACCACCATTGCGTTTATTTATTTTACTTCGATTGTGAAACAAGTTATTACAATTTAGGCAAATAACGCTTGATGTCTTCCTTGTTAGAACCAGTACTAAGTATATGCGGAAAAATGTCTTGCTCATGGACACCACACAGAGCCGTGGTGGAGGATCGAACCCACGATTCTCCAATCACGGGCTTGGTGCTCTACCACTTGACCACGTGCTTCACCAAAAGTCCTACATCATAGTTAGGTATTATCCTAGAATCAAATTAAAATGTCCCCCAAATTGGGTCAAAAGTATCAATTTTTACCACTTTTTGCCCCCTGAAGTTGGGTATCTCCTCTTTCAGCATGAAACATGAAATGTCACTGGTAAGTGTCGCATGCCCCCCAAATGGTCGTTGAAAAATAACAATATAATTATGTTATAATAGGTAGCGATGTATCCATGAATATAAAGAGTAATGGACTGATGTTTCATGACGAGACATGTAATTTCATTTTTTTTTTTACATTAAAGTGTGACCTTGACCTTTGTGTAACCTTGACATCTGATGTTATGGTCTGGGTATTTCAACAGTTAAATGCTGCTGAAACATCATCATGACATGCTGATCACTTGTGTCAAGCTATTTTAAAATCCCTAAATGTAAGACAAAGTTACAGATCAATTGTTGATAAATTGAGCCAAGTGTTTTTGAAATCCCTCCATGTATGATAAAGTTAAAGGACGGACTTGAAATCTCAAACAGGTTCAAAGTGTTGTCATACATACTAAAAGTGTGACCTTGACCTTTGAGGTATGGGTCTAAGTTTTACTTATGACACGTCGTCATGTCATCTTGATAATTTCAGCCAAGTTAAAGGCAAAGTCACAGACCAGTCACACAATATCAAACAAATTGAAAGTGTGACCTTGATCTTTGAGGAAAGGTTCTGGGTCTTACATGCTACACTTAATTATGCCATGTTGATCAACTGAGCCAAGTGTTTATAAAATTCATCCATAGATGACAGACCGGACAAGAAATGTCAAAATGACTGAAAGTGTTGTCAAACAAAGTTAAATTGTGACCTTGACCTTTGAAATGGGAGTTTGGGTATTAAGTGCAACACGTCGTCATGTTATGTTGATCATTTATAACAAATATTTATAAAAATCCATCTATGCATGACAAAGTTGCAGGCTGGACATGAAACCTCACAGACTCAAAGTGTGACCTTGACCTTTGAGGTAAGGGTGTGGGTCTTACTCGCGACACGTCGTCATGTTATGTTGATCAGTTGTAGCAAGTATCATTAAAATCCATCTATGCATGACAAAGTTACAGGCCGGACACGAAATCTCACACAAACTCGAAGTGTTGTCAAACAAACTCAAATTGTGACTTTGACCTTTGAGTTACGGATGTGGGTCTTACTCGCAACATGTTGTCATGTTATGATGATCATTTGTAGCAAGTATTTAAAAAATCCATCTATGCATGACAAAGTTACAGGCCGGACACGAAATCTCACACAAACTCGAAGTGTTGTCAAACAAACTCAAATGGTGACCTTGACCTTTGAGGTTCGGATGTGAGTCTTACTCGCGTCACGTGGTCATTTTATGTTGATCATTTGTAGCTAGTATCAACAAAATCCATCTATGCATGACAAAGATACAGGCTGGACACGAAATACCGGACGGAAGGACGGGCGGACGGGCGGACGGACGGACGCTGCGATTACTATATGCCACCCCCAATTTTTTTTGGGGTGGGGGGCATAACAAAGTAAATTTCATTAATTTTACTTTCCGCACAGTTTCCTCGCTAAAATGAATTAAGTCTGTCACAGAAACATAATTTTAATTTTTTATTGACACAAACATAGTAAACTTATATTTTAGTGTGATCATTTGCCAGTTTTATATTTTCATCCAAATAAAATTAAGCTTACTATAAAAATATACACCCTGAATATCCCTATACTTTTTTCAGCCGATCAGAGAGCTCCTCTCAATGGTGGTAGCTGACCATATGTTCCATATCACCAACGATGAAAACAAAGCAACGCCGATTAGGCGACCAGTCGTTATTCTTTCATATGCCTCAAGCGGCACCTGTCGTCATAATTGACAATGCAAACTGTGTATTTCGCATTGTTACATTATGCCTAAGTGCGTTGTACAGCATGCTTACTGCGTAGTTTAACATTTGTAATTCGAATCCTTTTGAAACACGTGATTATGCTGAACACATTATATTTTACAGGAAGTATGTAACTTTTACAATGATAGGATATTGTAGGATAGACAAATAGCAAAGTTACAAAGGTGAAATATTTCATTTCCATCAAAGAACTAAGAAGAAAGAAACATGTACACCAATTGCACAAAGAACAAACGACAAATTGCAAACTTAGAGTTATGGCGGTGATACCCTTCCATACTACCATGCCACGTACGATGGCATCCCACCCACTCACCGTCTCCTGGCCGGCTCCACCTACTCACTGTATCGCGAGTGACCAGCCTTTTCCGCCGCGAGTAGACGTCAATACTTGTTCACTACCAGCCGACTAATTACAAAACACCAAGATACGACAAAAAAACAACAACAATTATACTAGCAACGTTAGTGTTGTTATCATTGTCAAGGAATAATTAATGACTGCAATGAAGATGGTTAGGTCTTATTCTCTCTTGGTTTAATCAATATTAAATTATATTTGTTATCAGCATATAACATATACATATATTCGATATACAGCGATATATAAAAACAGAATTGAGAAGAAAGCTATTTCTAACCTTCTACAAAGTCTTTCTTCTTGTTCTCTCTTTAACATGCAAAGCGCGATTATATTGTATTTCCACAATTTCTAATTCTTTATCTCTCACGAACTGAGAGAACGAAATAACTCATTTGAGTAATTCAGTCAACCATGAGGCCTATGTGCGTCCAATATACCAGTCTCCCTCGCAGAGTTATCGCAGAGTTATCGTTCGTTACACTGAATGTAATGAGTCGAATGTGTTAGAGAGTGGCAAGCCGGATACATCATGTTAGTTTGTTGTTAAAACAATAATAATATAATAGTGATAACAAAGAATTAGAAATTGTGGAAATACAATATAATTCAACTAATAAGAGTCAATGATATTTTGAGATGTTTGCAAGATTACTTACGTACTGTGTTTATCCATAAAAATAAATATCGAATAACGATAACATTAGCATAGTGTGAACAATGGTCGTAAGTTATACATCAACGATAAAAGCCGAGAATGAAAATATCTTTCAAATCAAATGAAACACCGCGAAGCCATCATTTTGTATGTTTTAAATATTAAAACCCCGTTATTAACAATAATAAACGTATGGACTGAGAGATATTGGAATAACATTGCTCCATTTAATAATCATGCATATCTTTTAAAGTCTGTATGAATATGTGTATGTATATGAAATATATGTTAAAATGGTCTTTAGGAAGGACAGAACGCGACGAAGAAAATAAAAAAAAGAACATATCCGATTCTGTAAATTATTGTTCACGAGAGGTAATTAACATGCAACACACCTCACGCCCTCAGAATCGGAACTCTCCGTGACTCTACGGAATCAGAAATACATGTGTAGTCGTAAAAACTAAAGTAATTATACCACTGGCCTATAATGTTTACCAAACAATAATAGTGATTGATGGAAATCTACTAAGTTAAGGGTAGATGCGGGAGGTTGCTATTAGCTGCTCAACTGTAATAATACCCTTCCTTTAATACATGCTGGTCAGTGCCCTCTTAACATTAGACGCTTCGTACCACGCAGTAATGTTCATCTCGTCTATATGTAATATTGGTGAACAATGAAAGGCACTGGTGGGAACAACTAGGCCTGGCGGAAACCCATTTAGACGGTGATCATTATTCCGCGGCCGCGAAGACTATCAATGTCCAAGAATCAATAGATACAGAAATGGATATTGTGAATGTTGTAACAGTGGAAACGAACGTTTCCTAAGATTAGTATCGCACTCGCGGTCAATCCGGGGAATGAGAAATATTAACGAGGAAGGAGGTCAGAAGCTCGAGGTAATTGTTATCCATCTCCGTACACTGGTCAGGGGCGGAAATTGGATTTCACTTTAGAGGGTGCGGACGTCAAGTAATGGGCGCGTGCGCCGGTTTTTAAAAGGGTAGATCAGCCATTTCTGGTGACTGGTTCAAATGTCGTTTATTTATATTTATTTTAGGAATAGTATTATAGCTCGTCTATCATGACATTATGTGGCTTGCAGATACGTGGTTTCGTCTTCCGCTCAGTCACGTTTGTTGGGGTCACATATGTAACTAAAGCACATATGTAACCAAAAGGACACATATATTACTAAAAGGGCATATTTGTAACTATTTAGAAAAAAAACTGACATAGCACAAATGTAATAAATCGGACATATATGTAACCAAAATCCTATATGTAACTTAAACAGGCATGTTTGTAATTACTACAATACCATCATGCACAACATGTAACATCTCAGTCACGGTGTTTATCCGGCCAAAATTGTGTATGGCGTCGTTTTAAGAAAATTCAAGTGAGTACATGCATTTTTGATATATTAGGTTATCTTTATCATTTAGTTAGAAAGGAATACACAGTTATATACGAAAGCACCCTGCTTATGACTTAAAAACTCCCATTAAATAGACGCTAAGTCCTAATTAGGAGGTTTTTAAAGTCTTAAATTAACAAACTTCGTCCTACTTAGGATATTTTAAAGTCTTAAATAAAACACTAAGTCCTATTAAGGTGAATCGGAAGTCTTCATTAAAATAAGTCCTAATTAGTTTTTTTCTGATAGAACACTATGAATTGGCACCGTATATGATTATACGTTTATTATAAATATATACTGACCGAGACAGCTAACCCGCCATTTTTGATATTGACAATTTTTTCGCAAATGATACACATATTAATATGAAATTGTGTATACGACTGTGTGAGACGATATTGTATATTATAAAGACTATATTTTCAATAACAGAAAAATCACTCATCCGCGTCGGTTTTGGGCCAAATGCTTGGTTTGTACGTGCAGCTCGAGCCCCTGCGTTAGTTATAGTGACTGTAAGAGAACGTATAAATAACATAAATAAAATAACAAAATATCACTATAAAAGTGCATAAAACAGCAGCTGAAATCGGAAATGTTTATTTTCCTTAAAGCATGACCACCAGTTCATCAGATAGGAAAACATCGGTTTAGAGTAATTTTATCTGCTTTTTATTCTAAATATTAATCAAATCCATATGTGCAATATTTTAATTATGTTCGAAATCGGGATGTGGCTTGCAGATACGTGGTTTCGTCTTCCGTTCAGTCACGTTACGTGTCCACCGCACCCCGCCGCATTGAGTAAGTCAAGTACTGAACGTTATGCAAGACAAACCCGGACGGAGATGGCGTCAACAATTTCCCGCCTGCAATATAATCACTCTATCATCGGACCACTCCTACGGTGCAGTAGTTAAAGGACACTAAACAATAATGGCTCTATACATACTCTATGGAACTCGATTAGAACTATTTTGCAATGAATCTCCCGAGTCGAAAATATTGTTTTTGTTTACAGTACCAATATATATTTTAACACATCATTTACGGTGCAGGAGTGTAATAAACCCATGACGTAATATTTGATATTAACCTAGTGTAATATCACTTCCGATTCATCGCTCGGTGTTTTCCGCACAACTCGTCTCTCGTACGTAAATTGCCGAAGTACTTTCGGACTTGCCCGAATATATAAATGACGTCATACGATGAAACAAAAATATGCCTAATTTTTTCTCGTTCCTTATAGAGAAGATCTATTAATATATGGTAAATGTAAACTTTTCCGAGCCATGTGATAAAACGAATCTTACATTCGTACTCATTTATTATTGAATTTATCAAACTCGTTGGGAAAATGATTTGATGCTCAGCAGAACCTCGCTTAATGTATGTTTGGTTTAAACATATTTTATTTCGAATATCTTACAATATTACATAATTATTTACAAACAATTTTGTCAAAAGGATTGGAATGACGTTTTCAAACTAGTTTAATAAATTCAATAGTAAATAAGCACTCATGTAAGATCCTCTATTTGTATTACAATACAAATTACATCCATTGCATAACAACCTATGAGCAAGTTAGACCATTATAAATTAATTGCTATATTATCAACATTTTTCTTAACAACGGGGATGGCTGAAGGATTTTATTATTTATTTCTATTTTCATTTTTAAAATTTTTGATTAAAAAAATTATTTATTTATTCATTTATTTTTTTTTTTTCGTTTATGAAAATAAAATGAGTCGGGGCAGCATGAAAATTAGGGGGCGGGCGGGGATGGTATACTAGCAAATAATTTATTATGGCCTCATGTTATTCGATATCTTGCTATCCCATTTACTGCTTTAAAGTAATGTGTGTGGCGTATAACAAGACTTAAGGCGCGTAGATGGATGTCTCTGATCATATATAGATACGTATTATCGATATAAAGAAATCCAATAAATAAACTTTTAACTGACAGTTTGTGTGGCGTATACATAAAAAACTGCATATACTACACGTCTAGCCACTGAGCATCGTGTCTGATTATATTACGAGAAATAAAATGTCATCCTGACAATTTCAGACAAATATAAAAGAAACTTGAACTGTTTTGTTTTTACATATGAAATATCAACTGTTTCATTCTATGGACGATATATTTTATAGCAATACTTAAAAAAATGGTTGATAAAGAAATACGAAGATTTTCGATCGCCCGTGTAACGTTAATACGTATATCAAATCTCTTTCAATGTAACTTCAAATGATAAGGTATGAAATTGAACCCATCAAAGCAAAATATAAAACGGATCTGCTGTGAAAGTTTTAACATTTTGATAAGCATTGAAACATACTGGTGCGACAAAGCAATTTACTATTGAATGCACAAATGACATGGCATTCTTTTGACATGACATTCTTCACAAAGCGACTGTGATACGAATTTGACAGTAGAGATTAATATACATATATTAATACATAATGTAACGTTTCTGAACGTGTATTTGCATTGTTTCCATGGGTCTTGTTCCTTCAATCTTAATATTTGCTAAGGCTCAAATATTTGTTATACGGGTAGCATGTCAATCGATGACTCAACTGTTATGAAACAATAGATCAGATTACTAAAACATCAGGAAATATAAAACCAGCATGAGACGGGGCATTCACAGGACACTGTCACCACAGCAGTATGAACGTAACTAATGTAAGGAATAGTTAAAATACGTACAATCCAAGTGTAGACAGGACAACAGGGGACATAGTGAGCTGCAATACACCGGGGATTTGCAATACAAGTGTGGACACGACACCAACAGACACGGTGAGTTGCAACACACCGGGAGCTTACAGTACAAGCGTAGACAGGACAACAGGGGACACGGTGAGCGGCAACACACCGGGAACTTACAGTACAAGCGTTGACAGGACAACACGGGACACGGTGAGCGGCAACACACCGGGAACTTACAGTACAAGCGTAGACAGGACAACAGGGGACACGGTGAGCAGCAACACACCGGGAATTCTGGTTAACGATCATATTGATGCTGTCGCAAAACGTGATATATCGGGTGACAGTATGGCGGTTCGGACAAAATCGACATCTCGATCAATTTCGTATATATTCATTTCGCCATTAAGTGGCATATCTCCGCTTGGAAGCATTGTTAAATAACCTGCAACTATCACATGCCATCAGCTGTGTATTTACATATTAGCACCGAGTCACCTTCAATCATGAAGAGAAATAATAAACTACAACATAAAAACTATTGATGTATTTACGTTCGACCGTTATCAACATTACGATAGTAAAGCGACAGGTCATTACTTTCTAACCTGTTGCATCACATGTTAAAATAGATATCTCTCTCTCTCTCTCTCTCTCTCTCTCTCTCTCTCTCTCTATCTCTCTCTCTCTGTCTCTGTCTCTGTCTCTGTCTCTGTCTCTCTCTCTCTCTCTATCTCTCTCTCTCTCTCTCTCACACCCTCTCTCTCTCTCTCTCTCTCTCTCTCTCTCTCTCTCTCTCTCTCTCTCTCTCTCTCTGTCTATATATATAAACAAACATATACATAATTAAACATATATTTTCACATGCGCATATGGTCCATTGTGCGATTTTAATTGAAAATCGAATTGAATATATTACAGAGACATACTGCAATGTGAAATCCTTAGTTGATTATTGGGCAAGTTCACCATGGCACGGTATAGCAGGTAATTGCTGTTTCTCTTATGCAATCAATTGATAATTCCTTGTATAACCAAAATAAATAGCGTATACATCTATCGTTCTTGTGTTGATCTACTCAAGTATATGTTTGTCAATGTGTATAAATGTTTAATTTATATTTGTCCGACCTCAAAAACTAATAAAAAATTATATGGATTTGAATAGCATATTATTTCTAATTTAATAGAATCTAACATAATATTGATATATTATCTACGTGTCATGTGTTACACTTATCATTTGAATCTGTATGTAATGATAAACAGTATATGTTTACAATATTGAATAAACAATTCTGAATCTGGAATCTTGATAATTGAGTCCCTATATACCTGTCTTACCTGTATAGGATAAATGAAGCCGATAGTATGTTAACAGCCGTTCTTAAGTAAACAAAAAACAATTTTTATATATAAGCCTATAGTTATGATATGAATGTTAAATCAAATGAAGATACTAATTTATCTAAAAAATTCCTTTTTAAGGAATGATAAACATTGTTGCGTGAAACAGGTGGTGTCTCGTTAGTTTTTGAAATATGAATAAAACTTTAAAAAAAAAGATACAATTTGAATATCCTTGGATTTGTTGTGCACTATCATAAAATAAAGCATGTGTTACACTTTTTCTGCACGTATACTGGGAATTTTTATATTTGCGCCATACGGATAACACCGCAGTGGTGGTCTAGGGGTAGATCGTTCGTCTTGCATGCGGAAAGTCGTGGGTTCGTTCCCCGAATCGGTCAGGCCAAATATTTGAAAAATGGTACTGGAAGCTTCTCGCTTGGCTCCTAGAGTTTAGAGATATTTTAAGGTCTGGTCGGCCCAGTATCTGGATGGGTTTCATACCATGTGTCTGCGGCATAACACTCCAGCGTGGCAACAACAACAACAACGACAACGACAACGACAACGACAACGACAACGACAACGACAACGACAACGACAAAAACAGCAACAACAGCAACCATGCAGATATACAATTTTCCATATACTTAAAGGTAAACAGACAAACGGTTTGATTCATGCGTGGTGGGTATAAAATTGCGCAAATAAAGCACTTTACTATGTGTGCAATATGAGTAAAGTATTGCCAGTCTTGTTTGGGTGGCATTTAGTTTAGTTTAAACATAATTTATTACCATATAAACACATATTAATAATATAGAATGCATTGTAATACAATACAATTATGGACAAAAGGGTCTGGTCAAAAGTTTTCTCAACATAAGATACGACCATTCCCTTTGAAGTTTCAGCTATGTTTTACAATTTAAAAGATAAAACGGACGAATCATTCTGGTCAATGTCCATACTGACGACCGGTGGATACCTTTAAAGTTTCACCCATTTGATTAAAATCCAATCTACATTTTACGAGGCTTTATTAAAATAATTGATTTTCTTAAAATAAAATTTGTATTTTCTCCGATGACAAGAGGGCATATAAACATGAATTGGCAAAAACGTTGTTATCACCAGTTATAACTGGAGGCATGCAGTTATCTTGACTCTCGTGTTCTGGTTACCAGTGTTTTTAATTGTCATTCTATATGCCCACTGGCAATACATCGTTTTTATCATAGTTATGCTTTATTATGGCAAACGGGTACATTACATTCTAAATATCAATCCACCCATGCCGATATCTACATATTTAAATGGGCTTAACCCAAACCAAATCATTTTAATATTGATTATATATTCATGAGTTTACGGTATGTAATATTTACTAGTTTACGGTATGTACTATTATTTTACCATTTGTGAGAAAATACAGGTTATTCACTTGTTAAGCCACCGAACTACACGTCAGTATTACTTAGCTTATATACTAATTCGCTTTAGTTCGATGGCGTAGAAAGCTCCCAGATTTATAATACTAGTATGAATCCCGCCTCCCGTGTCTGTTTCCAAGATAGAACAAGTATAGAGTTATTTTCTAGTGTTCACTGAATCAGGCATCGAACCCGCGATCATTCAACAAATCGACACTGTATACAATGCATTTCTGCCCCGCTTTCGGCTGTTACATTATCAGTCAAAACAGTCGTAAGAACTTTTTAACTAGGAAGTAACTCGATATAATAATAATAATAATAATAATAATAATAATAATAATAATAATAATAATAATAATAATAATAATAATAATAATAATAATAATAAAATCTTTAATCTTTATTTTCTGAGTATAACATATTTGGCTATATAGCCAGTCTGACATATGGTCACCTAAAAATTTTATATTATTTACAGCACATTTAAACATAAACAATATGCATGTAGAACAATACACAGTTTGGAACACTTACAACATATTCGTTGGCCGGCTTTAATACTATCTGAGATGGATTTAGAACGAGTTTACACTATGTAGGTCTTTGTTTTGATTCAAAAATACCAAATAAAATCATAAGTTTTGATTGTTAAAACGATACAGGGATAAAGAAACAAACAAATAAACACGAACTGGTATCACGAGGTCGGTATAGGAAACAACTTCAAAATGAAAGTCCATTCAAATAAATAATGAGCATGTTTAAAAATGACAAATAAAGAAGGAACAAAAACAGCCACTATGCGACTATTCAACGTTTCCAAACGTGGTACTATGTTTAAAAGACAGACGGGCAAGCATTTATTTTCATATTTGAATCACATAGATCTACATGTGAGTTCAGAAATTGCCGTGTGTCTCTGACATTAATGTATATTTTACAGATATGAAATGGTGTCATTAAACAATACTATTTTAAGAAGTAGTGAAACGTTACTTTGTTTTCTTAAAGCGAATTACACATTATGGTATTTTAATCCTTACAATGACTTCAAACGTTGTTGATTTGGGACCTTGGAGAACGAAAGTTGTTTTTAATGCTATGATTTAATGCTATAATTACCAAAATAAACAGTTCATTTGATACGAAAGCTTTACAGAAGGATGTATATTTGTAAAGTTCAGTTCTAATTTCTACCAGGAATCCTGAGCCCACAGCCTACTGCGTAGAGATGCTATGTTACCCGACCGCGTTGCCCGGAGTTCAAATATCAAATATCCCATCACATACTGTCGGAAAGTGAATAAGAATATTAAATGTTTCACAAGCGTGTATTTACCAAAGTTGTTTAAACGTTGTTTTGAAGTGGAAACAAGATGGTAACATGTTATAATACCTGTATTAAGATTAAAACGAGAATTTGATACACGTGTACGGAGATGCGTCCCTGATACTGCCCTATTAATTTTGCAGGGCCGGCACATTTCGATACGATATGTGCCATAATTTACTATCCGAACAAAACAGCCCATAAACGACGTGTCAGTCTTCAATCAACGTTTCGAAGTAATTGACAATTTTAAATAGCCGTCTGAAACTCAATAGTATACATTTCCCTGAGCCAGATATTGTTGTTCTTTAATTTCGAATCTTGGTTGAATACCTGCCAACTAGGTTAATGGAGTAAAAATAACCACCCATGCCTCTGATGATATGTTTTAAAATAAACGAAATATTCGGTCAGGTAAAATAGTTGTTCTCGTGTTTCAGCCTGCAACAAAACAGCCATTAAAACTCAATTAAACTCTTTTCAAAGGTTAGATTTTATCCAAAGTTCAAGCGTAAATCATTACTCGCCCTTTTACGATAAAATCATTTAGAAAAATAACTTTGTTTTAATTATATATTCAGTAATATTACCAGTAATACAAAAAAATCCTATTTGGTTCGCTATCACTTTCCATATACATTGTATACTTTTAAAACACTTTTGTTACAATTATATATTGTCAGCAATATTCAAAAGGCACTTATCCGTCAGAAACGTTGGTTCAATAAAGGCATAATTATGTACCTGCATTTTCTTTGTTGCTTTTTTGGTACACATGTACTTAAGAGAGAGAGAGAGAGAGAGAGAGAGAGAGAGAGAGAGAGAGAGAGAGAGAGAGAGAGAGCATGAGAACATGAGAGAGAGAGAGCATGAGAGAGAGAGAGAGAGAGAGAGAGAGAGAGAGAGAGAGAGAGAGAGAGAGAGAGAGAGTGCATGAGAGAGAGAGAGCATCTGAGAGGGCGCAAGAGAGAGGGAGAGAAATAGAGAGAGAGAGAGAGATAGTGCATGGGAGAGAGAGAGAGAGAGAGAGAGAGAGAGCGAGAGAGCATGAGAGAGAGCATGAGAGAGAGAGAGAGAGAGAGAGAGAGAGAGAGAGAGAGAGAGAGAGAGAGAGAGAGAGAGAGAGAGAGAGAGAGAGAGAGAGAGCGCATGAGAGAGAAAGAGAAAGAGAGAGAGTTTATGCCTGATGTTGCTGCTGTTGTGTTTAAAGCAAGTATAATATTAAATAATAATTAATTAAATTAGCATTTCCATCCTACAATTCAACTATTAAAATCAAATTGATTATATGATATTACGTCGTTTATCGTATTTAATTAAACCAATTAACGAATTTAGAATAATAAAACAACATTATTTGTATAGCGCCCCAAGGTGTTGACAGGGGGGAGATAGGGAGATAAAGCCAAGTTTTATGTACGGCAGGTCGTCGTGTCAATATTGTATACCATGGAAGATACGGGCAATGATAAACTGGTAACGGGACGGCAGCGATACCGGTGTGCTTTAAATGTTAAGTTAAGCAAATAAAGTTAAATAAACGATACAGAATGTAATCATTTATATCTATTGTATGTATATGAGAATTCAAACAAAGGGCACATGCAACTGATACAATTTAAACAATTTAGATTTCTTGATTTGATAAAAGCGGCCTTCTAGTTGCTGCCTTGAACAACCATATTTACCATCTTGACCTAAATTTTAAGTCATACGGCCATTATCTGTCAGAATTATCTTCAGAGTAGAAATGCACCTCTGTATGATTTATGTTTCTAAACAGTAATGTCTTTCATACGCAATCTTGATTAAATATATACTTCAATAAACGCTTTTTTGTGCTGGTTTTCTGGTCATTATTAAAGCATTAAACATTATTTTTGCAACGAAGCAATAATTTAGTCTGTATGCCGGGCCCGATTAGCTCAGTCGGTTACATGTCTGACTGTCAATCCAGGGGTCGTGAGTTCGAATCCCCCGCCCGGCAACAGTCTCCGTGATGATTGATATACGACATTGTGTCTCATTAACATTTGTCTCTCACCACTGATTCAAGTGGGAAAGTTATCAATTATTTGCGGAGATGGGGTGTGCTCGAGTACTGGTTTATCCCAGGAAACAGTGGTTAGGTTAACTGTTCGTCTGTTAGCCCACGATGGCATAACAATGACGGTAAATATTCAATCAATCTGTCTTGGGTATATGGAGACTTTAATGCAACTGGACATGATTGTAATAAAATACAAGTAAAGGGTTTATGGCACTTGACCCAGCGAGTGTCCTCATCAACACAAAACACATATCAGTTTTCAATTAAATTCTTATATAGTATTTTATGGTATCTTGGGGTGGAACTCACCATCCATTCTTAAGAATATTCTTAGACTTGAGCTCAAAAATGAATTTTGAAAAGCACACTTAATGACCATTTTATAAGGCCAAAAGTTGAAAGCTTGGAGGGACACCAAATATATTGCCAAATAAACTATCACAATTATTCTATCTGTCATGGTAAACTGAATATTTAAGGTTTAAAATTTGGATGTTCAAGCCAAAGTCTAAGAATAATCTCAAGAATGGCTGGTAAATACGACCTCTGACATTTCTAAAACATTGTAGTTTTGATTTTATTCATCATTTCCTTCTATGCGGAGAGCACATACATACAATAAAATAACAAATCACAATATATATAGAGAAATAAATAATAATGCATATATCACAAGGCGGCAAAATGAATATCAATTTTACACAATTATGCAGTATTTGCTATTAGCAAACCAAATGTAATGCTTAAAATCAAATTATATTTCATTGGACAGTAATTCAGCATTTGGACAGAGTTATCCTGTACTTGCCATCGGTGCCGTTAATGACAGTGTAGACAATTGTGATGTTTCCTTTGGGCGTCTGATGCGCAATGTTGCTTTAAAACATTTACCGAATGTTCAAAGAATACGAGAGATCATAATTCTGACTAAAATTAAAACCGAAACATTCAACTTATAAGCTTGAATTCAAATATATAAATTAAATTGTTCCCTCTCTCCATTCTATTGCAAAATGAGTAATGTTCCAGCAAAGCTTCAGTGCACTAAAACACGTATATTCCATTAGTAATCTGATTTCAGTGTGTGTGTTTTAGTGGTTTTTTTTTTCAATTTCAATTTCCTGCACAAAAACATCCGTTGCAGCTATATTTTGGCAAATACATGTTGCTTCACTTATTTTTTGTATCTTCCTTTGTATCGCAAACTTTTGGAGAGTTAGGAGATTGGGGTAAGGGTTAAGTTGCACATGAAATTAAACAATTTCCAGTCTCCCCATCTAACGTAATTTAACTGTTCGTTTATACAACGGCGTCTTTGTAGCGGTTAGCTAGTATCAAATTTATTTTTCAGGGCCCAGTTGTTCAAAGCATGTTTAGATTTTTTGAATGTGAAACTTATTAAGTACACATTGTTTTCAAATTCACTGATATAAAGAACACACACTCAAGAACATATCTGCCAAGTTTCAACCAAATCTGTTTTGTACCATTTTTGAAATTTTGAATATCCTCCACTGATATTTTGCTTCCAGTGAGTGCAGAGAATTCAGTGTAAAATGGCCGTTTTTCAGTGCTGCAAGCTATTATACTGTTAATCCGGCCTTTAGCGCCGCGTTAAGATGCGTTTTCAAATTATGGTATTTTAAGATTCAATACATTCAAGGTAGCAACGTATTTACAATCATAACAAAATATAATTCTACTTCTATAACCAATTTTATTTGATATGGAAACTTTTAAAATATTAAAAAAATTGAACTAACGGTATGAGCGTGAACAACTGAGCCAACTGGACAATGACTCAGCCTGAAATTAGCGTGCGTTACAAGATAATGAACAGGTAACAACAGACAGCGAAGTCGGCGTTACCATGATAAGTAATCAAGGTACCGTCGTTGCGTTTATTTTTCTCCAATGGTTTCTGTTCGGTAGTCTAGATTATACCTCTATATATAATGTGAAATCATGGTCAATATTGATCAAACAATAAGATTTCTCACATTGTCCCCGAGATTTCTCACATTGTCCCCGAGGTACTTCACATTCTGCTCCATACACTGGCTACACTTAAACAACAACGAATATAACGGAAGTTGTCGACTTATTTATTCACGAATTCCTCGTATAAAAGATTTACATATTGTCACACACGATGATAAAACTAACCATTACGTTCTTGCAATTCCATAAAAGCATTATGTTGCCATTCTTATCATGTTTCTATTATTGTTCACCAAATTTTAATATATAAGATATGTTTAGACTAAGACCAAGTACGTTTTCAACTAATCAACAAACTGAAGGTCATTTATTGACACACAGCTATAAACGAGACATTTAAGTAGCCTTGTTACTGCATATGGCAAGATTCTGGTACCGTTTGTCATCGGGTTTTTGAAGAGCAATAAATATTACTTGTAACAATATATATAATCATCAGTTTCTTGTGTTCTGAATATTTCGGGTAAAAGACAATATATCTAAAATTAATGCGTTTTTTCAGAAAGGTTGACAAGGTAGGTAT
The DNA here is from genome assembly GCA_029582155.1 of Panopea generosa. NCBI lineage: Eukaryota > Metazoa > Mollusca > Bivalvia > Adapedonta > Hiatellidae > Panopea > Panopea generosa. The sequence goes on along the minus strand of CM055908.1, from coordinate 25,087,565 downwards.
GAATGGTTGTCGTTGTTTTAAGATAACAAGCAATATTGGTTAAACGCCATTGTACTTGACATTATTTTACACTGAGTTGTCACACCGAGAGACAAAAATACAGTTACAACAGTCACGTGTGTCATGTAAGATTACTTGCTTCATTTATAAGTAAGTCGGCAACACTCTTTAACCCTTTACTTCATAGATACGCACTTTCCCACACCAATCACAGAAGGCCTTTGAAAACAGTGCAGGAAGAGTTCAGATTGCTCGTAACGAGCAATCTGAACACTTCCTGCACTGTTTTCCACTCTGTCAGTTAATATAAACATAAATCACCCATTGCTGATACATGGTGAATTAATGCTTTCAATATTAGAGGTGTCCAAAGGCGTCTATATGAAGTAAAGGGTTAATTGAGGTTTGGTCGTTTACATGTTTTATGTTTAACGAATAAGAATATATAATAAATTACCAACTTGAGACGTCACATTCGCAGGACACCTCCCTCAACAAAAAAGTTGTACGAACGCAATTAAAATACGGTAAAGTTAAATTAAGCACAACACAACCCTAGATAAGAAGTAGCAGTGGCCGCCGCCCTGGAACGGCCAGCAACAAAGGACGCTACTGAGGAGATTATTCCTGGTTAGCCGGCGCTTCAAACATCCTATTTTCTGCGTCGTTATAGCATAAGTCCAGACAGTGTAAATAAAACTATCCGCGCGCCAGACTATAACATAATAAATAACGTATATCTTAAAACTGAGAAACATAAAATCGGCCGATATATTCGATGACCTAGAAGCCAGAACAGTCAGACAATGATACTAAAGGGTTCGATAAAAACAGATATAAGGACACCTATCCAGCGACTCCGTCAATTTACGGTTTTATGTGGTATTCGCCATCATTGAGTCCGCAGTTCTTTCGGTCCTCGTTAAACTGAAGAAGAAAGTGGAATGGCCAACTGTAAAGCCGACAAACATGCGGTACGTTGCAGAATAAACTTCTTGATGTGTTTAGCCATAGTCGGATACCCTAGCGTAATCCGAGTATCGGAGTTGACATCCGCGGGTATCTGACGATGGCGTTTAGCAAACATGGCGTAACGGTGACAATGACCCAGGGTCTTATGAATATTCTACAATGAATTTTGTAAATCACATCACCACAATAGTAAGACGAACCATGTTACAAAAGCTTTTTTATATTATTTTTTTTATTTGCAAATGACAGGAATTAAAGCGGAAGTAAAGTTTAGAAAACGTAAGAAATCCGAATTCCTTGACCCCGCAATTGTGCATCGTCCTACCACCTGTGCTATTGTTTGGTAAATTACTGTTTTGTGCATTTAACCACAAGCTGTGGATCCGCTACATACGAGAAGTACAACTATGAAAAGGGAATACTTAGCAATATAGTTAGTGACTAAATATCTCGCACCCGTAAACATCGGACACCGGTCGGAGATACTTACTGAGAAGTAATGCATCCCGACGTTTGGATCATGAAACTGTAATGAATCGTCTACCATACATAGGATAGGGACTTTTATAAATAATTAATTTATCATTTGTTATTTTATCTTTGCACATTTGATCACGTTATTTACAAATTGTTCACACCATTAAAGGTATTTCATTGACCATTTTAATATTCTTTTAAAAATGCTATTAGTGTTTTGAACTGTCATTTAAAAAATCACTACAACGTCGATTTAAAAACATGTTTTCGGCTTTGGTTTACTTTATACCGTCATGTGATTTACATGCTCTGTCAGATCGTGGGTTAGTCTATCTCAGAACCTCATATCTCCCGAATTAGGTCTATTAAAACGCAGGGAATTCTATGCCTGTCCCACAATTCATTGCAAGTGGACTCTTAACTAAACTGTCAAACTTACCCTGAAGCAACTGGCCAATCAACGTACTCAAATCTGGGTTTGGAAAACTAATTTACTAGATATGTAAAAAAGTTTATCAAAAGGGGCTATTCACAGCATGCTTGGTGACGTGGAGCACGTGTTCGAGTGGCAGAGCATCGCATTCAGGTTCGGAGGTCGTTGGGGTCGTGGTTCACCACTGCCATGTGTGATGCCCTTGAGCAAGACACTTTATCTGCATATACTCAGCATATACTCAGTACTAGTATTATCCAAGAAGACTTCGAGCATGATTTGTCTAAGTTGTAAAATTTTTGTGTTATAATCGAAGTAAAATAAATAAGTTTAAAACATAAGAAATTGTCTCATTTTCATTGGTCCGTATCAATACTACGTAGGTTCTGAAATCCAGTCATATATTATACGTATATGGTAAACACGTGCAAAATAACATGCAATAAAAACCAAACAACTCTGTATTCACTAACGCCATGTATGTAATGTCTTCAAACAAACACAAACATTTTATCATGCATGTAGCATATGCGTAATTGTGATACTTATCAGTTTTTTTCTTTATCTAATCTGATGTCATAAGCCACATATTGTTACAAGGATATCACATATCAGTGCATACCGAGTCGCGACGTTTGGCCTTCCATCAATGCACCTTGTTGTGTATATCGAGGACGAAGATGTACTATAGCTGTACATTATGACTTTAGGTTGATAACTATAACGCACTTAAAACTGTTAACGTTTGCAAAATTGATAAAAAAATGATTGAAATAGCACTAGATAGCACTATTTTGAACAGACATAATATATATATATATAATTATATTCTTAAGAAAAAAAACAACAACAAAAAACAACAACAACAACTAAAAACAGGACTTGAGTCATATCCAACATTTCAGTGCAAAGAAGTACACCCAGTAGAACATGACACATTTCAGCCCTGTGTATCTCAGTATCGAATCTAGAATATAGAGAAGTACACCCAGTAGAACATGGCACATTACAGCCCTGTATATCTCAGTATCGAATCTAGAATATAGAGAAGTACACCAAGTAGAACATGACACATTACAGCCCTGTGTATCTCAGTATCGAATCTAGAATATAGAGAAGTACACCCAGTAGAACATGACACATTACAGCCCTGTGTATCTCAGTATCGAATCTAGAATATAGAAAAGTACACCCAGTAGAACATGACACATTACAGCCCTGTGTATCTCAGTATCGAATCTAGAATATAGAGAAGTACACCCAGTAGAACATGACACATTACAGCCCTGTGTATCTCAGTATCGAATCTAGAATATAGAGAAGTACACCCAGTAGAACATGACACATTACAGCCCTGTGTATCTCAGTATCGAATCTAGAATATAGAGAAGTACACCCAGTAAAACATGACACATTACAGCAATGTGTATCTCAGTATCGAATCTAGAATATAGAGAAATACACCCAGTAGAACATGACACATTACAGCCATGTGTATCTCAGTATCGAATCTAGAATATAGAGAAGTACACCCAGTAGAACATGACACATTACAGCCCTGTGTATCTCAGTATCGAATCTAGAATATAGAGAAGTACACCAAGTAGAACATGACACATTACAGCCATGTGTATCTCAGTATCGAATCTAGAATATAGAGAAGTACACCCAGTAGAACATGACACATTACAGCCCTGTGTATCTCAGTATCGAATCTAGAATATAGAGAAGTACACCCAGTAGAACATGACACATTACAGCCCTGTGTATCTCAGTATCGAATCTAGAATATAGAGAAGTACACCCAGTAGAACATGACACATTGCAGCCCTGTGTATCTCAGTATCGAATCTAGAATATAGAGAAGTACACCCAGTAGAACATGACACATTACAGCCCTGTGTATCTCAGTATCGAATCTAGAATATAGAGAAGTACACCCAGTAGAACATGACACATTACAACCCTGTGTATCTCAGTATCGAATCTAGAATATAGAGAAGTACACCCAGTAAAACATGACACATTACAGCCATTTGTATCTCAGTATCGAATCTAGAATATAGAGAAATACACCCAGTAGAACATGACACATTACAGCCATGTGTATCTCAGTATCGAATCTAGAATATAGAAAAGTACACCCAGTAGAACATGACACATTACAGCCCTGTGTATCTCAGTATCGAATCTAGAATATAGAAAAGTACACCCAGTAGAACATGACACATTACAGCCCTGTGTATCTCAGTATCGAATCTAGAATATAGAGAAGTACACCCAGTAGAACATGACACATTACAGCCATGTGTATCTCAGTATCGAATCTAGAATATAGAAAAGTACACCCAGTAGAACATGACACATTACAGCCCTGTGTATCTCAGTATCGAATCTAGAATATAGAGAAATACACCCAGTAGAACATGACTCATTACAGCCCTGTGTATCTCAGTATCGAATCTAGAATATAGAGAAGTACACCCAGTAGAACATGACACATTACAGCCCTGTGTATCTCAGTATCGAATCTAGAATATAGAGAAGTACACCCAGTAGAACATGACTCATTACAGCCCTGTGTATCTCAGTATCGAATCTAGAATATAGAGAAATACACCCGGTAGAACATGACACATTACAGCCATGTGTATCTCAGTATCGAATCTAGAATATAGAAAAGTACACCCAGTAGAACATGACACATTACAGCCCTGTGTATCTCAGTATCGAATCTAGAATATAGAAAAGTACACCCAGTAGAACATGAAACATTACAGCCCTGTGTATCTCAGTATCGAATCTAGAATATAGAGAAGTACACCCAGTAGAACATGACACATTACAGCCATGTGTATCTCAGTATCGAATCTAGAATATAGAAAAGTACACCCAGTAGAACATGACACATTACAGCCCTGTGTATCTCAGTATCGAATCTAGAATATAGAGAAGTACACCCAGTAGAACATGACTCATTACAGCCCTGTGTATCTCAGTATCGAATCTAGAATATAGAGAAGTACACCCAGTAGAACATGACTCATTACAGCCCTGTGTATCTCAGAATCGAATCACGAATATAGAGAAGTACACCCAGTAGAACATGGCACATTACAGCCCTGTGTATCTCAGAATCGAATAATAGAATATAGAGAAGTATATCCGGTAGAACATGACGCATAACAGCCCTGTGTATCTCAGAATAGAATCAAGAATATAGAGAAGTACACCCAGTACAACATGGCCCATTACAGCCCGGTGTATCTCAGTATCGAATCTAGAATATAGAGAAGTACACCCAGTAGAACATGACTCATTACAGCCCTGTGTATCTCAGTATCGAATCTAGAATATAGAGAAGTACACCCAGTAGAACATGACTCATTACAGCCCTGTGTATCTCAGTATCGAATCTAGAATATAGAGAAGTACACCCAGTAGAACATGACACATTACAGCCCTGTGTATCTCAGAATCGAATAATAGAATATAGAGAAGTACATCCGGTAGAACATGACGCATAACAGCCCTGTGTATCTCAGAATCGAATCAAGAATATAGAGAAGTACACCCAGTAGAACATGGCACATTACAGCCCGGTGTTTCTCAGAATCGAATAATAGAATATAGAGAAGTACACCCAGTAGAACATGGCACATTACAGCCCTGTGTATTTCAGAATCGAATAATAGAATATAGAGAAGTACACCCAGTAGAACATGGCACATTACAGCCCTGTGTATTTCAGAATCGAATATAAGATAAAGAGAAGTACACCCAGTAGAACATGGCACATTACAGCCCGGTGTTTCTCAGAATCGAATAATAGAATATAGAGAAGTACATCCGGTAGAACATGACTCATTACAGCCCTGTGTATCTCAGAATCGAATCTAGAATATAGAGAAGTACACCCAGTAGAACATGACACATTACAGCCCTGTGTATCTCACTGGGCAGCTGTTTCTGCTGAGAACGCTAGTTTTACGTGTTGGATACACCACTGGGCAGCTGTTTCTGCTGAGTACGCTAGTTTTACGTGTTGGATACACCACTGGGCAGCTGTTTCTGCTGAGTACGCTAGTTTTACGTGTTGGATACACCACTGGGCAGCTGTTTCTGCTGAGTACGCTAGTTTTACGTGTTGGATACACCACTGGGCAGCTGTTTCTGCTGAGTACACTAATTTTTACGTGTTGGATACATCACTGGGCAGCTGTTTCTGCTGAGTATGCTAGTTTTACGTGTTGGATACACCACTGGGCAGCTGTTTCTGCTGAGTACGCTAGTTTTACGTGTTGGATACACCACTGGGCAGCTGTTTCTGCTGAGTATGCCATATACATGTATAACCTGAAATGTGTTGAAAATGGCGTTAAACCCCATCCAAAAAAAATCTATTTGTTGGTGAAGTTGCAAGTTGTTGGATTGGGGAATGTCGGTGTGTATAACGGTATATACATGTAGTTAAATGTTTGCATAAAATATTCTGAAATTGTATTCGTGCACAAAGGTGAAATGTGTCGTTGACATGTGTCGAGTGTTCAAAATGATTACAAACCAAACACCGGGCGTCAATATTATACTGTGTTGATAAGAGTAGATTATGTTCGCGTAATCTGCTATAAATGTGCCGAAGTTAACCTTCGTATTTTTAGCGACAAACTTACAAAAATCTGCTATTTATGGAGCGCCATACAGTGAAATTTTGTGAAATTCTCTGGCTTTTAAAGTGATTTGTCATATGATGCATTAACAAATATGTACCTTAACGAACTGTTTTAGTGCATGTGTCCTGATAAATTTAATGTCTGACTAACAACATGCTCGCTGACCTTGGTTGCCGTCATTGACAGCAATAGAATTGAAGATAAGAACTTCTGCTCTGTTGGGGGTCGGTCATAGTTATGAAGGGAAACGACGAAAACGTCCTTGAATAAAAAAAAAACTCGGACTGCTGGGTGTTGGGTTGGGAGATGGTAGTGCCAAAATATATCTAAGGTCGGACAGACACGATGGCACAATTAAAAAACGGCAGGGTAAACATTTACGGATTTGGTTTACACAGATTGGTCAAGAAAAAAATCGTCGTGAAATAAGATATAATTATATTTGGAGTTTTTAACGAGTTCATAGACAATCAAAAGTGGATATTACTTGTAAAACATTTGCAGCTTGCTTTTCTATCCTTCTTACTACATATATAGCGGTCTTTTATAGCTTTGTATCTGTAATTGTAACAGAGGCTTAAATTATAAATAATATCTCACGAAAAACACTCAGGTTAAATCACCACAGGTCAGCGTATAACAGCTCTTACATTTTCGTCTAAATGCACTGTTAACCGCCCGAACGAGTAACATTATTTAAACTGTCACACGATTATAAATAGATCTAGTGTTCCAATATGAAAAGAACATATAGCGTTAACTAAAATGATTTATAGATAATTATACGAGTTTGATAAATAAATAATTTTTTATCCGATATAAATATATATAATATAATCTACTGAGGGTGACTTTCATACAGTTAACTTTAAGAAACAAACGCCAACCGCTACTTGGTTAAGAGTAATTCTCTCAAGTCAACAATAATACTGTCAACCTCATCAAAATGTAATACTGATATTATTCCAATCATATCTTGGGTTTTAGAGCGGCTCGGACCCACAGTCCAAAGTTAAAGTCAGTACATAACTACTTCAATCAAATATCGTTACACGACCAATTACCGCGATAAAGATGCATGTATTGCCTTAACGGTATCATCAAACACTCCAGTTGATAAGATCGATAACTTTGATTGGTGTCCATACACAGTGCTATCGTTTACTTTGTAATTACGATTCATCGAAGCCGTGACACGGGACATGAAGGTAAATATAGTCGCATGTCGGCTGCTGATAATAATCGTAAAATCCGTGATTGTAGTTAGAAGTGAGTGCAATGCATTTATCGAAACCTTATTTAGTCAATTTAAGGTTTATTTAGACATGTTTCCGTTACGTTCGTCAAGGCCATTCTTGTTTGCTTTTCCGCTCTCAAATCAGTAACAGTAACGCTCACGCGACTGAAACCCAGTGCACTAGTGCACACGTGCATCCGACTGAAACTCAGTTCACTAGTGCACACGTGTACCGGACTGAAACTCAGTTCACTGGTGCACACGTGCATCCGACTGAAACTTAGTTCACTAGTGCACACGTGTACCGGACTGAAACTCAGTCCACTAGTGCATACGTGCATCCGACTGAAACTTAGTTCATTAGTGCACACGTGTACCGGACTGAATCTCAGTTCACTAGTGCACACGTGTACCGGACTGAATCTCAGTTCACTAGTGCACACGTGTACCGGACTGAAACTCAGTTCACTAGTGCACACGAGCACCCGACTGAAACTCAGTTCACTAGTGCACACGTGCACCCGACTGAAACGCAATTCACTAGTGGACACGTGCACTCGACTGAAACGCAGTTCACTAGTGCACACGTGCACCTGACTGAAACGCAGTTCACTAGTGAGCACGTGCACTCGACTGAAACGCAATTCACTAGTGTACACGAGCACCCGACTGAAACTCAGTTCATTAGTATGCACGTGCACCCGACTGAAACTCATTTCACTAGTGCACACGATCACCCGACTGAAACGCAATTCACTAGTGCACACGTGCACCCGACTGAAACGCAATTCACTAGTGCACACGAACACCCGACTGAAACTCAGTTCACTAGTGCACACATGCACCCGACTGAAACTCATTTCACTAGTGCACACGTGCACCTTTCTTATACAGTGTATAACTCTGCTATCTTGTTGTAAACGATTCACGTTTGTTTAAATTATTCAATATAATTCAATACCGTTGTTTCGTGGAAATACATTTGAAATACTTCGCTCCTTTTTTGTTTTAGAATGATTATGATTGTTTTGTTACGGTAACGGTTAAAGTTATGTTTATGTTTATGGTTATGGTTTTGGTTATGGTTACAGTTATGTTTCTGTTTCTGTTTCTGTTTCTGTTTCTGTTTCTTTTTCTGTTTATGGCTATGGTTACAGTTATGGTTACAGTTTTGATTCTGTTTATGTTTATGGTTCTGTGTATGGTTATGGTTATGTTTATGGTTATGGTTCACTTTGTGGTTATGTTTATGTTTCATGGTTAGGGGTTATGATTTTTGTTTATGATTACGGGTATTCTTATAGTTATGGTTACATTAATAGTTATGGTTTTGGTTATGGTTATTGTAATGGTTACAGTTATGTTTATGTTTATATTTTCATGTTTATGTTTATGTGTTTCTGTTTCTGGTTATTGTTATGGTTATGGTTATAACTATAGTAACGGTTATGGTTATGGTTAGGGTTATTGTAATGGTCACGGTTATTTATAAAATTGTTTATTAACCTGTATTATAATGCTGATATGTTTTTTGTCAGAACAGAAACAGGGCAGAATATAACATTTGTTTGTATACACAGTTTGCAAAACATTAATTGCAACAACGTGTGAGCACAAAGTAATGGCAGTGACAAAATGGCAAATAGTTGGGCAGTAGATTGACAATATAGCAATATAATTTCGGTATTTTCACTCTATGTATTAATTGTTATTATATATATATATATATGGTCAGCATTTATTTTCTTTGTTAGGTTCAATTGATTACAAGGTGCTACTACTTGAGTTCCATTTACTTTTCGCCTATTGAAAAATATATAGTTTAAGCAAAAATTTACCTAAGGTATTCTAGAAGCAACAAAGCCAACACAACAATAAAACAAACGAAAATAAAGAAAACAGTATTTGTTGCTAGAGCATCAGTACGAATACAAAAGCGAACGTAGCAAACAGTTTTATGAATTATGATTATTGTGTCACACTATAGTCGTACTTAAATTTTGTGGCAGCATTTTCACATGGACTCGATGCTTTATGAATGAAATACGTGATGTGTCTGCCATGTTTAATGACAAATAGCTGATTGCATGGTCAAAAATAGCTAATAACATTGATTTTAATTTGAAAATAAACGCATGGCGTTGCGTCATATCTTTAAAGGGACACGTGGTTATTTTTATAAGTTATAATGTATAATTTTTTTTCTGCACGACGCAAATATCATGTTCAATGATTGATTGATTGAATATTAGCATCATTTTTATGCAATCGAGGGCTTACCGACGATCAGTTAACCTAACCACTGTTTCCTGGGATCCTGAAAGGTTAACCAGTACTCTAGCACACCCAATCTCTGCAAGTAACTGATAACTTTCCCACTTGGATAAGCGGTGAGAGACGAATGACAATGAGACACAATGTCGTATATTAATTATCACGGAGACTGTTGCCGGGTGGGAATTCGAACTCACGACCCCTGAATTGATAGTCAGACGCGTAACCGACTGAGCAAATGTGTGTGCTGTGTCTTGGTTTTATTTTCGAAAGAGGTATGGATGGCTATGGTATCATATTCGTATAGTTGTGCCATATAATATATATTTTATATCCATAAGTTTTTATTAATATCGGTATGATAGATAAAATAATCATGTGTGTGCAATTTTACTCATATTTATACACAAATGTGGCCCCACTAGTTTTATCACATAATTTCTCAAATATGAAGATGGTCAGTATTAATATCTCTGGATGGTTAGATGTCCACACGTGCATATATTGATGTGTGAACACGAGTAGAATTTCATTCCAACATTGGGATGTGTCCCTTTAAATGTTGCAGAGTGTGCAATCCAATGAGTGTTTTTTTTTCGTCTGGTGAAAAAAAAAATGTGTTGAGTTTCACGGCGCCTGTGATAGAGACGGGCTTCGTGCCTTCAAAGTTAATGACTGAAAATGACTAGAAGTTGTTTGAAGAGTAATTTCAAACAGTAGAATTCAATTGTTTTTACGAGAGTGTTATTCCCTGCATAAAAAGATGAAAGCAGCCTAAAACAAATAACCGACGAACGGGAATACCGTGTTCACACAAAGTTCTCGACGTTTTTTTTTTGTGTGCAGAACTCACTGCACTATCATCGCCTTTGACTACTCCGGACATACAGGCCCGGACAAACAGCAGTAAAAATATAGTTATTTTATCTCTTTTGATTGAAGCGATTAATTGATTATTGGTATATGTTTTATAGAGTGTATTCTAATTACATGCAAAGATAACCGAATGTTTGTTGTAATTGACTTCAATTCGTCTCCCGTTTCAATCAATAATATTGAAATACAAAAAAAATCTATCGCTATACAGTCACAAGTTGCTATGAAAAGCAAAGTCTCACTGTTTCACTATATTTTTTTTATTTTCCACATTTAAAAGAAATGAATAATAAATTTTAATATAAAAATGCACATTAACCGACACGTCCAATTAAAGAAAATACAGTTAAACAAGTATCCACTTACAATAACGAAATACATATATCATTCTTGTAGAAGGCATAGTACCACCATTTGAAAAAGGAAGTGTTTCCGTGGGGTAGTAGCGTAATGGTGGTTATAAATAACCCCTCATTTCTTCTTCTTTAAAAATGCATTTTCCTTAATGCTCATTTTTTTTCTCATTTGAATGGCATTATTGGTGTATTTTGAAAGCATTGTCATGTTTGAATTGTGAATTTAGAAAAAAAAATAATGCTTGGAAACTTGGGAATGAATACATGATTTCGGAAGTCTACTTTCATTTTGTCAACAGGGTACACACTCAGCAGCGAAAATATCTCTAATATGACACATGACCCCTACTTTTCTCATCATATTTTGGTAGTGTAGAGGTTGACAAACAGTATAATGTAAGCTTCACTTCTTTCATTTCGTCTCTCGTTAATGACAAAAACAAAAAGTTAATGGTTGGCTTACACCTGAAATCGGTGTGATTTCATAGTTCACATCTTCAAAAAGAAATCGCAACGTCTTTGATTAATTTTGGAAATATTACAAACCAAATATTTATTGCCAGAATTGCCCTACCGTCTCACACTATGCAGTGAGAACCTCCAGACATTTAAAATCACCAACCTTACATTCATTTGTGTAAGATAAGATTCAACAAATTGAGACAACACTTTTGCACATAGAACACAATGCAATGAAATAACTATGTGTAAGTATATTCGTTGTGAACATCAAAGAAAATAGAATCAATGTTGACGATCGTCTTATCTATCGTCTTGTCATGGTAACTGAAAAAAACCCACTAGATATCCCCTCACGCAAAGCAACAACAAAACACGTTATTAAACTGAAAGATTAAAGGGACACACGCAATGTTGACATCAATTTTATTTATGCGCATGCGCCAAATCAATCTTTTTTGACGTATTAAGCTTAAATAAGTGATGTATGATACTTTGCATTGAAGAAATTTATAAACATTAAAAAAAATTAGTTATATCACGGCAGATTGAAATTAATTGGATATTCTAGGTTCGAAATTCAACACTGACGTTATCACCCTCCAATAATGAAGAGTAAAACATTCGAATACCGAAAGACAAAAAGAAAAAAATATTTATAGTGTTTTCTTTGTGCTTTTGTATCCTCTATGTTGATAAAAACCGATTATGATTAAGCTAAAATACATTACACACTTTTCCCCCACAGATTAGCGGAAATGTGCGAAATTGGATACCAAAGTCTGCGTACGCGCCGGAGTGAATCATTTTCATAATTACAACATGTAGATATATAGATCTATTTATATAATTTTCAGAAGTAGTGTTCTGTGAAAAATATTCAAAACTGGCATGTTTTCCTTGAAGGTGTACGGGTATGATGACAAGAGAGGGAGCGTTTATTCACAGCTAAACTGTATAGAATTATTGCTATACAGCAACAATGTTTTGTTACATTTAAGATCCTTTACATTTTTACTCTAGCAAATACAAAATTGAAACACAAACACATAGATTTTATTTATTTCCGCGGTTAAATAGTGAATAAATTTTGTTAATAAAGTAGTAAAATAATCATGTTTCGCGTGTGTTCTTCGCCATCACAATTTTTATTAAACAGTTTCTCATTATTAAACGTCATCAAAATGTACTGTAAACCGCTCCGTACTCTAGTGCTATTCTATAAAATGACGTCACGTTACAGCGGGTAACACTATTTTATAAAATGACGTATCGGTACAGCGGGTAACAATATTTGTAAAGTGACGTCATGATACAGCGGGTAACAATATTTTATCAAATGACGTTACAGTAGAGAGGGTAACACTATTTTATCAAATGACTTCATGGTACCACAGGTAACAGTAATTAAAAAATGACGCCATGGTACAGCGGGTAACACTAATTTATAAAATGACGTCACGGTACAACGGGTAACACTATTTTATAAAATGACATTACGGTACAGCGAATAACACTTTTTTTGTAAAATGACGTTACGGTACAGCGGGTAACACTATTTTATAAACTGCTGTTACGGTACAGCGGGTAACACTATTTTGTAAAATGACGTTACGGTATAGCGGGTAACAGTATTTTGTAAAATGACGTCACGGTACAGCGAGTAACAATATTTTATAAAATGACGTCACGGTACAGCGGGTAACAGTATTTTATAAAATGAGGACACGGTACAGCGGGTAACAATATTTTATAAAATGACCTCATCGTACCGCGGGTAACAGTTATTAAAAAATGACGACACGGTACAGCGGGTAACACTATTTTATAAAATGACGTTACGGTACAGCAGGTAGCACTATTTTATAAAATGACGTAACGGAACAGCGGGTAACAGTATTTTAACTGCCAAACGTTCATACATAGACTTGGTTTTCCGAGGTGACCTCCTTTTGTCATTGTCCTGCTGTGGTAATATCTTTAGTATGATAGTATGGCCTCAGCATCGTCACCTCGTTATGGCATTGTCGTACTAACCCCATTATGCCATTAAGGCCTCGTTGAACATTGTGTTTGGTCATCATACCAGTGTACTATCACCATTGTGCCTATGACTGTGGCATTGCTTTGTCTTGTAGTCGTACTCTCGCAGTGTCAGCATCGTGACCTCGCTATGTCGTGCACTGTCGTACTAGTGTGTCGCTGTGGCATCGCTTTGTCTTGCGGTCGTACTCTCGCATTGTCAGCATCGTGACCTCGCTATGTCATTGTGTACTGCCGTACTAGTGTGTCACTGTGGCATCACTTTGTCTTGCAGTCATACCCTCGCATTGTCAGCATCGCGACCTCGCTATGCCATTGGAGTACTGCCGTGCTAGTGTGTCACTGTGGCATCACTATGTCTTGCGGTCTTACTCTCGCATTGACAGCATCGCGACCTCGCTATGCCATTGGATTACTGCCGTTCTACTGTGTCACTGTGGCATCATTTTGTCTTGCAGTCATACCCTCGCATTGTCAGCATCGCGACCTCGCTATGTCATTGTGTACTGCCGTACTAGTGTGTCACTGTGGCACCACTTTGTCTTGCGGTCGTACTCTCGCATTGTCAGCATCGTGACCACGCTATGTCATTGTGTACTGTCGTATTAGTGTGTCACTGTGGCATCACTATGTCTTGCGGTCTTACTCTCGCATTGACAGCATCGCGACCTCGCTATGCCATTGGATTACTGCCGTTCTACTGTGTCACTGTGGCATCACTTTGTCTTGCAGTCATACTCTCGCATTGTCAGCATCGCGACCTCGCTATGTCATTGTGTACTGCCGTAGTAGTGTGTCACTGTGGCATCACTTTGTCTTGCGGTCGTACTCTCGCATTGTCAGCATCGTGACCACGCTATGTCATTGTGTACTGCCGTACTAGTGTGTCACTGTGGCATCGCTTTGTCTTGCGGTCGTACTCTCGCATTGTCAGCATCGTGACCTCGCTATGTCATTGTGTACTGCCGTACTAGTGTGTCACTCACTGTGGCATCACTTTGTCTTGCAATCGTTCCCTCGCATTGGCAGCACTGTGACCTCATTATGTCATTGTGTACTGTCGTACTAGTGTGTCACTGTGGCATCGCTTTGTCTTGCGGTCGTACTCTCGCATTGTCAGCATCGCGATCTCGCTATGTCATTGTGTACTGTCGTACTAGTGTGTCACTGTAGCATCACTTTGTCTTGCGGTCGTACCCTCGCAGTGTCAGCATCGTGACCTCGCTATGTCATTGTGTACTGCTGTACTAGTGTGTCACTGTGGTATCACTTTGTCTTGCAGTCGTACCCTCGCATTGGCAGCATCGTGACCTCGCTATGTCATTGTGAACTGTCGTACTAGTGTGTCACTGTGGCATCACTTTGTCTTGTGGTAGTACCCTCGCAGTGTCAGCATCGTGACCTCGCTATGTCATTGTGTACTGCCGTACTAGTGTGTCACTGTGGCATCACTATGTCTTGCGGTCGTACCCTCGCACTGTCAGCATCGAGACCTCGCTTTGTCATTGTGTACTGTCGAACTAGTGTGTCACTGTGGCATCACTTTGTCTTGCGGTCGTACTCTCACATTGTCAGCATCGTGACCTCGCTATGTCATTGTGTACTGTCGTACTAGTGTGTCACTGTGGCATCACTTTGTCTTGAAGTCGTACCCTCGCATTGCCAGCATCGTGACCTCGCTATGTCATTGTGTACTGTCGTACTTGTGTGTCACTGTGGCATCGCTTTACCCTTGCAGTGTCAGCATCGTGGCCTCGTTGTGACATTGGAGTACTATCGTACTTCTACCTGTGTGTCATTGTGATCTCGCTCTGTCTTGCTATAGTGCTTTCACAATTATGTTGTCGTAGAATCAAAATAGTATGATGCTCACAAAATGTGATGTTAGAGCAGATCCTACGATAATATCATACTACTAACACAGTCGTATCCATCTCAGTAAAGCGATAGTGTGGTGGCCTTAATGGAACACCATAACAAATTAGATATTATTATGACATGATTTATTCAAATTTTAAAATAGTGGATAATATTTTTTTTTTGTGGAAACTGTCTATTTGGCGGGTGTCGTAACGCGATAAATCAAACATTTGTGACAACTACACGTATACAGTTTTCCATTGAATTGAAGAATTAACTTACTACGTAGAGCTATATTTAATACTTTTATGTCCTTTTCAGTTTTCCTCATAATAGTGATATGGCAAATTTACACACGAATACCCATACTTATTTATAATATAAAGTACTTTACTTGGGTAATTTTATTAAAGTAACCCATAACCGCTATGTCTTATCTCATAGTTTTGGTTTCCGTTCAAAAACAACAAAGATAATAACCATAAATGCGGTAATGATGTAATTTCCATTTAAGCCGACTGGAAGTTTGCACCACGAAGCGTGTCAGGAATGCGTGTAGAGTACGTTACACCATGGTAGGTCTTCAACATTGCATCATATTTAGTCAGAATATAATAAGTACACTGCTGTTTACAACATACATCTAAATAGTACCTACACTCATGATTTAAGTTGATATTTATACCCAAACTATTGCCACACGAATATTTAAAACAGATACCTAAATATTACTACACGATTATTTAAAACAGATACCACGTGGTCAAAATCTTTAAATGTGAAAGTTTGCTAGTTCTATTGGTTCTCAGGTTCGTTCTGAGGTCTGACTCCATCAATAAAACTGGTATGCCATGTACGTATTACCAGTTGTGTGTTGAAAATGGCGTTAAATCCCATTCCTAAAAAAGGGGGTGTGGTGTAAGAATAGAATAGAATAGAATAGAATAGAATAGAATAGAATAGAATAGAATAGAATAGAATAGAATAGAATAGAATAGAATAGAATAGTAGCCACACGCATAACTTTCAATCAGTATACCTCAAGTTAACAAACGGTGTTTCCTTGCAATCACTGTTATGATTCAAAAAGCATCAATGGTAGAATACAATATGTGGGTGTTCCATGTAAATGCAGGTGTGACAAGATTCCTGAAGAACAGACTAATATAACAAGTGCTGGGTAGAATAGTTTTGGAAAATATACTGCTAGGGACACTGGCGCAGTTACCTACATCTCAACTGCTACCACCGACACGCTGTACGGGCCTGCTGATTGGGGAGAATGTAAAAAAGTCCGTTCAGGGCATTATATTAGGGATATTTTAGTTTAAGAAAAAAATTGGTAAAAACAAATTTACTGAATCATGGGGTCATCAAACGTAAGTGACACACATGTTCAGGGCAGTAACCGCCCTGAAGCAAACGGAGGCATTTGCCTCCTGTGGAATGTGCAGATGCTCGAATTTTTAATTAGTGATTTTTGTAAAAAAAAAAAAAAATAGTTATCCCCAAAATATGAATTGCTCATGCAACAAAATGTCATATGCTTCACATATCATATTTTTAGTTCCAATATATCATAATAAAACACAATATTCTTGATCTACTACGAGCTTATATGTACGAAAATGGTGTTAGTCATGGACGACTGTATCAAATGCAGTTGGTTTTATTGATTTGAAAGAATTAATTAATATCAAGAAATGCATTCTAGGAGCTCAGAGTTTTACCGGGGATCATTCCCCTCCCCCCCCCCCCCCCCCCCCCCCCAACACCTATAGCATGGTTTGGTCCGTGCCTCCTATGAACTCAAACTTTTGCTACGGCCCTGATGTCATTCTTTCGAACATTTATACTTATGTCTTTATCATAACTTGGGAGTTCTATTCTTGGATCCAGGGGTCGTGAGTTCGAATCCCCGCCCGGCAACAGTCTCCGTGATGATTGATATACGACATTGTGTCTCATTATCATTCGTCTCTCACCACTGATTCAAAAGGGAAAGTTATCAGTTACTTGCGGAGATGGGGTGTGCTCGAGTACTGGTTAATCCCAGGAAACAGTGGTTAGGTTAACTGATCGTCTGTTAGCCTTCGATTGCATAAAAATGACGCTAAATAACAACACATTGATGTACAAGTAATAACGAATTCTTCCTTATGGATTGTTAGTGTATTCCCATAATAAATCACACGTAGTTTATGTGGGCGTTGAACCTAAAAATACAACCAATGCGTATATCACAGAGTGTGTATGACGGCATGCTTATATGTTACTATCTTTATACATACCCATATACAGTCAGTGTCTATTATAAGTTTTAACTGGAAAACCGCAACATTAGTGTTCTTATTTAAGGCACCACGCGACATGTTTGGTTTCCCATACCAGGAATCGGGTCGAACACAATAGCTCTTACACTCTTGCAGGGACAGATCCGGAATTTCGATAACGTTTCTAACCCACTAGACTTTTTTAAAATGTATTTTCTCTTCTACTCGTGTTCGCGATGAAGAAAGAGTTGACATCACAACGGCGGGTTTTCATAAATGAAAGTTATAAATAAACGTGTAAATGGTTGGTGTGTGGTCGAGTGAATGGTTTGGTGAGTGGTGAATGAATATTTGAGTGAATGGTTGGACGAGTCGTTGAGTGCATGGTTGGGCGAGTGATAAGGTAGATGGGTGGGTGAGTGGTCGGGTAAATGATAAATGAGTGTATGGTTGGTGAGTGGTTGATTGAATAGTTGGTGAGTGGTTGAATCGGTGGTTGTTGTGGTTGAGTGAATGGTTGTGTGAATGATTGTGTGAATGATTGGTGAGTGGTTGAGTGAAAGGGTGGGTGTTGTGGTTGAGTGAATGGTTGGTGAGTGGGTGAGTGAATCTTTGGGTGTTGTGGTTGAGTGAATGGTTGTGTGAATGGTTGTGTGAAAGATTGGTGAGTGGTTGAGTGAATGGGTGGGTGTTTTGGTTGAGTGAATGGTTGGTGGGTGGTTGAATGAATGGGAGGATGTTGTGGTTGAGTGAATGGTTGGTGGGTGGTTGAATGAATGGTTGGTGGATGGTTGATAGAATGGTTGGTGAGTGGCTGAAAGAATGGTTGGTGGGTGATTGAGTGAATGGTTAGTGGGTGGTTGGGTGTGAATGGTTAGAGGGTGCTTGTGTAAATGATTAGTGGTGGTTGTGTGAATGATTGGTGAGTGGTTGAGTGAAGGGTTGATGGGTGGTTGAGTGAATGGTTGGAGGGTGGTTGTGTGAATGGTTGGTGGGTGGTTGTGTGAATTGTTGGTTGGTACTTTTGTGAATGGTTGGTTCATTGTTGAGTGAATGGTTGGTGGATGGATGGTTGTCTGAATGGTTGGTGGGTGGTTGTGTGAATGGTTGGTTCATGTTTGAGTGAATGGTTGGTGGATGGTTGTGTGAATGGTTGGTGGATGGATGGTTGTCTGAATGGTTGGTGGGTGGTTATGTGAATGGTTGGTTCATGATTGAGTGAATGGTTGGTGGATGGTTGTGTGAATGGTTGGTGGGTGGTTGAGTGAATGGTTGGTGGATGGTTGAGTGAATGGTTGAATAGTTGGTGGATGGTTGTGTGAATGGTTTGTGGATGGTTGAGTGATGATTAATGGGTGGTTGAGTGAATGGTTGGTGGGTGTTTGTGTGAATGATTGGTGGGTGGTTGTATGAATGGTTGGTTCATGCTTGAGTTAATGGTTGGTGGATGGGTGGTTGTGTGAATGGTTGGTGGGTGGTTGTGTGAATGGTTGGTTCATGGTTGAGTGAATGGTTGGTGGATGGTTGTGTGAATGATTGGTGGGTGTGAATGATTGGTGAGTGGTTGTGTGAATGGTTGGTTCATGGTTGTTGGATGGTTGTGTGAATGGTTGATGGTTGAGTGAATGGTTGGTGAGTGGTTGAGTGAATGGTTGGTGGATGGTTGAGTGAATTATTGGTGGATGGTTTTGTGAATGGTTTGTGGGTGGTTGTCTGAATGGTTGGTTGGTGGTTGAGTGAATGGTTGAATGGTTGGTGGATGGTTGTGTGAATGGTTGGTGAGAGGTTGAGTGAATGGTTGAGTGGATGGTTGAATGAATGGTTGGTGGTGGTTGTGTGGATGGTTGGTGGTTTGTTGGTTGTGTGAATGGTTGGTTCATGGTTGAGTGAATTATTGATGGATGGTTTTGTGAATGGTTTGTGGGTGGGTGTCTGAATGGTTGGTGTTTGGTTGTGTGAATGGTGTGTGGGTGGTTGTGTGAATGGTTGGTTGGTGTTGGAATGAATGGTTGGTGGGATAGAGAGAAAAGAGAGAGAGAGAGAGAGAGAGAGAGAGAGAGAGAGAGAGAGAGAGAGAGAGAGAGAGGAGAGAGAGACTTGAAGAAGCACTAGATACAGGTTATTACAATTGTGTAAGAGAGACAATGTGAAACTATTGAGACATGCATTTCATTCTTTGTAACATGAGATATATTCTTCATGTGGACTTTTTATATTATCTTGTTTTCATCAAAGTACATGCACAAAAGTGCATTCTTAAACAGGAGCCTATTTAATCTAGGCTTGTCTAATCTTGTCTACTCCGGACATGAACCACTGTGAAATGCACTTGTTTACAAGGACCCAGTTACAATCACTAAGTGCCAAAAAATCACACACAAAAACACGTAATAAGTTTGCTATTCATATTTCATATCTGGGATGGTTAACGGTTCAGTGGACAATCTATGTACGTGGCAGAGAAAATGTAAGAGTTTGCTTATGAATAATAAATGACTTGCACACTTGAATAGTCGATTGATTAACTCGCTCACTCATTTCACTCATTCGCTCACTCAATCAACCACCAACCAAACCTCCAATACATGTATATGTAATAATAGGTAGCGATGTTTCCATGAATATCAAGAGTAATGGACTGATGTTTCAGACTAAACATGCAATTTCATGTGTTTTTTTACATCAAAGCAAGACCTTGACTTTTGTGTAACCTTTACTTTGACATCTGATGTAATGGTCTGGGTATTTCAACAGTTAAATACAGATGAAACATCATCATGACATGCTGATCACTTGTGTCAAGCTATTTCAAAATCCCTCAATGTAAGACAAAGTTACTGATCAATTGTTGATCAATTGATAAATTGGACCAAGTGTTTTTGAAATCCATCCATGTATGATAAAGTTAAAGGACGGACTTGAAATCTCAAACAGATTCAAAGTGTTGTCATACATACTAAAAGTGTGACCTTGACCTTTGAGGTACGAATCTAGGTCTAACTTATGACACGTCGTCATGTCATCTTGATAAATCGAACCAATTTAAAGACAAAGTCACAGACCAGACACGCAATATCAAACAAATTGAAAGTGTGACCTTGACCTTTGAGGAAAGGTTCTGGGTCTTACATGCGACACTTAATTATGTCATGTTGATCAACTGAGCCAAGTGTTTTTAAAATTTATTCATAGATGACAAAGTTACAGACCGGACAAGAAATCCCAAAATTACTGAAATTGTGACCTTGACCTTTGAGGTGGGAATCTGCAATTACTAAATGCCCCCCCCCCCCCCCAAATTATTTTTTTGGGGGGAAGGGGGGGAGGGCATTAGAGTAGACCATTCCCATTTGTTTTTCTTTTTTAAGGTTATATACCCATAGTCTACCATCTATAGCGGTAATATCGTCATTGTTGAACTGCTAACACGCCAAAAATCCCCTTAGTGTCCTTTCTTTGCCTCTAAATATAGCACAACCATAACATGGAAAACATTCCCACTTACTCAATATGAGGTAGTACGTGAAGTAACCCATATATATATATATATCATAACCGCACTAAAAAATGGTTAATAGCCGCTTAAATGTATTTGCATACATAATTTCAACACATTTACTTATCGCGCAGGTGGAAATTAACTTTTCTAGATTACATAAGCAACATATATATCGATAGATATACAAGGTGCAACAAGTGCGATATACTAAACATCATGTGAGGAAGTGGTATAGCAAAAGGTGATATGTTGAGGGCGGATAGAAATATACAATGAACAAAATGAATCCCAATATAAAAGGATGTACCTAATTTGGTATGCAGTTGTGTATAGCTATAGCATTCATACATGTGCATGCAAGCACTCGCACTGTTCCTAATAAGGAAACACAGTGTTCGTTCTACTAACAAGTCGTTGTTTCATTTGCCTCTTCGGAAGACTCCGGTAGCGAGAAGACGTCTTCTGGTCGTTTCATTTGACCGTCTACTGAACGCTGAAGCTCTTCTGCTTCTTCCGGTGGGACAGTAGGAAAGAATTTTCGAAAGAGGAAGTATTCCGCATGAAAAGTGCAAAAAGATGGCGGGCAGTGATGAAACTCAAATTAAATAAAGAAATGTATGATGTTGTATGAATGTGTTTGCTAAAACCCATTAGTTTCCAAAATGAATGTGTTTTTTTTCATGGAAAAGTGTAAGCTGGTGATTTAAAAAGCGCTGTTTAAATAAAGACTTCCATTCCATTCTATTCCTCTTAGGCAACAATCATACCCGGCTCAAGGCCAGTAAAATTCAATTCGACTTTCTTATGACATTTTTTTAATGTTTGTTTGTTGTCAGAAGTCGTTAAAACTACTTTTGAAAAGCAAAGTTGCAGCGATGCATAATAATAATGTTTTGTAGCTATTTTCAAAAGAAACAACACTTCTGGAAGAGGAAGAAACAAATTCTCCCTTTTTTACGTTCGATTAGGAAAATATTTAGACAACTTCCGGTTTCATAAATACTCTTCTGGGAAGAGGTTAATGAAACAGGCCTGTTGTGTCAGTCTCAGACACTTTAGCCGGTTTTACATCATTTGGGAAACCTCGTCGATTATCCTAATTCAGTTCTTATACCGGAATTAGCCGAGTATGTACGATTACGCGGATCACAGATGCTTGTGAACAAGCACACAAATGAAAAAAATGTGGTTTCACTAATAAAAAAGAAGATAAAACGGGAAAAAACATTAAACGACGCATCCAAACAGTGCCAATACCGAGTAACAAAATCAATTAAATTCGTTTTTAAGTCAGATTTATATACATATTATTAATAAATGTATATGCCATTGTAGATTTCAGTAAGAAAAAAGAACATAGTTTGTCTTGTCGTTGACAAATGGTTGAAATAATGTTGATCCCGAATGTGAGACATTCTTAATACAGTATATTGATGGAGTGTTGTTGGCAAGTTTTAGTCCGTTTCTAAATCCTTTGATTCTCACCAAACTTGCCAGTGTTTTAAACCCATAGGTAGTCTATATATAGAGTAGATATATCATTTCCAGCTTACAAAATCTAATACAAAAAGAAGATTAAATTGGTTCCATACAAAACGACAACTGAGTTCTGTCGAAGTAAAACGCTGACAAAATCTCCGACAAATAATGTTGTTGTATGGTGTTTAGCGTCGCTTTCAACAATTTTTCAGTCATATCGCGACGGTGTCTACTTGAGACAGTATTCTAAGCGCTGTCACACTGGAGTATCATGCCGCAGACACATGATATGATACCCCACCCAGTCACATTATACTGACACCGGGCCGACCAGACCTACAACTCTCCTCTAAATGCTGAGCGTCAAGCGAGGAAGCTTCTAGTACCATTTTTAAAGTCTTTGGTATGACCCGGCCGTGGATTGAACCCACGAACTTCCGCATGCGAGGCGGACGCTCTACCACTAAACCACGCCGCGGTCGCCGATAAATAAGAATTGATCACGTGTGAATTAGGATTTATTGCCTGGTGTGTATCCAGGTTCCATGCTTGTTTAGGTTATTTGTTTTCCATGTTAAGGGCACGTTCTATGATACATTGACTTTTAAAAATTAAAGTTTTTTAAATCCATACTCAATCTTTTAATTCTCTTAGAATTGGTGGGTTTAAAAACCGATAATAAGCCAATACAAAATTACAGCAATAATAATCAATACCACGAACAGTTCGATATATTTAAAAATCGGCTTTTCAGTAGTGACTCATATTGAAAGTATACAATATCCCATTTGAAAAATCTTTATTTGGCAATGAAAAATGCAAATATAGGTTATTTGCATATCACGTTATGGAAAATATACACAAACATGATAAATTAAAAACTAAACGTTCCCTATCTTGTTCACCATTTCATTATTATTTTTTAATTGTTATAGATATCTTAATGAATGCTTATTATAATGATTACTAGGTAATGTCAAAAATTGTATTGAGGGAAATGGAATTGAAGACCCCGTGTGCCTCTCAAGTTTATAATAGAAAAAAATAAACACATTATACTACGGTCTAATTTTATCTATACCAAAATACATCTGAGGACATTCAAGTCTCTTAAATGTTGCCCTAAGCACGCTAATGTGCATAAAATATATAGGCGTGCGTCTTGTGCGCTAACAGGGTTATAATATATGTACATACTGCGTAACTCGCTCAATACTGTACTGGTTAATCAGATCTTTAATACTTGTTTTTTTTTGTATTAAAAATAGTTAAAATGTCCAATACCTCGGAAGCCAGGTTTTAGTCTATTTGGGATGGGCGACAATGGCTGGAACGGTCAGTGTTGGACGTACGGCGGGCGTCGTTCAAATAACGGGGTACGTGGTGACATTGTCCAGATAATATTGTAAAAGAGATACTATCATTATACACATAGTGATATTGGCGATTTTGATAATCTCTCTAAGACTCTATTAAAATTATTATACTATAATATGTTTAGTATCACAATGCTGCACATGAAAGTTGAACGCATGTGTAATTATATAATTTAAACAATTCTGTAAACACTCTTCTATTTGTCTGAAAATTAAGATCCAATATGCAATAAATTGATTAAACAGAGCGGTTCGAATTATGTAATTTATTTAAGACTTGCATCGCTTAAATTGCTTTTCTAAAATACAAACATTCTAACATTTTGTGCAGTAAACAAAATGATTGGCTGGTACAAAAATATCTGCATCGGTTATGTTTATATAGAATGCTATCCTGATTGTAGAAATATCTTGCCTGTGATATTTGTAAACTATATAAAAACTCACGTAATAAGCAAAATGAAAACAGAAATAAACATAGAAACGATTATCTTACAAAAGTACCATGGATATTGAATCGACCATTTAAAAACTTTATCAGAACCCCGTTACATTTTTTTCCAAAGAAGAAATTGTCAAGATATTCGTATTTAAAAAATGAAGACTGAAGATGATCACTAAGTACTACGTAAACAAGCTATCTGTATGTGATTCTCGCCATGCCGGACATTTTAGAGAGGCTATTGGTGATTACACTAAGTTGCAGTTGAACCATTAATAATAATGATAGCACTTAAGCGACATTTTGGAAATAGCGTGTTTCTATCTTTCCATATCAAAGGCATACCGACAACAATGCAGGAAACCAGACAAGTATCGCATAGTGCAGATATCTTAATATATCGAGTGGCTGAGAACAAGGAAAAGCTTTTAATTAAAATCACACTTCTGGCGTACGTCACTTGGTCATTGAAATATAGTCCAAACTCAAATTAGTCACGACAGCAAAATTATGTATAAAACTTCACATTATTTTTTTTATTTAATTAATTCTGTCTCTGTATAGGGTTATTTTCCAGTGAAGCAAATCCTCTGTCATGTGCCGGCGGTATAGAATTCCCCAAAATCGCAGCAAATGATAACCACACATTTTTATCTTTCAATGAATGGCCAACCTAGTTCCATATGCTAGAACATTCACAGACAGATAGCTGTTTCAAGTAAACACTGGTCTGAGTAAAACGGCTTGTACCGCATCTGCCGCACGGGAGAACGTTACTGCCGTTGGCAAACGAAGTCGTAAACCGTGAATTGCGAGATATTGGGCACACAACTTAAAACACAGATTAAAAAAAATATTCTTTTGACGTACTGGAACCTACCACACCCCTTCACCTGTGATTTTAAAAGGAAAAAAAATACTGAGAAGAAACAAATTGGGACAACTTATGTGTTTAAGACGACTTATTTTACCTTAGCCGATGAGCTGATGTTCTCGCTATCCGCCGAATGCAATATCGTTTAGGAAAACCCTTTTATTTGCAATGCTGTTGCTATAGCTGCATATTACGGGACATGCTTCTCTCATTAATCGGGATGTTGGATCGGTACGCGAACATTCTATAAACTGTGAGATACAACATTTAATTCAAATTATTAAGTAAAACATGTCACGTCGAAAAATACACTTTCAAAAACAAACACCACCAGTCATACTAGTTCCAACTCTCCCATAGCATCGGTGCTCGATCTCTTCCGAGGTAATAGAGAGCGCAACTAGTCCTGATCTACGTTCAGGGCCGCCTGTGGGAGCAAGTGTTACAGACACGTTCGAAGTCCATATGTTATACGGAATGCAAGTTCGGCCCAAAGTAACCAAAATAAATTTCACTGCATACGCAGGAAATGCATCCAAATGTTAATCATGTTGTTCTATTGTAGCTCTAATTTCTTGTTATTATAATTCTTATTACTAGTCAAGTTTTCATATTGAGATGAATGTTTAGAAAGGAAAATGCGCTGTATATATATATATTTGGTGCAAATATCTGATACTAACCACGATAATCAGTAATACACTGGCCACCTTTCATGACAGGCAAAACTAACTCAAACATTGTAAAGTATGGGTGACATGCCGAGGGGAAATTATATCAAGGTTTTTGATAGAGTAGCCGACCTTGGTGAATAATTTGAAGGCGATATTGATTTGATTACTCTGAGTCAGCGGTAATGGGTAAATGATTTTGAATAATCGACCATGTATAAATTGTGGTCTTAATGACTGATTGCCCGTCCCTTCATGTGCCTCTGCGAGAAAACTCGGTCAAGGCAACCCAGATACTCGGCGTTTACTATTTACATGTTTCGCTACAACTGCTTGTAACACGCAAGTGGTGTTATTGGTTTTGCAGCAGGCAAGCGAGAGAGAAAATGCGTCAGCTATTTCCTATAAAAAGTACGAACGTTGATTTAGATTAACACACACTTCATTAATCCCCTATTTCCTGCACTGACGAAGCCCCTGCAGAATTGTTAGTTTTTCGGGAAAGTGAATTTACATTTGATTCTTTCCAACAGATCCAACTTTAATCTAGTGAACATTAACAATGTCTCGGTTTTCAAGTTTAAACCTTTACTTCATTTAGACGTCTTTGGACACCTCTAATATAGACGCATTTGGACACCGCTTACTCTCCCAAGTCAGCGGACGATTACATATTCACATAGTTATATAGAGAATATGACATAATTATATACGAACGATGCAAAGGACAGATGTTTTTCTTGTTTTTTTTTTATTATTAAAATAAAAGGAGAGTAGACAACTTATATAGAAGGCTTTTTAATTATTGGGTGAATTATGTTTATATTAACTGACAGAGTGGAAAACAGCGCAGGAAGTGTTCAGATTGCTGATCACTTGCTGCACTGTTTTCTCGTTACGAGCGATCTGAACTCTTCCTGCACTGTTTTCAAAGGCCTTCTGTGATTGGTGCGGGGAAACGCGTATCTATGGAGTAAAGGGTTAACGTATGAACAACCATAATGGAGATATATCAAGAATTTCTCTGATCACTCTTTGGCAGCGCTAATCTAGCGTAAACGTTTATGATTATATAAGGCCGGTATCAGCTATGCTTGTTATAGACCTACATAAATTAATGTACAAATTCGCGAATTAATGGTTTAAATGTCTCTGGTACAGGGACAAGTAAAAACTATTTTATACATATATTATATCTACTGTATTTTTACTTTTTCCTGTGCTTTTGGTTGTGTTTCATTTTATACATGTGCTCAATGGCTTACATCTGGCGGTATATAAGTTTTTGACGTGCTGTAGATTTGTTATAGGCATTGTGTGTGTGTGTATCCCGTTTTGGTTCAAGCTGTGTCTTCTATATGGCTTTTATATAATTCGTGTCTTGAAAAGATGATTTCCCTTTATTACATCATCTACGGCAGAATTAGTTCTGTATTTATGCACGTATTATCGTATAAGATTCAATTAAATGGGATGGGTCATTATTTTCGCTGAAATATAGTATATACGTTCTTTGTGTATTGTTAATTTACGGGATTTGGGTTAAGAGGTCACCCTTTTTAGTGTCTATGGTGCATCTATGACGCGGCTTATAAAATATGTATACTTTTATAATTAAATAATTTTCAGTAAATCACACATTTGAGAAACGGAGAATGCATTTTCCACTAAATAACCGGAGTGCAATTTCACACAGCTGATATTTGTTTACGTCCTTACTAGGTGGGTGGAGCGACGTGAAACATGTGACTAAATCGATTCGGTTTAGCTGTTTACTACGAGCATCAAGATTAGTTAAAAATATACAATGCAACCAATGAACGCCTTAGAAATGTAGCGGTCATCCAATGAAAATCGCGGTAATATGAGCGCGCTCGACTATCAAGGTAAACAAACTGATTACATCGCTTGCCTCAACGTGCAGAAGTTTTCCGTGTCAATACAAATCTGACAGTCGAATGAGACAGCAGTAGAAAAATACATATTTTAAATACGTTTTATCATTGCGATTTTATTAAAATTAATAATGTTTAACATTCAACAACTCATCCAAGCAGCAGAGTACTTGGAACGACGAGAAAGAGGTGAGAAATGTGAAAATTTTGGATTTTATTTGAGCGTTCTTCGCGACCGGTTCTCTGCCACGTAGCCATGGAGGGCTAAAATCTTCATTTAATTGGATATATTTCACAGTTTTATTTAAATTTTCAGAAGCTGAACATGGATATGCATCTACACTTCCAATGCCAGATGACTATAGTTCAAAGAAACGATCAAAATCAAAGAAATCTCAGGGAAATAGGTAGGAGTACTTTGCCACAATTTTCTGTTTCACTCATGTGACCTGTCAAACTTCATACGGATATATTTCAATGGAAAATGTAAATTGTGACTTCAAATTTCAACATGTGAAAGTTTAACTTATTCGTACACAGGATTAATATTTAGATAATGGTTCTTAAGCTGTTTTAATGTGTATCTGAAAAAAAAATGGAGCTTGACCTCAGCGGGGCAAACAAAACGGCCGCCATTTTGTTGTTCATGGGAAACGGTTCGCGTAGTTGCTAATTCAGCATTTATTAGCCATGATATATCAAAAGTAGGCTTCTTAAATTCATTTTGTTGTAATGAACTTCTTTATATTATTCATACGGTTTTTCAATTATATTTTTTTATTTTGGGAATAATATAGCAGACGAAACCAGATGTCCTTCGATTCGTCTGTATTCATAACATTGTTGGCCTACTTTTTCTTCTGCAAAATAATGGAGTCTATTTTGATGACGTAATGCAACTGAATTCGAATAAATACACATATATTTTAAAATGCTGGGTAGTTTCTTTGTTTAGTTGCCCCTAGCACAAAATACCCATTTGTCCCTTTGTTCAGCTCCCTAAGAGCGCGAAACCCTTCAAGTACGAAACTGGCGGGCGCTTGACAGATGTTTTGGGGGCCATCCAACGCTCACTGAAATATTTTCTAAATTTGGAGACCAAACGGATCGAAAATAGGAATTTTCAAAACTAAGAAAATTAGCATTGTTATTTCACGTGGAAAACAGCAGCATGACTTGCATGCTTGCCGTTGTGGAGAAAATGGCGGCTATTCGGCTCTAGATCAATAGTTGAGGGATCGTCAAAAGTAATCCCACAATGTTTATATTTTTAGTATCTGTCTAATTATGGTAATATACACTGTTACGAAACATCATTCTTTCATTGTATTTAATTTTACATACAGTTTAATGATCTATTGTGATAATTGATCGTTTACAAACCGGCGGATTTTCTTTACAATTTTAGGTCCACACACAACGAATTGGAAAAAAATAGGTATGTTAATTATTTATATTCAGTTCTATTTGTTATTTATTAATGTGATTCAGTTTAAAGACCAGTGATCTGTTTCTCATTTTTTACCACCGTATTGTTTGGTATTCGAAAGGGCAAATTGACAAACACGTATCGGAACAGGTTGTCCCGGGAGCTGTTATTGTCACATGACCGACCGACCGACCTTGACATTTAGTTTGACAGGTGGGCGTGGTGAATGTATATCTCAGCGAGTTCAGTTTGTTGGCTTTGCTGACTAATTGGAAATACCAATGAAAACATGACGATTCTCATGTGATAAGTTGCAAGAGCAGATTACAACTCAGAAGGGTTGGAAATAGTAAAGGCAAAATAACTTTATACAGCAAAGTTACTTTTGTGTATGGAATTGTCTTGACAGTGTAATTTAAGACATAAACTAGATATAAATACCATTATTGTTTATTATATTAAACCAATGTGTTTCAGTAACCCCAAATGTTTCTTGCCATAGAAAGAGTTTGTACTTCAAAATAAAGTCGACCAATTAGCTGAAAAATAACCCAAATGTACTTCCGAGTTCAGTTTGATTCATTATTGTGCCCTACAAGGTCACTGACCCTTTATTACAGAATTACCATAGTTCACTCTGCTTGCTAAGTTAGTATTGAGTTTCAGCCTGAATTTTTACTCAGTATAGCTGATTGATTTTCCACAGAGAGGAAAACAACTGAATGTTGCTTCTTGCGTATTGGCTAGAAAATAGGCCAATTTATCCCAACTCAAAATGGTCAAACTGCTGCTGTTTGGAATGCTGTAGATAGGTTGAAGAGTGAACACTTACATGTGTTCCGTGTGTGTGAAGTATCATAAGATACAGTTGTGATCATACATCAGAAATTAAACCGCTATACCCCTGCAATGTCTGATTCAGTAGCAGTGGTAGTTGGGATGTCAGAAACCATTGATTGCTCCCAGCAGCTATTTGTTGTGATTTATAAAGAGGTATCCAGTGGGGTTTTCTTGATCAATTCAAAATGCATGAGCTACTACTGTGCCTTGTGCAACATGTTTTTTTCTGCATACTAGCTAGTTTGCTGTTATACTGGTTCTACTGAGGTAGATTTGGAGCACTAATTATCAAAATTGTCCGAGTTTGTTTAACAGTCTATTATCATTCTAAAACATATATTATTATGGTACTAAATATTTTATAATTTTTTTACCAGTAACAAGCCAACACCTACACATAGTTTGTGAATAATGAACCTGTCGGTTATTACCTTTATTACAGTTGACATTATTACCCTCTCTTTCTTTTCCACAGGAGAGCTAATTTAAGGTATTGCTTAGAGAAATTAAAAGACATAGTTCCTCTGGGACCAGATTCATCCAGACACACAACCCTAGGGCTTTTAATGAAAGCAAAGAGTTTTATTAAGGTAGGTTTGATATCTTTGGAGTATTTTCTCCTTCCAGTGCATTGTACACACCCTATGCTTGTGTACGGGACAGTCCTACTAAGGTTTCTGCCTAATATTTTCATTTATTTGTAATAGTATTGATATCATGTTTGTTCTTGGCACCTATCTGATCAAATGTCTTTGTTCTATTTAAGCATGACATGTGTTTGTGACCTGAACATTCACTCTTTTATAAGAATACTTGGCAGTTTTTGCATACACACAAACAAACTGAAATTGAAGTGTTTTTTTTAAGTGAACTTCTAATAATAGGTTAATTCAAAAGAAAAGTGATTTTTTAGAAAATGTTGTCTTTGATTTCATTTTTTCTTGACTCATTATGTTTAATAAAAGAAAAAGAAATTGCAAGTCACAAGCTTTGCATTACTTTATTGAAAATAACAATTGTAAACACATTGCCTGGTTCTTTGTAGTCACTGATGATATATTTAAGATAATAACTCGGTGTGCTGATGTAACATGCAGGGTAGGTCAAGTAATTCTCTCAAGTAGTTTTTTGTTCACCTTTAATGTTCTCGACTGTTCATGTATATGAGTTCATTGTACTCCAGTGGAAAGTGTGCCATTCAGTTCCGGTGATTCATACCATTTTTTTGAAGCATGTGGGGGTGGGGGGGATTTGGTAAAACATAACTAGTTAGCATTGTTAATACCATTGCTTTTAATTATAGTCTTTTAACACTGTAAACAATTGAACTCTTGGGTATATAAGCAAATTAATTGATGTGTCCATAATAAACCATAAATAATAAATTTATACAATAATTTTGGAAAAATGTGATTTATTCATAATTAAGATTACTAGTTAAATTCTTACTGTCTTCCAGAATTTACAAGGATGTTTATATATACATCTTAATATCATAAAAATTGTATAAATGGACTCCAGAGTGCAGCTTGATTGAAGTGCCTTGAATGAAGAAGTTTTTGGTAACTTTAAGAATGTTGGTTGTTCTGCTTGGAGTTGGGCGCATACGAGATCCCCTTTGATTCATGACTTTCAGGCCATCTCACTCTGTAAATAAAACTGAAAAAGTTGGAATATGCGTTCAACTTTATTGATTTGTAGACCATATTTCTCCGCATGTTCTGAATTTAAAGCCTATGGTGTGTTTCTATTTATAGCTGACACACAAGGCTTACCTTTGAGGTATAGTTTAACATTCTTGTATAGATCTATATTGGTTGCTGATCACAAGACTGTACTTTATTGCCCCATTATCAGCTGATCTGTGTACATTGTGTGCAGGATGTCAGAAACTGTAATAACCAGTAGGACTTGCTGTCATTTAATTCCTGCTCGTGGTTTCAACTTTGTGATTGGATCAATTTGAAGTGTCTTGAATTATTTCATCATTCCTGCCTTACTTCTACATTGATTGAATACTAAGATTGTGGGTGATAACAAATTATCATTATACATTTATACATGCATGTAATTGTATTATACCAAGTTACCCAGGAAGAAAGAGTAGGACAATTTACCGGAATCTGGACACCGTTCCTTCTACTGTTTATCTGAGCTTCCTGTACTTTAATGTAGTCGAGAATGTTCAAGGGCTTTAATTGAGATTCACTTTTGCCATATATACTTCAATGACTTATCAGCTCTTCTCCCATATTTTGTTAAAATACACTATATTTCTACTGAAAAATATGTGTGTCTGTTTCGGTTTTGTGTTTTGAACCCTGATTCAGCCCCTCCCCCTAATCTGAAATCCTGGATCCGCCCCTGTTCTTGAGGAAAGAAAGTTAACTTGGATCAGATTCTTTGTAAGGTTCTTTCTTCTTCAGTAATGCGTGAAATACCATAAACAACCTGTAATGTGTAACAGTGTTTAACCTCATTCTTTAACATGCTCAGAAAAACGTGCAAAATGAAAAGGCATGCTAGTATTGGTGTTTGTGCGTGTGTAATACACTTAATGGCCTCTCAATGTAAGATTAGGTTCCATATATAGATACCATGAAATATATATCCATTTCAATAGATTGAACATATGAAGGTGTGCCGTGAAGTTATTTTAGTGGTCATGATGACATCTATAGCCTTTGTTTCTGTTTATAGCCAAGTGATGTTGTTCCCAGAATAGATATATTTATTGTAAACAGAAATGTAAGTCTTAAGTGAGGTTTTATTGCGCAGTATGTAACATTATTTCAAATATTTTGTTCAATTTAATTGCCGCTAACCAGTTGTAGATTTAGATATGATAAATGTTGGTCAATGATAGCGGCAACAATGACAACAGCGGCAACAATGACAACAGCGACCATTTATTGATTTAACATCCCTCTCAGATCATCTCTCATGTGGAAACGCTGAGGTCTCTTGTGATTATTGCATTTTTTGAGGAAACCTTTATACAATCAGATGTTGTGTGAAAATAGCTTGGCAAGTTTGTTAGTAGACAATCTGTACAAGTGTACATACATTCTTAGATAAGGACAGCTTGGTCAGATAATGAGAAAAATGAAAGCGATTGATTTCAGTACAACCTGCAGATAGAACTGTTACAAAATAGAAAGTGTTGTTGGCACAGTTCTGTTGTTAAATATATGCTGCTATCAAACAGCTTACAGAATTAATTTTTTTTATATGAATTAGTGAAATCACAAATGATATAAATTATGCACCCACTACAATTGATATGTTTGTGAACTGTTTTTCAAGCATGAATTAAAAATTGATGATTGATTGGAATTCAATGAAACATCAACTGACTTTCACTCTTGAACACTAACCTAATAAAATGTAACTACTGAAATCCACATGTTATTATTTTCATTACAATACTTTTTGTAACTTTGTATAGTGAAGGTCTGTTGTCAGGTCGTCTCCTTCAAGAATTACTGAAAATAAGTAAATAATTTTATCAGTTTGTTATCATACAACTTGAAATGGTAAATTAGAGAGAAATGTTCAAAGAGAAATTCACAAAAAATGCGCTGAGCACTCAAGAGATATGATTGGTGTGGTGGATTATGCACATAAGCTTACCTGGATAAGTAGGCTGTTGGTAAACAGAAGTGAAGTATTGCATATCATTCCATGCTTTAATTATCATTGCTTCTAAAAGGTCAGCTTTTCTGATCATTGTTTGTCCGTCTGTCTTTTGTCGTTCCCATGATAACTTGTACCTGTGTTCCCTGGAATTTGTTGCTTGGCCTTGTCCAACCCTACAAACTAGTTGACGTATATTCTGTGATTACAAGTATTTGTGTCATGAGTGGCAACCCTTGAATCCTCATTTGGTCTTATGTGGACTCTAGCACCCACTATTTTCATTGGACCCCTTCACCATACTTAAATTTAATATCTTCATCTAGATCTGTGACATGTTCAGGACATGTTGGACATACCAGGACAATATATTAGTGTCCAAGGATTGTGGCAGTTTGTAATTTATTATCAAATTTGACATAGTACACTCTAGCAAAATCTTTTATTTTTTGACCAAACTTACACAGTAGCTATCTTGCAAAATATTTAAAACACACCTTTCTGGTTAATTAATGCCCAGTTGTGACCCTTCAATTAGCAAAAATTGTTTAATTGACAAGATAACTCTGTTTACAACAGGGGAGCAACATGTTTAAATAGTAGTGGAAATCTAATAAACAAAAAAAAATCACAATAACAGTTTTTATGATTTCCTTTATTTGGACATCTTTCGAGGTATAATATTCATGTAGATGTGACATTATTGATGCCAAGCCTTGTTTCTAAGCTCTCGTTTGTACATTTAGTCATGTGTCCATGATAAACTTGCCAATTACACTGAACTCTGGGTAGGCATATAGACTTTACCTCTTTCTGTAATCTTCTTAACCCTGACCTACATTGGAATCTAGTTGTCAAATGAATGTAAACAGAACTATTTTAAAATATGAAGATATCTAAAAAAATGTTCCTGGTCTACTACTGCTGAGCTATGCTAAGAAATAAAAAACACACCAGGTGTTAGACACATTTTCGCATGTACGCACAAAACTGGGGTACAGCTAATCAACTGATCTGTTTAATGTGTTGGTACTCGGTGCTTAAAAATGATAAAAAGTGGAAATATTTTAATGAAGATAGAGAGACTGACTGTTTATCTTCCTTGACTGTGGTTGTTTGGATTGCTTGTATATACTAGTAGGGTCTGTATGTACATCCATGCTTTCTAATACCACTGCCGCCTGCATGTCTGTTTGTGCCAAGTTGTATCAGTCAACATGGAAATCTCCACAAAGATTTGGCTAGTTTTGATGATTTCTTGTTAAAGCTGTGAATTCATAACAGGAATTTTGTAAAGACACCTACTGATCATGAATCTACTGTATAAGAAGTTATAGCTGTTGTTGTTTGGTGCGTGCATATTATCCAATTTTTAATGCTGTATATCATTAAAATATGTGTAATATGAACTATTGTAATTCTTGCTATGTGTTGGTTATATCAGTGATGTAGCCGACACCTCATTCTGAAAAATTATATTGTTAGGATGCATTTCTTGCATTCTGGGGGCATTGATAGAAAAATCAGTGTATATATCAAGGCTGTAATAAGAAGCAGGGGGTTGGGGTGGGTGTGTGTGTGTGTGGGGGGGGGGGGGGCAGTGTTTTTTCTCCGGCTATACAAACTATTTTCAGCTGAGTTTCTTCTGGGTTTTTTTTGTGGATGACCCTCAGATACCCTTTTATTTTTTCCTTTCACTCTTCATGAAAGCCCTGATATAGCGGATATTGCAACCTGATATTTTTCCGGTTATTTAGACAACGCATACTCCCGTATTTAGATGTTTCATGTCTTGCCTTGAGTGCATGCTATTGGAGAGCTGTGAACATCATATTACAAACCTTTCCCTTATGGGAAAGTTATTGCCAAAATGTGTCGTTACACGTATCTATATATAAGATTACTTGATAAATATAACTTTAACAAATCAATACTTGCGTTCAGGTACTGGAAAATTACTACTCATGGTCCAAAAATTAATTTCTGGATCAATTACTAAAATCGAAGATTTTTATCTTGCATGTGAATTGTGAAAAAAGGTTGTGTTAAAATTTTTTCAATGCAAAATCTTGTTCCACTTTCAATGTGGTCGATAAAGTGAAAAATTGCCGTCTATTGTAAGATTTTTTTCTATCTACTTAACAATACAGCAGTGTGAAATGACATGTTTGGTGTTCTATTAGGTCTTATTTGAAAAGAATGCAAATTTCTTTGACCAGCGATCATACTGCGTGATTGTAAAACAAAAGTTCTGATAGCCTTTGTCGACTTCAGTTACACTATTTTGACGATTACTACCATTGAATCCAAGGTATATTAAGCGTAGAAATGTACAGAAGTATGCAGTTTTGTCGTCTGACAACATTACATACTTGTTCGATTCTGATTGGTAGGTTACATACAGATCACAAGATAGTGAAACTATTTCGTTTTCATGTACGCATACTATTCCTATCTGTTACTGGCTGCGATTACAGAGATAAACACTTCTATTGTTTTAAATTAATCATTTGTGGTCAATTTGTAAATTTTATCTCCATATATGTACATGTATACCCAGCTTTAGGTTTATTAGGGTTGCAGTACATAATCATGAGTAGGCAGTTTCTCTCTTTACACTTTAAAGTTAATTATTTAATCTTGAGTATTCATAGAAGATGAGTATGTAGATTAAACAAGTACTTGAATTGTTATGGGCACTAAAAGGATGTGGTTACAAATATTAAATGGTTTTTAATTGTTTGTGAAATAGAAACTGTGCAATGATTTATACGAATAAAAGAAAAAAAAGGACTGCTCACTTAGCAACTTCCCAGAACACCATATTTGGCAAGGTGTAGTTGAGACCAAAGTTTACGCACCTTTAATGTAAACTGTAAACTTCAGTATCCTTCAAGTCGATATATTGCAGTATAGACACTCCTCACCATTAGTGTGTGTGTGGAATAAGGATGGAATATTTTATAATAAGTATAGATCCAATGCAATTGATCTTACTAATTACAGTAAATATAGGTTTTTATATAGTTGATCCAACATATAGGTTCTATAAAGTTGACCCAACATAATAACAGTAGCTATAGGTTCTAAAAAGTTGATCCAACATAATAACAGTAGATATAACTTTTTTAGGCTCTATGAAGTTGATGCAATTCAGTTTGACAATGCCTGTCCATACAAAAGAAAATATTTTTTCATTATATGTATATAAGTGCAAGTTCAAACTTTGAGCATTATGGTTAGTACTCAGTTGGTCAAGATCATCTCGCCATTTAAAGTTTGTTGCGAAATTATCCGCAATAGATTGGCTGCAATCAATAATTTTTAATAATTTTGAAACTTGTCAGTTAATATTGTAATGTCGGTGTTGTAAACCAGCTTGTTTAAGTTTCCCGTACCACTTCACACTTAATTGTTATGTGTTGGTGTCAAAGAAAGGACCTCAGTATATTGACCTAAAGTTAAAATTGACCTTCAACTTTTGGGGTCATTTGACAGCTGTAACATTTAAGGTATTTGGTATTAACTTAAATGGAATCATTAAAACATGTCATCATTCTTGGGTTATTTGGGACTTTTTATCTTGACAACCTGTAAACAGCTTCGTGACATACAAAGGCATCAACTGCATTTGTGGAATATTGGATCATGGATCTCATCTTGAGTAACCGAACATGTTTTTACAAAAGAATAATGCTGGCTATTGCTATTACAGCTGTTGATATGTAATGCCTGTTTTGGAATTGTCATAAGTATATATGACACATGGATAATCATTATACACTGGCATGTTTAACCCTTTACTTAATATAGACACCTTTGGACACCTAATATAGACGCCTTTTGACACCCAATATAGAAGGCTTTTGAATTATTAGGTGAATTATGTTTATATTAACTGACAGAGTGGAAAACAGTGCAGGAAGTGTTCAGATTGCTCTTCCTGCGCAGTTTTCAAAGGCCTTCTGTGATTGGTGCGGGATAACGCATATCTACTGAGTAAAGGGTTCATAGCTAGTGTACTAGGAATCACTTAATGGGTTCATGTTGTAATAACATCCGGTATATTATTATCTTCTCTCATCTGTGAGGATTTACAAGTTAATTACTTACATTGTAACTTGGTATTTAAAAACTATCGATACCCATTTAAACTGCTGGCATGTCTTTGTATCATTAATCTTCGAATTCATTAATAACATTTATTGCAGAATATACAAGCTATAAATATGACTAAAAGCTGCGTCTACCAAAATGATATTTGATTTTATTACATTAGTAACTGTTAATATTTCACTGCACAAATGCCTCCACTCTCTCTTGAAATTTCTAAAATTTGGAAAATGTGAATGAATTGTAAATGGTTGACTTAACTTGAAGTCAATGCAAATGGTTGACCTGAAGTCAATGCAGGGGGACGTTTAGGTCAAACCTTGTGATTGTTTGTCAAAATAATTTAATTGACATCGGTGTTTGAACAAGCCTTTATTCATATTTGGCACTCAGTCATTGCCTTTTGATAGCCTTTCACAAACAGTGTGTTACAACCTACACACACATACATTGTATCCGGCGAGGTATAGATGTAAAACATACAAACTTGACAGAAATAATAGACAAAGTAATTAGGTTGACATTGAATACCGTTTAACTGCTCTGTTCATTCTAAATGGAGTTGACTGCGATAGATTCAGTCCCGTATACAAACAATGGCCAGAGTATATATATGTGGATATGTTTCTTTTTATATCCGAAATGCGGTTTTGGGTTTAGTATACACGTTCTGGGTAACAGATGTACACATGGTCCAGCTGTTTTAAGTTATTTATAAAAAGGTGTTCACAATAAATATCACAGATGTGTGTTTAAAGAAAAAAAATGAATAAAATGTTGAATATCTGATTATATGTATATAGTATATATCTGTGTATATAGTATATATCTGTATACATGTATATATAGTATATATCTGTATATATGTATATAGTATATATCTGTGTACATGTATATATCTGATTATATGTATATAGTATATAGCTGTGTATATAGTATATATCTGTACACATGTATATATAGTTTATATCTGTATATATGTATATAGTATATATATCTGTGTACATGTATATATCTGATTATATGTATATAGAATATATCTGTATACATTTATATATCTGTAAATAGTATATATATATCTGATTAAATTATATAGAATATATCTGTATACATGTTAATATCTGTATATATCTATATATAGTATATATCTGATTATATGTATATAGTATATATCTGTATATATATCTGTGTATATGTATACATGTATATATCTGTATATAATATATATATCTGAATATAGGACATTGCTATCCTTATATAAAAGAAACAGTTTATTCACATTGAAGGACATTATTTTTTGGATGTTTAAAAATCATGCATACATTCGCAGTATTTATGATAACAGTAAAGGTAAATGTTGAAGTATGTGATATTAAATGTAATATAATTATAAAAGGCTCAAATTATGTTGTGAAATTGGCATGTACCTTTGGTAACTGTAAAATGTACAAAATATACAAATAACATCAGCTGATTGAAACATCCAGCAGTTTTTACTACATACAGGAGAATGTTCTGCCAGCATTTGTGTTAACACTTGCACATAGATAAGTCATATTTCAATACTGTATTGGTACTTTAGTATTTTTACAACCCGTCACAATCCTCGCCCCCTCCAAAAAAAGAAAAAAATCGAATACAATTTAGAAGAACATAAAGAAAATAGGCTAAATATAGACATATAATATTAATTGATACTTCAGCCGAATTGCCTGTCCATTCAAAAGTTTTTTTTCCTAATATAATCAATACAACCTTCAGAGCTGGCCATGCTTTAATGGTTCCTGCACAATATAAAAAAGAGAAAACAAAAAAAAATACAGGTGCTATAATACAGAGTGTGTTTGATTAATGGATGCTCCTCTTTCACATTGATTTGTTTTCAAGCTTCTGTTGGAACCAGTGTGTGACAATGATGCAGAATCAATGATTTCCCATTGATTGACACTCCAGGCATTTGTATGCTTCAGCTAGCTGCAATTTTTACAAGGCTTTACATTTATTGTATTTTGTTCATATCAATAAATCAATATCAATAAATTGATAAAAATAAAACATTGACCTCGATAAAATTTGATGGTGCATAGATGGTATTTGTTTCGATGTTTGAGAGTGAGAAAAAACAAACTGTTGCCCACAGTAAATGAGACGATTACATATAGCTGGTGAGATCGCCTCGGAGTATATCAGATTATGGGGGGAAGACATTTCGTATTCATTAATGATGAAGTAAAGGCAATAAAATAAGATATTGTTATAAAAAATCAGATTGATTCCAGGAGAATTAGTGAATAGAGTAGCATTATTTAGCATTGTCACAAATCTGTTTGGATGATGCTTTTTAATAGGCTTCATTCTTAACCCATACCTAAACTCTCTCCTATTCTCATTTTATGACCAGCTTTATTAGGTCGTTAAAGGTTAATCGCTAGATTCTCATCCAAATTTTTCTTAAAAATTGGGATGGTGGGGAGAATTTTATTTACTTATTTATCTATTTGTTTTGATATTCTTTTTTTTTTATTTTTATTTTTTTTTTTTTTATAAAAATAGAAAGGGTCGGGGCGGCATGAAAATTATGGGGTGGGATGATAATCAAGCAATTTTTTTATTATGACCTTATCAGTTACTTTTAGTTAAATGACCAAGACACAAACAATGTGAAGTTTTGAACCCTGCTCAGACTTCGAGTTACTCCAGGGACTGACGTGAAAGATGCAAATTAAGCATTAATTTAATTTGAATTTATGTGTTTATTTCGACACACTCAAAGCACACAGTGATTGTTCCGAATCTGTCAAAACAATGAAAAGATAAATTAATGTTTAATAATTGTCTCCATTAAATTGCTTTACAAGTCATTTAGTGAGAAAACTCCAAATTAACTTTATTATGAAAGCTTGATAAATTGACGATTTTCTTTTCTCTTTTTTTGCTGAAAAAAGATCTCCTGTCATTTCAAATCGGGATTCATCCAACGGTTTTTCCAAATAATAGACAAATGAAGTTTATTTGTAACAAAATCACCAGGGAACAGAAAAATTTGTGATAAGACTAACTTCTATTCCATCATGTGAATATTAATGTACCAAGTAAAAAGGATAATAAAGCAGGTTACTTTCAGAGTCTGAGCAAGTGTTTAATCCTGACTATTCAGCAGTGATTATTCTGTGTTATGAATTTGTT
Organism: Panopea generosa; assembly: GCA_029582155.1. Classification (NCBI taxonomy): domain Eukaryota; kingdom Metazoa; phylum Mollusca; class Bivalvia; order Adapedonta; family Hiatellidae; genus Panopea; species Panopea generosa. Next base: position 25,046,192 of record CM055908.1, on the reverse strand, counting down.
ATCATTAAAGACAGATGGTACTTGGAGTGTTTCCTACAGATCAATATACAATCAACTCCCATATTTACATTATTTGGATTTACTGTGTGGAGAGAAAAGTAGCTGCTCTAATATGATGAGGTGCATTAATTATGATTAGGGTAAAAATATCAAAGAACCTGTGCAGTGATGGGAGTGGTATTAATTGCATCATTTATGTTCACTAATACACGTTTATTGTCTCGATTCTGTGCGTTACCTTTGCATTTTTCATTTACTGTTGTTTCTTCTTCCTTCGTTAATAATTAATATTTCTTTGGAAGATAACATCAAGGACATATTTAATGTTCCCCAACAACTTAAGAACCCCACTTTGATAGTATTATATATATCAGTCTTGATTGTAATACCCATGGACTTTCTGCAACTTGTTTTATATGATACTTGCTCCATGGGGGTAGCTCCAAATAATGGTTTGCTACCAGGGGGCAATTCTGAATGGAAATTTCCTGTGGGAAACTCTGAATGACGGAGACAATTTGTTAATGGGCTTTTGATCAATAAAACACAGTTGGAAATGAAACTGTTAATTTTTCTTTCACTGCAATTTTATTGTAATTCATTGTATAAGTCCGTGACTTCAGTCCAGCCATTCATGTAAGTATATATGTGACATTAACTGAACCAGCGGGGGTTCATTCATTAGGATTACTTGTACATGGTAACTGAAAATCGGGTCTTCTTATTATGAAACTTTGATTGAAAAGACAGATTTTTTTTATTTACTTTCGCTATGTTTCTTTTCATTGATTATTCTTAGGTAGGTGTATGGCTTTCACCATACATGAGTCATTATTCAAGCTGATTTATAATAATATTTCAGGCTTTAGAAGATAAAGAAAGAAAAACACATTCGGTACGGGAACAACTGAGAAGGGAACAGAGATTTTTACAAAGACGGTTAGATCAGTTAACGGAGGGACAATACCGGGTGCGCCAGGAACGCAGCATTAGCGAGTGTAGCACATCAACAAATTCCACTACCTCATCCAACTCAGAAACAGGTAAATTGTCTCCCCTTCTATACGCAAAGAAAAGTCTGATTGTCCCTCTTTTTATAATTTATGTTTCTTTCCACAGGTAATATGTAATAGAAAAATCAGTTTTTGGGCTATACAAGAGCTTTGATATGTGTATTTATTATTTTTTCTTTGTTTGTTGCCTGCATCTTATTTGAAGCAAATTAACAAATCTTTCCACTGCATGATTTAATTTCTCACGATTTAATGGAAGTTTTTTATTTTATCTCTTCAAGGTTGCTGTGTTGGATATAATCATACATGTGCAGGAAGGAAAAATGTTCCCTATTTCATTCATGATCTATTTTATCTGATACAAGATTATAGCGTTGCACACTTGCAGTGTTCTCTCTCTGTCTTCAGTCTTGCGCTTCATCATAACAAGATTAAGATTGTAAAAAAAAATAAATGTTACAAGATGTTTACAGCTGTACAGCTCTGGAATGGCAGGGTTGTACTTTAATTGTTAGTAATGTTAGGTGAATGTCTTGGTCAGTGTGGGTCTAGGGTACCGAGACTACACAGAGGGGCCAGCCAGGTTGGATGTTGACCCTTGTGAACAATAAAAAAAATGCTGATTATTACTTTGTGTCATTTTAATTTGAATGCTACAAAAAATTAATTTTTTGAAATATGTTTCTGAGAAAATTTTTTATAACGCTCACCAAATTTCAAAAGTAACTCTCTCCTTATAGTAAATTGCACATTTCTAAATATAGACTCGTTTAAGTGCTGATGTTGAGGGCATATTAAGAATGGTTTAAAATATCGGAAATATTAGTCACGGTTTGGAGTCTATAAAAAATGTTAGGTATTTCCAAGAGAATATTAGCTGTTTTGTAGTGTGAAACATAAATTTTACAGGTGCAGTGTTATTGTAATTCTAGTAAAATGTTTTATTTACAAAGCATGGTGGGATGGCTCACATTTCTATGTAGAAATACTGCACTGTCATTGTATCAAAATAGCTTAATAGGAGGAAAAGTGCAGTTAACGGAATTACCCACTAAATTACAACAAAATACTGATGATTCCTTCTTTCTTTGTATAAGTTTCAAGACGGGGCATGTTAAAAAGCAGACAATGTTAACTTGCTTTTAGAATGTGTGCCATTGTCAAAATTCCAAAAAGTTAAACAAAACATTGGCAGGAATTTAAGTAGTTCATTGCGGTTGCATGGAGCTTGTACATATAAACTTTTGTATAAAGGTAATGGGTTTGGCATTCACTATGTGTCAGGCTATACACATACATAATTATAAAACATCAAAGGTCAACACCAACCATAGGTTGAACTCTCACCTCCAGATTCTTTTCACCTTTGTCTTAAGTAATCACATTATATTGCATTTTTCACATATATTTTTTTTGTGCCACTTGCCTTTCATTGCTTATTTAATGCATGGAAATTTAATTGTACATATCAGCACTGTTGCCTTTGATATGGCCGCATGGTTTCATAAAGAACATTGCAACCATACAAACAGCTCCGCCATGTGGTTTCATATAAAAAAAAACCTTTTCTGTTATTTGAAGTGTGCCAAATAATGATTACTGTATCTTCCATAAATTAACAAAATTAAACTGTCCTGCCATAGCTCTGCGTTATCATTATCTGCACTTGTATAGTAGATTTTGTATTGCTTGCAAAAATATACTTCAGGCAGTCGACACCTGGTAAAAAATAAATTTCAAGCAGTCAACACAGTTTAAATAAACTGCAATTGGACTTGTCACTGTTGCTAACCCGACATTCAGAAAGCTCTGTATATATTTCCATATTAATAAAGTACATTTGTGATGTTAATTTTTTTGATTATCTCCGCGCATAGAAGATGTACACTTAGTCTTGTACTTCATATGAAAGGAAGAGCTCAGAACAAGAGTGAATTGTTCAATAGTTGATGCTGTTATAAAAGTAAATGAGGTACTTGTAGAAAACACTAGTAAACAAAATAATTATATGAAAAAAGCAGCTAAGGAGAAAGTACTGAAAAAAAAACCTGTTATGAAGAAATGTTAATGGAGAGCTGATGAAGTGTGACAGTTGTACGTTGATTAAATGATTATGTCAGCAAAATCACAACCACCTGTGTATCTCCCTTTTTTGACAACATGGTGAGAAAATTGGTCGTCTTTGATGTATTGTGTTGTAATATGGCTGTAATGTAAACGTCTTTACATCTAACTTTACCATGCGGCCTGTAAACAGATTTAACTATTCCTATGGTATTATCCCATACCTCCTGTTTTCTCAGGTGTGGAATGTACTAACAAGATAAAAAGGGGTCGGGGGGGGGGGGGGGGGGGGATGACAATACTGACTATTTACTGTTTTATAACAATGTTTCAAGATGTCATTAAATAGCTCTCATAGTCTCTGATTTTGCTGAAATAAAACATGTCATAAAAGTGCAAGTAATCTGAAAAGTGACTTTAAAACAATGGTCAGAAAATATATATTTTGTTGATTTTATATTAATTATATTCCATCTTGTAGTATAATCCTTATAAATAAAATAACCTTAATAGGGCAATCCTTATAAAATATTGTTTGCAGGCTCCTACCTACTCGCTCAAAATTGCAGCTACCCAAACTTCTTTTTTTTTGACATTCAAAGTGTTTAATTTTTTTTTTCATGATTTTTGTCCATTTTTCTTTACCCCTTTACTTCATATAATCGCCTTTGAACACCTCTAATATTGAAAGCATTAATTCACCAAGTATCAGCAATGGATGAATCATGTTTATATTAACTGACAGAGTGGAAAACAGTGCAGGAATTGCTCGTTTACGAGCAATCTGAACTCTTTCTGCACTGTTTTCAATGGCCTTCTGTGATTGGTGCGGGAAAATGCGTATCTGTGGAGTAAAGGGTTAAAATGACTGTGCAAAATCAAAATATGGCAAAAAAAATAAAAATTAGCTTTTGTACCTACCCACATGAAAAATACTGTGTCAGAGCACAATAAACAAATATTTTTTTAAGGATGGCCTAATAAAATACGACTGATTCCATGTTACTTATGAGTTTAACTGGTTCCTTGTGGCTGGTTCCATGCCAGATTGACATGTTTAGTACAGAAACATGGTTCAAGCTAATTTTGTTATGCATAACCCAATTAAGTCAAGTGTTTATACTTTTCATAGCCCAGTTTTGTATCCATGTGTCATGTGTGCAAAGCATTGCAGGAGTTTGTATGTATCATATTGCAGCTCGTATTTTGCTTTTTTGTTTTTGTTTACAGTAAGCGGTAAGCGATATGTCCTTGACTGATATGTTTGATCAATATACACCTTGTTTACTGCATATACTGGCAATGTTTTCGTTTTGAAAATGCATTGCATAATTATTATATCAGCAAAATAACAAGTACAGTAAGAGTGTTTCTATTTTTGTTTTTACATTACAGTGTAGTATTGAAGCACAAAAAAGCAATCCTACCACTATTATGTATCATTTTAATGATATTCTTTTAAGCATGATCAACATCAAACAATTTTTTTATTAATCTTGAAGGTGTGTTCAGTGATTTATTAAATCAGATTTGAAACAGTTTTTGTTGATAAGTTATAATATATCAATGAAAACGTGGGTCGTATCAATAAATATGTAAAACATCAAATTGGCTACATTATGACAATATGAGAGGGTTTGTACTGGATTCTCTGTCTAAACATGTTTATTTCACACAATATTCAGTAGCTTTGAAAGTGTAGGTTAAAATAACCATACATTTTAAAAGCCCATTTTCTTCCCCCTGAATATTGTCACATGTATCCAGGGGGACAAGCACTTAATCTATATGTGTACTCTGTAAGATTATCTGAATAAAAAATAATGAGGGTTGTTTCATCCATTGAAGATAAAAAAATTACAGGACAATATTATGCTATCTGTTCATATTGACTCTCAAGATGCCAGATTTTGTGGTCAAATTACACTCCACTTAAACATCTCTTGTTCTCAAATTGTGTCTCATTGGATCTCATAAAAGTAATTAGATCTCCAATTCTTCATGTAACTTTATTCTGCCATAATATAAACTAACCTTAAATAAAAACTTGGCGAGAGATTTGTTCCGCTGCACTGTAGGCGTATAAGGTAGGAGTTTTCTTCAGATTAAAACAATAGATATTAGATATCCCTGAATGAACACATTATGCAAAGTTGTTGCAAAGTTTTAAAAGAATAATCTTCAAATTTCAGAGGAAACCAACTCACCTGTGCATTAAGTTTGGCAAACATGTATTGAACTTAATGCAAAAAGGATTGATTGATTGAATATTTAGCGTTATTTAATGCCATCGAGGGCTAACAGACAATCAGTTAAAATAACTACTGTTTCCTGGGAACCTGAAAGGTTAACCTGTACTCAAGCACACCCCGTCTCCTCAAGTAACTGATAACTTTCCCACTTGAATCAGAGGTGAGAGACAAATGATAATGAGACACAATGTCATATATCAATCATCACGGAGACTGTTGCCGGGCGGGGATTAGAACTCACAACCCCTGGATTGATAGTCAGACGCGTTATCAACTTAGCTAATTGGGCCAGGCTGCAAAAAGGAAATATAAAGCTTGAAGATTTGGTTTATAATTTTTTTTTTTTTAAAAAAGACAATACATATTTGGTTATTTATAGAAATATTTAACATGTTCTTCAGTTAACCTGTTAGGGCATATAACAGATAAAGATGTCCATTTTGACAATACTTTGATATGAAAAGACTGTTTAAAAGTTGGCCCGGAGCTGTTATTATATTGAAAAAAACAGACAGCTGAGATACAAAACCAGTCCATGTCTGCAGAACGACATTTATGTACTAATGTACCGATGTGGCTCATATATGTACAGTAGTATCAGATACATCTAACTTGATTTGGCAACATGATAAGCCCAGATCTCTGATTATTTGGTTACCTTGCTTTGCTTTAATGGTTTTCCTGGGTAGTCATTTTTTCCAATTATAAGATTTAAAATGAGATACATGCAGTAAACTGCACATGCATTTTGCATTACACATTAGGCCATCCTTGAAAAAAATGTTTGTTCGCTGTACTCTGACCCAGTTTTTTTCATGAGGGTAGGTAGGCAGTTTATTTTTTTTTTTTTTGCCAGATTTTGATTTTGTGATAGACATTTTTTTTTAAGAAAAATGGACAAAAATCATGAAAAAGAAGATTCAACGCTTTGAAATTCGATAAAAAAATTTGGGTAGCTACAATTTGGAGTGATTAGGTAGCAGTGGCCTTAACCATGCAGTTCTTAGTTTCTAAGAGGTCAAATTTGTAGGATGTTAGTATCTTTTGTAACCAACGATTGATAATTCAGTGTAGTACCAAACCATCTCCATTCTATTTGTTTTATGATAATGATGCTTTTTATCCATATCAAAAATGATTTCATTTATAACATTTTTTTTTTTTTATATATAATATATATACTGCTTTAAATCAGTTAATTGTTATTTTATTTTGACGACAATAATTAAGATAAGAATTGGTTTTATTTTATAATTCTAAAATTATCCTCCACCAACATATCTTATCTTTTTGCTAATTTTAGAATTTTATTTGTAGATTTTGATTTCTTTAATAAATTGTCCTTTTATAAATTTGTGTAAGACCAGTGCAGATAATGAAACTAACTATAGTTGGCAATCTGACAAGAAGAACAGACCATAGTTGCTTTATTGGTTTACTATGACCTCCGGCACAATGAGACACAATATCGCTAATACCACATTTACTCTGGCAAACCACTACTAATATTTTACAATCTCTTGAAAAGTTTATTTGAGTAAAACCATCCTTTAGCAATCACATTAACTAAAAAAAACTTTCCCATAAAATGTTTTTGGGACAGAACTGAACTGCAACATGTATCTACGACACGCTTTGATGTTGGCCAGGTTGGAATTTGCAAGTGCTGCAGAATCTTGTTCAATGATATCTCCAAATCCATTCCCAATTTTGACAATCCTATTCCAATCTCTATTTTTTTTCCAGGATCTCGAGCTGGGAAAGTTAATTTAATAATTAACCTTACTTTATTCTAAATTTGTGGAACTCTCAATTTATCAAAATAGATTTAAAATGAATATGAGTGTCTAAAGGTTAAAAACCCTTCAAATTTGTTAATATTCACAGAATGGTCATGATAATATCTATAAGGAAAAAAAAACAATAAAAATTGTCACCCCTTCAGGTAAAAGAAGGTGACTGCTCTCACATTATAATGCATTCATAAACTTAAATATTTATGGAAATCATTAATAATTTATAAACTTGCTTGATTAGCTGAATGAACAAGCTCTCATGTTATTACACACAAATGGGGCAAGTCCTAAACAGCTTAAAGATTTATGTGCAAACCAGAGAAAGATTGACCAAGGAAAGTAAAAGTACCTGTTTAAAATGATCACTGTTTGCAAATGGCTAAAATATAAAGTTTTATGTAAGAAACCAAACTTTGTCTTTGTTGTTGAGGCCCTCGGTCTTGGCTCATTTGTTTGAATATTAAGCATCATTTTTATGTCATCGAGGACTAACAGATGATCAGTTAACCTAAACCACTCTTGGGATCCTGGAAGGTTAACAAGTATTCATACACACTCTTCTCTGCAAGTAACAGCTAACTTTCCCACTTGAATCAGTGATGAGAGACGAATAACAAGATTCTCATTATCTATGTGACACCATGTCAAACATCACGGGTCTGAGCTTTGTTCAAAGATTTCTGGCTTGATGGCCGGGCCCGATTAGCTCAGTCGGTTACGCGTCTGACTATCAATCCAGGGGTTGTGAGTTCGAATCCCCCACCCGGTAACAGTCTCCGTGATGATTGATATATGACATTGCGTCTCATTATCATTTGTCTCTCACCACTGATTCAAGTGGGAAAGTTATCAGTTACTTGCGGAGACGAGGTGTGCTCGAGTACTGGTTAATCCCAGGAAACAGTGGTTAGGTTAACTGATCATCTGTTAGCCCTCGATGGCATAAAAATGACGCTAAATATTCAATCAATCAATCAATCTGGCTTGATGGATGTCTTGGTTTCTGTGAGGTAGCCTAGTTAAATAAGGGATAGATAAACGGGCGATTGGAGACAAGTGCGCTGCATGGCAGTCACACTTAGTTATACAGTCAGACCTGTGTAAGCGGTCACCTCTATTAAGCAGCCACTTGTATAAAGCAGCCACATTTGGTATTTCCGATTTCTATTATTTCAGAATAAATTAACCTGTATTAAGCATCAACCTGTCTTAATCCTTTACTTCATATAGACGCCTTTGGACACCTCTAATATAGACGCCTTTGGACACCTTATATAGAAGGCTTTTAAATTATTGGGTGAATTATGTTTATTTTAACTGATAGAGTAGAAAACAGTGCAGGAAGTTACAAGCAATCTGAACTCTTCCTGCACTGTTTTCAAAGGCCTTCTGTGTTTGGTGCGGGAAAACGCGTATCTATGGAGTAAGGGTTAAAAGGCCACTTTTTGTCCTTCCCTTGACTGTATGTAGTCATACAAGTTATATGTATGCTTAAGGTGGTGTTACTATTTCCGTAAAATTATACAATGAACTGAAAAAAAGACATAGGTATATGATAGTACAGTCAGTTTGCACATGTATGCATGCAGGTGTTTGGTTGTGGTTTCAGTCAATATTAACTGTATCAGCAAAGAAACAGTTTATAGCTGATCTGTCAATTGATTCAATGCATGAGTATCAGAAAGTGGAGAATGACATCATCATACATATTGCTACATCAGTTGGTCATGAACTAACTGAAATATATCTGTACAATGTTTGACATGTGACTGCATGTATAGATATCATCAGAACCCAGGCCAGGCCAGAGACTGTATATTTGTTAGACATATTACTAGCTGTGTTAGGGGTCAGATGTCATGTATGAATGATTATAGGTGGATGACCAACAACTATTTATGTACTGGTATATAACCTCACTGTAAATGTTAATATAATTGCCAAAGGGGAACTTAAATGACATGCAAGCTTAAATTATAGTTTACCTAAGATTACATAACTGTCTGTAAACTCTGAGTGCACTCTAGGAAGTGTGTGGTGTTTATCTAGCAGTATATCAGAAAAAAATGCTGTAAATGTAAAGATAAATAAAATGTATACTGTACCAAAGCATGATATATATTGAAAAAAAATTTTTTTCAATGTTATTTTTTTTTAAAAAAGTCCTGATATTAATTCCCTCCCGAACCCTCCCCCACGCATACTTTTTTTTTCTTGTTTTATGGTGGCCAAAAAAAAATGGGGCCAGTGGAAACCCAGTATTATTATATACTTCCTTAGGAGACAAATCAGTTCAAAATTTATCTGTATTGTAATGAAATGTGATGAAATGTTAAAGTTCGCCAATATTTAACGCTTAATCTAAAATCAATGTTGAAAGTGCATTCTGAACTTTATGTTCTGTAATTAGATAAGGGTGTAAATTAAGACAGTTTCGCCCACTTTTTCCTTGTCTTCCAGAGACATAAACATGTATTCACTGTAATCAAGTCACTGCTTCAAAACAGGAAATAAATATAAATCTGAAGTTATGAAGTTACGAACCAGGGGGGAAGTAGGTGCATTGACACAAACTGTCAAGATTGCCAACTCTGCTGTTGCCTTTGATTGTCATATAACTGTACACAGTACTGGTCACCAGTCATGGAAAACTGTTATTGACCCCAGTTGGCGTTACTATTGCGCAATATCTCTACACGCTACAATGGGCTCATCAATTTTTATCAATCAGATTATATATTGTTTATTATAAGGTGAAATGTTACTAAGAACTAACACAGACTGAGTCTGTGACATACAGGTGGTAGTGTGTTGGTCACTCATGCCAGAGGTTGTGGGTTTGTTCCCAGCTTCTCTACCTAATGCCCTTTATAAAAGTAAAAATGACGGCTACCAGGGAAGCAGACGGTGATCTATACAAGCTCAGAGCTTACTTTGCAATTAGTCTAAAACTAAACCGCCAGTCTGCTCCAGGCCTCTTGCATTGTTATCAATAAACATTATCATTTCATGACCTGCAGGTTGAGAGTAAACCAATATCTACTGAGCTACATCCTGACCATCTACTGATTGTAACTAATGTTTCTATAAATATTAATCAGTATATAACACTACAACACTAAATTAGTGAGTCTTCAATATTGGATCAAGCGAGGCGGAAGTGCAGTGGATAGAGTGTTGGTCGCTCATGTTAGATCCCTAGCCTGATATGATGGCCTCCCAAAAAGCAAAACTCAAAACTGGTTCTACCCAGGAAGCAGACTCGAGAGCATTTCATATATAAGCTCTGAGCTTTTTATGCAATCAAGCAAAAATCAATAACTAAATATTGGGTAATTATAATTAGAATGGAAGGACACGACAAACTGTTGTTTTTTTTCTAAGAACTTTTGATTATTACACCATCATAGGAGATGAAGGGTCCTCCCAGTTCTCAAAGGGGCCATCTCAAGATCACTTATCTCTCACTGATGCAGTGATAGGTTCTTGCCAAGCTCATTTCAAAACTTCGTTTAAATAAAAAAGTTCTCCAGTTTGTGAAATAATGTTGGTTCTACTCAGATTCTTTCTGAAGTCTTCCTCCGCCAATACAACACAATATATAACGCTGTAATGTGTCAAAAATAGTGTTAACCTCCCAGTGGAACACAAAAGACATTCTATTGATTCATTTAAATCAAAAGTCATGCTATGTTGGCTGATATTTCCACTTGATGCAGCTATTGGAAGTTCGGAAGAGGTGAGAGTTCCTTCCATTATAACAGCGTTCAACAACCTCATACTAGTTAAAACATGCCTTCAGGGTTAATTTTCTTGATTCTGAAATGATAAAACCAGGATTTAATGAGCATCAGGAGAATTGAATACCATACAGTGCAATTTATGGTTTCCATGATTGATCCATGTTTTTCAGATTATTTTTTTTATTGGATGCATATAACAGGCAAGTAACAATTTGAAAGCAAGAGTTGTGAATATACCAAATCAACCATCAAGAAGAAGGTGTATAGAGAATAATTTAATTTACATTTTCTGAGTTGTAATGCACAAAACAGACATTATTGTCACTAATAACGGGCTGTAAAAATGTTGTAAGTGCTATATACTGAAAACAGAAGTATGGCAGGAAAGTAAAAAAAAAAGTTGGTGTATGGTATTTAGCATCGCTTTCAACAATTTCTTAGTCATATCGCGATGGTGTCTACTTGAGACAGTATTCTGAGCGCTGTCACACTGGAGTATCATGCCGCAGACACGTGGTATGATACCCCACCCAGTCACATTATACTGACACCGGGCCGACCAGACCTAGAACTCTCCTCTAAATGCTGAGTGCCAAGAGAGGAAGCTTCTAGTACCATTTTAAAAGTCTTTGGTATGACCCGGCCAATGATCGAACCCATGACCTTCTGCATGCGAGGCGTACACTCTACCACTAGACCACGCTGCGGTCTGATTTAGGGTAGGAAGAGCTGTCTAGAAAAATACAGCTAGAACTGGTGCCAGTGATAAACTTATTACTCTAGCTGGGGTGATTGTGGCCATCTTATCTCCAGTGACCCTTTGACTTCTATTAAATATATATACAGAGATATTTATACCTGCTGGGCATTAACGGTCACTAATGTATAAAACAGTCTGTTCCCCAGACACAGGCAAACATACCAGTATATAGGGCTGAGTGCAAAGGCCTCCCAACATGTATACACAAATGTATAAGTTATTTATTCATGAATGACCGGCACTTAATCCATATTGGCCATAAATCATCTTCCAATAAATGGACCAAGTTAATTACTCCAGACATCCAACATCAAGGTTAATTGGAGATCTTGCATGCCAAAACAGGCAGCCACATTCATAAGCGAAGTGAAAGTAAATTTTTCCTTTTTTTTTTGCTCCAACATTTACATGTAAACGATTTTGATATGTTTATTGTTTTTACTGTGATTGTTTTGTTGGCTCCATTTTTTCTTAGTTTTCAATGAGTGGGTTCCCAAGCTTCACACCTACCTACCTGCATTAATTAATGTATTATTGCATCATTTCTTTGTGTTCTTCAACATTTGAATTGAACTATACCTCAATATCACAGTCCTGCCAATTATTTTTAAATAGGTGAAACAGATTAATACATTTTTGATATTTTAAATGATTAGCGTACTGTGTGTTGTGGCTCTCCGGTTTCTGTATTGATTGATATTCTAGGTTAATGGTTCCCTTCAAATGACATTTTAGCAAATTATCGGTAGTGTGCTTCTATTAAATATACTTTCTGGTTCCCAGTTATCTGTGATGAGATCCAGGCAATACTTGTGGGGCATGAATATTTATAATTTAGACTGATTCCAGTCATTTCTCCTCAATTGTTCACCAGTTATTAACAGCAAATGGTCCTTTGGGGTGAGATATGTCAAATGGTTCTATAGGGCTTTTTATGATATTTATAATGATTTTATAGGGAATATTCCCCAGAGATAAGATTGTTGTTGCAGTGCTGTTACTGTTACTGGTTCCCCAAGATACATACTTATTTCACAACAGTGTCCCCCAAATACATATACTTATTTCACAGCAGTGTCCCCCAGATGTATACTTATTTCACAGCAATGTCCCCCAGATATATACACTTATTTCACAACAGTGTCCCCCAGATTTATACTTATTTCACAGCAGTGTCCCCCGGATACATACTTATTTCACAACAGTGTCCCCCAGATATATACACACTTATTTCACAACAGTGTCCCCCAGATATATACTTATTTCACAGCAATGTCCCCCAGATACCTACTTATTTCACAACAGTGTCCCCCAGTATATATATATACTTGAAATTGAAATATCTAAAAATCTACTGCATGAAGAAATATGTTAAGTTTTGCTGGTCAATGAAGGCAATTTCATTTTTCTTTCAGTATTGAATTGTTACTGTTTCATAACCTTGCTGAGACACGGTAACAGTAATATTATTTAAAACTAGTAAATGTTCGGGTAATGATTGCTGCCAACAACCATAATTGCTGACAGAGTAAATTGATATTATTAAAGGGAAGTAACCAGTGCAGCACAATTTACCATGACAAGTTTACTGCATGCAAAATATACAACCTCTGACCCCTGGCTCAAGGCCCCCTCTCCCCCTAATTATATTCCTGTATAACTGCCTAGATCAGGCAATTTTCTCACCGAGTAAAACCATTTACTGACAATTACAGTCATTTGAATAAATTTTATGGTTGTTTGAAATGGAAACTTTCACTGCCCCATTAAGCTTGAGTAATAAATAGAATTTGTCTGTAGTGATTGAGAAATACTTATGACTCCACTTGCATTAACTGTAGTTGTAATGTTCAAATGTCAAGATTGGTTGCCAAGGTTCAAACTTTTCTATGTCAGTTTTAAGTTTAATAGTATTGAAATGCGATACATGGCTGTATGCGTTTATTTGAGCGTAATTTGAATTGTGGGAAAACAGCAATTTGATACCTATCTGTACGTTTAGTGTCTGATTGCATTATATTATATGATAAAAAGGCAAAAAGTCTAATTTGTACCAGCGAGTATAAAACTTAAAATATTTCACAACAAGTATGTAAATAAAGTGTACTTAGGTATATAATTGTAAAAAAAAAATAGGGACGGTGGTCCCCACAAACCAACATTAAAATTGGTGTGGCCTTATAATGACTTACGGTATATTTCAGTGATAAAGCATTAATGACTGAGAACCAGGGGGAAGAATATACTTCGCATAAAATATTATAATGAATCTTCTTAAAACTGCGTACCTATATTAATATCAAAAGAAAAATTTGGATCGACTTCAGGTTACGAGTTGGTACAGCAAAAATTATCCATTATTTGCACTTTGAATTTTTAGAACTGAAATAAAATAATGTAGCAGGTTTAATGGTAATGAACAATTAAAAATTTACATAATAAAAATTATGTGGAATATAATACATGATTGTTATGATCGGCGATTATTTCAATTATATATTTACCTTTAATGATAACAAAAATGTAAGTGACAGTTAAACAGGACAACACCTGCAGATAATGGGAGTTGCTGAAATAATGACGGCATTGTCTGAGTTGATAAAGTTTTGTGTGAAAATGGATAATTTCCGATAAGTGAACTCAACAATTTCATTTCAAATTGAATAAGTGACAGATGTAGATAGAGAGCGTAATTGATGACCTCAATACAATGATGTTGATGAATAATTGTACTTAAAAGTACTTATGTGTAATTATAACAGCTCTTAATAATCACTACTTTAGTAATTAACTCGGGTTTTTATATTGGCAGTAAGTAATGTTTTTCATAGTAATTGATCCTTCAGAAAAAAAAACAAATGGATATATTTATACGATATATAATTACCTTATATAATAAGAATGAATGAGAAATGTTAATCATCATCATCAGTTAATTGATATGTACAGTCACACTTGTCTTAACCCTTTACTCCATAGATATGTGTTTTCCTGCAACAATTACAGAAGGCCTTTGAAAACAGTGCAGGAAGAGTTCAGATTGCTCGTAACGAGCAATCTGAACACTTCCTGCACTGTTTTCCACTCTGTCAGTTAATATAAACATAATTCACCCAATAATTCAAAAGCCTTCTATATCAGGTGTCCAGAGACGTTTATATTAGAGGTGTCTAAAGGCGTCTATATGAAGTAAAGGGTTAAGCAGCCAGTCATTGGAATGAGCTAAAGTGGCTATTTAACCCTTTACTTCATATGGACGCCTTATGACACCTAATATAGACACCTTTGGACACCTCTTATATAGAAGGCTTTCGAATTATTGGGTGAATTATGTTTATATTAACTGACAGAGTGGAAAACAGTGCAGGAAGTGTTCAGATTGCTCTCGATGAGCTTTGTTGCTTTAAATTATTACAAGTTTGATCTGAAAGCATAGAAATTGAAAATAACAAATGTGGCTGCTTATGACAAGTGACTGTTTAATAGAGGTGACAGCTTGCACAGATTCGACTGTAATAATATTTATGACCAATACCACCACCATACCATGCCATTGTTAATGAATACCGCCTAACAACTAACGGGCTTATCATCAATATCACAAAAACCATCACCAACAAAATCATCTAATGATGTACACCATAAACCCCCACTACCCAATTATCAATACAATTTCTCCCAATGATAAAATCTATCATCTGATGCTACACATTCTCCCAGTTTGAGAGATTTGGAGATGGTTGCTATGTCTTGGTAATGGCATGCTTCTGCCATGTTCATGATAGGTGTCTGTCTGTTAGTGATGTGTCCCAGCTGATAGCTGCCATTTATCTTTATTATCATTAGGAAGCGGCTGAGGTTGTATGACCTCATAAAAAAAATCAGAAAAACTGTAAAACACTTTATTTTGTCAGGTCAATGTGTGTTTTATGAAAGAATGATATAGTTTACCATAAGTATGAAGTATGGCTGAGGGAAAGGGGAACTGTTCAGCAAGTACAGCTGTGAAACATTTTAAAGGTCTGTGTTAATCAGTTTTGATGCTCTTTTGGTTTTGATTTTAAAGAAAATTAAATGAAAGAAAACTTCAACCATATTGGGTTATGTCAGCGTGTACTTTGTTAAGAGTATCACTTTTATGTTAACCCTTTACTTCATATAGACACCTTTGGACACCTAATATAGAAAGCTTTTGAATTATTGGGTGAATAATGTTTATATTAACTGACAGAGTGGAAAACAGTGCAGGAAGTGTTCAGATTGCTCGTTTTTTCAAAGGCCTTCTGTGATTGATGCAGGAAAACGCGTATCTATGGAGTAAAGGATACTTTATTCTGAGTCCTTTAAAGCAAACATTTGCTATCAAATTGGCTTTGTTTCATGGTAAATTAGATTTTTGTTGGGTCTGTATAAAACTTACTTACTAAAGGTGAAGTATAGGAGGCAGGCATTTAAATGAGGACGGGCAATGTATTAATTTATCAGTGCAATTTAATGTCGCGTGGCTAAACTGTATACAATCTTGGTAGTTACTGAGGATTAATAAGTTCTATAGATACTGAATGGTAGAAACATTATAATAAACCATGGGGTACCAGTATTAGCTCAGTGTAAACAACTCCTGCTATGTACATCTGCTTACAAAATAAATCTTCTACTTTCCTTTCTCTTGACTAATCACACGGTGAAGGATTTACATGGACCAAGTTGTTTATATTCTAATCACAGATCTGCTGTCACCTATCTTTTTTAGACATGTTTATCAGATGTGCGATTTGTAGATAAATAGATACTAGTAGGTGATAATCTCCAAGTGTGGAGAAAATATAAACATTAGTCCAGTACTTTGAGAAGCGCCAAATGGTCAGGTCTTACATAGGAGGTGATAATATGAAGAAAAATTCTTCTTAAAACCTCCTTAGTAAGACCTTACCTTTTTCATTAAACCCCAAACTTACACCTCCATTTAATGAAAACAGGCTCCTGCTACCTAACTAAGATGTTGTCCTTCTTTCTCATAGAATCATTCAGATTTCAAAAAAATTTACATTTTACATAGAATGTAAAGACTGTCAGTAAATGTTGATCAGCTTCCTCGGCCAATGAAATCGCTTCAGGAAAGAGGAAGTAAATCAACTTCTGAGTCAGTTAGATGTTACATGGAATTTTTCTCTGGGCATAGAAAATTCCATATAACTTCTAACCTATACATCAACAAAGAATCACACATAATTTCTCAACATCACTGGATCATGGGCAAAGTCCATTACAGAAATGCATTAATAATACAGGGAACCATTTTTTCGGTTCTAGTTTCATATTAACAGTTACAATATTCACTGACCTGTAGTTTCTGTTTTATGTTGTTTACTGACTTGTTGTTTCTGTTATATGTTGTTAACTGACTTGTTGTTTCTCTTTTATGTTGTTTACTGACTTGTTGTTTCTGTTATTTGTTGTTTACTGACCTTTCGTTTTTCTTTAATGTTGTTTACTGACTTGTTGTTTCTGTTATATATTGTTTACTGACCTTTCGTTTTTCTTTAATGTTTTTTACTGACTTTTTGTTTCTCTTTTATGTTGTTTACTGACTTGTTGTTTCTGTTATATGTTGTTTACTGACCTTTCGTTTTTCTTTAATGTTGTTTACTGACTTTTTGTTTCTCTTTTATATTGTTTACTGACTTGTTGTTTCTGTTATATGTTGTTTACCGATCTTTCATTTTTCTTTAATGTTGTTTACTGACTTTTTGTTTCTCTTTTATGTTGTTTACTGACTTGTTGTTTCTGTAATATGTTGTTTACTGACTTTTTGTTTCTCTTTTATGTTGTTAACTGACTTATTGTTTCTCTGTTACAGATGAGATAGACATTATGGGATACGGGAGTGGCACAAGCGACACCGATGACCATAGCAGCGTGGAGAGTGGCTCCAGTGACGGATATACGATCTCAGCCAAGAGGATTAGATTAAATAGTTCATATTCGGAGTCGCTGTGAAACGCAGAGAAGCTCGGGATAACTCGAGTTATACCCGGTGTGCTTGTTACAAGTAGAGTAAATGTTGTTATACGTGTACCTGTTATTTGTGTGATTAAGATCTGGAACGGGCGATCTGGTCTCCTTTATACGCAATCTTATATGCATGCATACATACAGAAGAGCAGAGAATATGTTTTACTCTGGATTATGATTGCAGAGGTAACAATACTAGTTGTTTTTCCTTTATACGATGTCTGTTACTTATGATGTAAACAAAAAACAATTAATATATATATAATGTTTGTTTTGTTTCTGTTGATATTTTTGAGCATGTATGTTATTTGTTTGATGTATACAAAAAAAACACAAAAAAAAGACAATTCTCCAAAGAAGATGTTATTTTTGGTATGTGAGAGGGAGTTCAATAAGGTACCGATACAGAGTTTTAGTATCGAGTTTTTCATGCATATTTATTGTGCACATTTATCTACTTGCCATATTTTAGAGGAGAGATTTTTATTCAAACATATTGAGAGTGATATAATCCATCTAAGAAGGCAGCAATCTGAAGAAAAAATGTGTGCGACTTTTAATTGTACATCTGATGAGAATTAGCAGAGATTACTACTTGTTAAAGTTTGAAGGAAAAAAAGGATTACGGGAAAAACATTAAAACTGGAGAAAAGACTTTATGCCATACACCATGAAAGAAGAAAAACAGGTGTCATTGTAGTTGGGGAAACTTGATTATGAGAATGGCGGAATCATCTGCAGCTTGTGAGAATTATGGGATTGCTTCATTTCAGCGTTTTTGCATCAACTTTGTTGCCTGACATTAAATCAGATCCCTGGCAACAAGAAACTGAAATGGACAAAATATTTTCAAGTGAGTACAACGATTATTGGGGGGCAACTGTTTCATAAGCTATTTTGAAAGAAAGTTAATATATTAAAGAAAAAATGTTGCCGAAAAAAAACGTCGTCAAAAATCAAAACTATATAAAGGATTTCAGCTTATTTGAATATATTTTGTCATCTATACATAAATTATAAGTGTTTGACTTGGCAAAATAGAACTGAAAAGAGAATTATATTTCATTCATTTCTTTCAGTTCTCTTTTGCCAAAAATTATTTCATTTGTATTCTTTCTTAATTAGTGCCAATGTAAAAGTAATTTTTAATTTTTTTGAACACGTCAGTATGTTGTTTACATAAACATATAAATATATATATATATGTATATAGCTGATAAAAGTGTGAAAGATCAATTAATATAGAATAATAGAACAATGGAGTTGACATATCTGTTAATTGATGAAAATATGGCCAGTTTAGAATCAAATGTAAAATCGGTGATTAATCCAATGTCTTTCTAGTCTTGAGGAATTTTGAAAGTACCAGGGCTTGAAATTTCTGATTAAAGCTACTCGTCCTCCCTTTCCAGCATTTTTGATTGGATGCTTAAAACCGAAGAAATATCAAGGTCAGTATCTTACCCGTCCTGACCAAATGTTCACTCGTCATGGCGAGCAAACGAGTGGAATTTTCCAGCCCTGAGTACTATATACCAACATCAGGTTATGAATTTTTGTGCGTGTTGAAATTGAGTAAAAGAGTTGCTTACTTCGTGTTGATTAAAATCAAACCTAATTTCATCATTCCAGAGGTTGAACAGTTGTTTCTGTTTCTATAAGAAGAAAATCCATTCAGCCTGCAACCTTCATCTTGGTGTTTAGAATTTTGCGTGTCAGGTCATTAAGTATGAACCATTAGATTTTATTTTGAAGATGAGATATAACCACAGGTCTTGGGAGTTTTTAAAAAAAAAAGAAGCTATATCTGAATACTGATTGCTAGTTATAATTCAGGCATGAATGAACTTTCTTTACAAGGAGTATTCTGAGTGGGTGGGGGTAGTAATGTGTCATAAAACCTTCACCAATAAACATCATCTATCAGTAATTAAAACTCATTAATGCCATTCAAGAGTTTGCCTTCAAAAGGCCTCATTTAAAGTAAGAGTAACCTGTTCATACTGCTCCGCTCATCTGGAATATGACTGTGTATTGCTGGTACAAATGTTGTGGTATAAATATTATTGTTTGGGTGGCCAGTCGCAGACGGAAGATATGTAACTGTAAACATTATTCAGAGAAGTGTTTGTGGATGCCACACCAGTGTTAATAGATTTAGTTATCATCAGTATGCGAAAACAGAGGAAAAAATGTGATCTCCTAAAACTTCAATCATTATAAGATGAAATTATATTTATAAATAGCATTTTCATTTCATTTTCGAATATTTTTACGAAATATCTCATAGTTGAAATTTAATTTTCACAAAAAATGGAAATTAATAATAGCCATTAGAGTTATTGTGCCGTTCCTGATTAACGCCCTCCTTTAATAAATGCCCCCCCCACTCCCACTCCAAAAAAAAAAAAAAAAAAAGTAACAAAAGCTGTTGACTGCCTTTTTTTGAAATAAAAAGAAGGTAATTTTATTGTTTACAGGACTGGTGCCCATATAGTAGGTTTAATGCATTTTAATGTAAAATTAATTGAATAGTTGTTGAAAAAAATAATGTTGTTGCCCCATTTTTCCAAAATCTTACAGTTCTCCAGATAAGCACTATTTGGGGGTATAAAATTGGTAAAATTCTCAATTTCAGTGTTGGATTAATTTGTTTTTTAAATGGCAGTTTGATTAGAATGTTCATTTTTACGCTTAACATTTTGAAAATAAGCATTGCATACTAATTTAAGGGGTAAAACTCTCATTTGAAGAAAACCTTATCTGTATCACTGTGTTACTTCTGCTGGGGGCGTTAATTTGGAACAATACTCTATGTGGCTTTTATTTTTGGTCTTTGCGATAGAGGAATTAAAATGTAAGTACTCAATGGATGTAAAATATACAGAAACAACTGACTGACAAACTTTACAAATGCACAATATATGTATGGTTAATCTCATCATCATTGTGAAATCTTTTGAAAGAAGATGATTGATATATCTGGCTCACACTTAACAACATTAAATATTGTTTTTTTTTCAGTGATCTCATTTTGTAAAACAAAACAAAAAAGACTAGGAGTGTATTTGTGCAATTTTGATGTATATGTTTAAATGAAATTTGCCACATGATACGACAAGTCCGAGACAAGTTGGTCTTTGGTAGATTCCGGCGAGTGCACAAAGGTGATGATATTTTAATTATTGAATAACAATGTATTACTATTGACTTATCAGTCCCATTATAAGGGGATGAATAAAAGTGAACACTATGCCTTGGTTTGTATGGAAAGTTTCGAAGAGAAATACGACAGTCTGGATGACAACATATTAACTGCTAGGAAATGTGACAACTGCAAGAACAAGCAAAATTTTCTGTTTTTTCGATGCATCATACTAAGTTTTATTTTTGTCTACAAATACTTCAAAACCTGTATTGGATCCTCTGTGGCAGTGTGGTCTACGGCGCTTTCGTCATACGACCACTGCTGGGTTTGTCACCTGGGTTTAAAGCCCAACTTGATCCAAAAGATTGCCAGTTTTTTGCGGAAGGAAAGTTGTTGTACTCAGATTCATTCTGATATAACCCTTCATGTGTTGAAATGGCAGTATGCATCATTATAAAAAAAAATAAACAAAAATTTAATATTACTTACATTCTATTTTCTATGATTGGCATCGTGAACAGAAAACAAGCTGAAGGGAAGCAGACCTAGATGTATAGAGAATTAAGCATGTTTGATATTGTATAATTAGGTGTATATAAAAACATGTTGTTATCTCTTAGGCATCCCCAAAAGAGACATATAAATGGCACAATTCCTTTTATGTATAACTACAAGTCAATTGAGTTTGCACAAGGGATGAATACATAAATCACTTTATCCAGAGACATATAAAGGGAAGTCTCTATAAGGGGAGGTAATTCTTATTTGAGCATCAATCTGGTGCAGTTTGCAAGGTTAAAAATCGAGAAATTGGATATAACTGGACATAGTTAACAAGTTATATTAATTTGTTTATATGTATGACAGAAGGGGTTCCAGTATATGGTTTAATCTTTTCCAAGTCATAAATAAATTTAGGTGACAAAAATCGGAATTAAAGCTTTTTCATTTTTAACACGTTTCTATTTAATTGGATATATATAATATTGGTGTCGTAAATCTTTTGATTAACTTAGTATAAAACTTGTTTAGAATTTAGACGTTTCCTGTCTTGTAGATTCACAGTTTGGATATAGTGATTTCTATGGGCAAACTCAGTTGTCTGTTCCTTAAACTTTGTACTGTATGAACTATTTTGTCTTTTAAGCTTTGATATACAATGCAGGTTAAACAAAGTGGCTGACTTGCACTTGAAATGAAAACTCAAGGGAATCATTAGTTATCTCCCTTGTGTATGTAGAAATGCAGCAAACAAGGGAGGTAATTGTATTAGGATAACAAATTGTTTCTGCTCTTCATACATCAATTTGAAGAAAAAAAATCAGACATTTTCTCAAATATGTGTGATTTGTTTTAAGTTACTACCACAATGTTATTAGAATTTTCATTAATGTTTCTTTCTATGCCAGAAGATGTTCCTTTTAACTAATTTTTTTGTAAATACTGTGATGAAGAAGACCACTATTATTGATTGATGCCAACTTTTTTTTTACACAGTTATTGATATGTCAACATATTTTGGGTAAAACATATTTTATTTAATCAAATTTACGTACTTGCAAATCAGTTTTAGCTATAAGTATGGATTAGAATGGAAGATAAAATCTTATATTTTTTGTGATTGTTAAAGAAATTATTTTTTTATACAAAAAATAAAAAAGGGCATCGATTAAGCGTCCAGGGGGGGCATTCATTGACTTATAAACGGTTACAAACTGACTTTTCTCACAGCCATAAAACGTGATTAATGGTTCACTGGTACGGCTCTAACTTTCTCTGCATCTTCATTCATTTCATATTCACTCTATCCTAAATCTGTCCGAAAAATTCTTTGTCTCAGTTGAGATTTTGTAGGTTTCATAGTTAACAATAACTATACATTCTTCTGTAGTGAGTTGTCTTGATTGTACATGTTGTACCATATCTTACAACCTTTATAAGATTAAAGGAAAATAGTTACTGTTGCAATCAGAAATCGTATAAAGATCCGGACAAAATGGAAAATGTAAATAGTCATTTTAACATGGACAACATTGGTATTAAATGATGAAACAGTTTCATTGATGTTAGAACAATGTCCAAAAATATTGTGATGTTAGCAATTGAAAGAATGTTGTGAATTTCTTCCAATGATCTCAAGTTCGTAATAACGGCTCTATGAATCCTTTGTGTATCAGGTTTATTCTCAGGGTATTGTATTTCTTCGTTGTAAATTAATGACAGGTATATTGCTCATTGGCCTTCGCCTGCTAATAATCTTGTGTGTTTTATATACATGCAATGCACTCCCTTTTATAGAAACATCTGTTTTGAGCATGACATTATAACAATGAACAACATGGCTGTTGTATGATTTTGGCACGGGGGAAATGCTCAGCTCAGTTTGTTGATATTGCTGTATATTTTTTACTGCATTGCTATGGTTTATCGTGCTGATGAAGCGTAGATTCTATACTATTAATTCTTGTAATTTGAGGTGAAACAAAAATCATGTCCAGTTGAAAATACATGCCGAGTGGGAAAATTTGCCTGCTTATTTTAAAACGAAATTCATCGGTAAAGAATGATTAATTTAAATTGTGAAAAAATAAAAAATTTAATTTCATTATGAATTACTCTTTAATATTCCATTGTAATTCATGCTGATTGAATAATTTTTTTTTCACGAGTGAGAATGTGGTCCATTTGCAAATAAATATGAAATGATGATACTACGAGCGACTTATACCCATGCATTCGCATGTTCAATGTGCAAGTCAGCAACTACATGTTTAATCTGTTTTAATGCAATCAATTTTAATTAGGAAATTATTAATTCAGTTGACTACACTAATTAAGCTATTGGCTGTGATATAATATGTGCAAACGTATAAATAGTTGACTTAGTTATTTTCTGGAGCGTGTTTTGATACTAGGTTCAAAAACAAGATTTCGGTGCAGCAGTTGTTCCTTAATACATGCATATGCAGATTTTATTGTACTAAAACAAGTCCATGTCAATTGAAGTTAACTAGAAAATCTTTAAAAACAGTTAATTCACTATTGACCACTTTTGAAAATAATTTAAGTCTTAATCAGAGTTTTGGGTAACCTGTTGCATATAAACTCATGTTTGATACTATTCTCGACCTTTTTCGAAATCTCTAAATTCAGGCCATCGGTCAGTATTACGCTGCAATTTGCATTTGGAAAAAATAATTATATACTCATTCCTTGCAGTGGTCACTTAAAACGGCCTGATTGGACTTAATATGGGACAGAATAAAGGTCAAGCCCCTTTTCCTCTATTTTAAACCATCACTTGAGAGTATTTGGTGAACTTAAACAGCTGCTGTACAAAATCTGTGTTCATTGAACCGTGTATGAAGTTAACAACCTTTGGAGAGAAATCTCGGTCATTCTCGTTTATACCATTAACTTAACATTCTGTGTGAAATAATTTAACTTAACCTACTGTTGACAAACTATTCCATAGTAAGGTAAATGTGGGAAATAAGAAACGAGAGCTTGTGTTGTAAGTAACAAAACTGAATCTTTGGTTTTCATGAAAAATTCAATTTATTTTCGCTGCTTTATGGGTGATGAATTTTAAATTGAACTTTTATATATTTAATGAATAGACGCTTTAGGTTAAGAGATTGATCTGAAGTCATAATTGAAAGGTTATGGTTTAACAATGTTGTTATTAATAGATAATTTGTTAAACATTGTAACACCCAATCAAAATTCACCTTTAGTCAAGAAATATATAAAAAAGAGTCCCTATTAGCTATTACAGCTACATTTCTTGCATTATTCATACTTGAAATAACTGATTCTAATATTATAGTGCTGCAATTAAAATTACTTAAGACTGAGTAACAAACAGTAAGCATCAATATAATGTATTTACCAGCTGATCAGTTAATATACTAGTATACTAGTGTGCATTTACAGCTAGGTTAGGGTACAAAAAGTGTTTTTAAGCTTGTACCTTATAATTCTTATTTCCCACATTTTTCTTTTAAGAATTTTTGAACAAGAAACATGTGCAATGAAAAATCCAAATGTTAATTTTTAATTATTACTCTACATATATTAATATATTAATTAATAATGACTATGATGTTGTGTAATAGATTGTATTATATTTTAGATGGTGTGACAAATGCATGATGTCATGTTTTTAACATTAATGACGTATTATTATAACCTGTATATTTTTCTTTTTAATTCAGAATCAAAATCTTCACTGTGATTTGGTAACTTCACAAATGAAGCCCCTCGATATGTTTTACATACATAACTTCAGTTTTGCTGGTAACATCTTTTTAACATACCATTAATTCTCAAATTAGGTATGCAACAGCAGTTTTACCCTCATACAGGAGACAACTGTGATGTTCTCCGTTAACTGTTACTGCAGTGGTACTGTGATTTATATATTTTTAATTTGAAATAGTAAAATATCTTTAAATAGTTAAATACCTATGTATATGGACAGCTGCATATCTGGTCAGCTGTCTCTCCGATCAGCTGCCGGCCTGTCTGTCTAGTCGGCTGTCTGCCTGGAGAGCTGTCTGTCTGGTGAGCTGCCTTTCTAGTTGGCTGTCTGTCTGGTGAGCTGCCTGCCTGTCTAGTCAGCTGTCTGTCTGACCAGCCAGTTATTACTCCATACTAGGAGATGTTCAACTTCTTTCAATTTGGGTTTCAATTGCAAAATGGTTAATTAAAAACGTTTACTCAGATGAATATTTCATATTGCAGATTTTAAAAACGAAATTTACAGATCACTATTGCAGTACTGTGAACATGGGGTTATGAAGAAAAAAATAAAATGTCCCATACTTATTTTAATATTTTTACTATTGTTGTAACAAAATCTTCTTTCATTCATTGGAATTTATATGAGAAATTGTGCTAACTAAATTTTGTTTTGTTAAGAATTTTGTTCATTTACCCTCCGTTATAATCCGTGCTAGTTAAAACATCGAGTTTTGTCTGCTTCAGATTTAAAAGGAACGAAACGTCTGAACATGACTCACTTAGTGTTTTTTTTTCAGGCAGTTATGAATACAAAGTTTTTTTTTGATGAGAAAGTGTTATGTTATATAGGCCTTAATACTGGAAACTTCAGGGATTTATTGCTATGTTGATAAATACTTAAAATATATTATTTCCAATCACTTTTTTTAGGAAACTAAATGGAAATTTTATCTGATATGAGTATTTTTTCTGTGTCTTTCTAAAAACTAGAGATTTATTGGAAAGAAATATTTATTTAAGAAATAAGTGCTGAGTAGCTTTTAAACAAAGTGCTCCAACTATGAAAAAAATCTTACATTTCTGAAATAACAATAAAAAAAAATTACAATTTATATAACCAATGATATTATTTATTATATATTTAGATGAATATGTCTTTCTGAGATTGTGTGTATCGTTTGATTCATATTTCTGAGAAACAAGTGCAGTGCATTTCAGCAGCTTACGTGAGAAATTGCGTTATTGGTTTAATATTAAATCATAGAAGACGAGAGAAACATGTGGGGTGGGGAGGTACTTGTTAATGTGATAATTTCTATAGCGAAAAACATCCTTCTTCTTAGAAACATTAACATGTGGAGTTAATGCTTACTATGAAGTAATATATTGGTTTTACTGAGAAAATTCTTGCCAAATTTTGTAAATATTTTCTGCATGTTTGCTCTCGTCTGGGACTTTTAATTTGGTTGTACAGGTTCTCTTTTACACACCTGAAGGAGATGATCATGCAGCGTCTCGTAATGTAACACATGTTACAGAGACCTTGGTCTCTTTAATGTAACACATGTTACAGAGACCCTGGTCTCTGTAATGTAACACATGTTACAGAGACCCTGGTCTCTGTAATGTTACATGTGTTACAGAGACCTTGGTCTCTATAATGTAACACATGTTACAGAGACCCTGGTCTCTATAATACAACACATGTTACAGAGACCCTGGTTCACAAAATGTTCTTGGAAATTTCTAGGATGCATTTTTTATGTTATTGTACTGAAAAAAGTATTAAGATCAATTTCCTATTATAATTGTAAATACAAAGTATTGCAACCTTTTTAATAAATATTACAAGAGCTTTTGAAATGCACAGTAAATGTTTTTTGTTGTTTTATGAACAAATAAGCAATATTAGTGATTAACAGTAACGTACAACTAGTTAGTCAAATAAGTAATATATTTCTATGTATTAAGTCTTAGTGTATAGTGTATTTTTGTATTATGCTCGAGGATATAGAATGACTTATAATACAAATTGAGACAATCTATATGCTTCGAGATGCCAGACTATCTGCGAAGAAGCTCAGTTTTATCGATGCCATTCTAGTGGTTTCGTTGACGGTTTCAGATGTCGGTTTATGTTGTCATGAATCTTGCTGCGTTGATTCCCTAGGCATATGTGTACATAAAGAAAAAGTAATCTACTGTTGTTCACTTGTTAAGTGAATAAAAATAAAAAAAATGAAAACATTAAAAGTTGTGTTGAGTTTTGTTTTAAATCCAAACTTTATAAAGTTGAAACTGGTGACGTGTTATTGTTGTCCTAATGAATATTTCATTATAAATGTCAAGAGCTTTCAGCTCTCACATGGTGCCTTGTTTTATCCGTTTACTTCATTTAAGCGCCTTTGAACACCTAATATAGAAGACTTTTGAAATATTGGGTGAATTATGTTTATATTAACTGACAGAGTGGAAAACAGTGCAGGAAGTGTTCACATTGCTCGTTACGAGCAATCTGAACCCTTCCTGCTCTGTTTTCAAAGGCCTTCTGTGAATGGGGCGGAAAAACGTGCATCTATCAAGTAAAGTTAAAAAAGTTTGTGTGAAGCATTATTACATTAAGCTCTCTCAGTTTTGTTCAAATTATGACACGGGTCAAATTTGGTGCTGCTCCCAGGGGCTTATCAGTAATTTTTCACTCCAGTTTGTTCCAGCCACCATGAGCCTTGGGTCACAATTGGCACCAACTTATGATGATTAATACACAACATTGCGTCTCATTATCACTGTCTCTCACCACCGATTCAAGTGGGGAAGTTATAAGTTACGTACAGAGATGGGTGTGCTCGAGAACTGTTTAATCTTCCAGGAATGGTAAGATTAACTGATCGTATGTTAGTTCTCGATGGCATAAAATAACGCTAACCGTCAAACAAACATTAATACAGGATACATACATCTATTCAGAAAATCAGATATCAGAAATTTAGCTGCAAAAAACTAATGACTTTTGGTAAATCACATGGTGTACGAGGTTATTACTATTAAACGTCATCAATTCATGTACAAGGAAAATTGAAACAACAGCAGTGCTACAATAACTTAAGACACAGCCATGTGTCTTATATGAATTGTCATACGTTCGGTTATTTGCTGACCGTTGTGTTGGTCTGATTAGAAAGAATGAGTATATTCCAGTTCAGGGACAAGCGGTAAGAGCTGGGCCCGTTCTACAGTCGCTTATTCCAGTCTCAGTGACAAGTGGTAAGAGCTGGGCCCGATCTACAGTCACTTATTCCAGTCTCAGGGACAAGTGGTAAGAGCTGGGCCCGATATCTACAGTCGCCTAATTCAGTTTCAGGGACAAGTGGTAAGAGCTGGGCCCGATATCTACAGTCGCCTATTCCAGTCTCAGGGACAAGTGGTAAGAGCTGGGCCCGATCTACAGTCTAGCCTATTCCAGTCCCCTGGTCAAGCGGTGAGAGCTTGGCCCGTTCTACACTCTAGCCTAGCCTAGTTCCCGGGTAAAGCGGTGAGAGCTAGGCCCGTTCTACAGTCTAGCCTATCCTAATTCCCGGGTCAAGCGGTGAGAGCTGGGCCCATTCTACAGTCGTCTATCCCAGTCCCTGGGTCAAGTGGTAAGAGCTGGGCCCGTTCTACAGTCGTCTAGTCTAGTCTCAGGGACAAGTGGTAAGAGCTGGGCCCATTCTACAGTCTAGCCTAGCCTAATTCCCGGGTCAAGCGGTGAGAGCTGGGCCCGTTCTACAGTCGTCTATCCCAGTCCCTCGGTCAAGTGGTAAGAGCTGGGCCCGTTCTACAGTCGTCTAGTCTAGTCTCAGGGACAAGTGGTAAGAGCTAGGCCCGTTCTACAGTCTAGCCTATCCTAATTCCCGGGTCAAGCGGTGAGAGCTGGGCCCGTTCTACAGTCGTCTATCCCAGTCCCTCGGTCAAGTGGTAAGAGCTGGGCCCGTTCTACAGTCGTCTAGTCTAGTCTCAGGGACAAGTGGTAAGAGCTAGGCCCGTTCTACAGTCTAGCCTATCCTA
The DNA here is from genome assembly GCA_029582155.1 of Panopea generosa. Classification (NCBI taxonomy): domain Eukaryota; kingdom Metazoa; phylum Mollusca; class Bivalvia; order Adapedonta; family Hiatellidae; genus Panopea; species Panopea generosa. Next base: position 25,017,112 of record CM055908.1, on the reverse strand, counting down.
ATTCCCGGGTCGAGCGGTGAGAGCTGGGCCCGTTCTACAGTCGTCTAGTCTAGTCTCAGGGACAAGTGGTAAGAGCTAGGCCCGTTCTACAGTCTAGCCTAGCCTAATTCCCGGGTCAAGCGGTGAGAGCTGGGCCCGTTCTACAGTCGTCTATCCCAGTCCCTCGGTCAAGTGGTAAGAGCTGGGCCCGTTCTACAGTCGTCTAGTCTAGTCTCAGGGACAAGTGGTAAGAGCTAGGCCCGTTCTACAGTCTAGCCTAGCCTAATTCCCGGGTCGAGCGGTGAGAGCTGGGTCCGTTCTACAGTTTAAAGTAGGATAAGTATATCCCAGTCTCAGGGTCAAGCGGTGAGAGCTTGGCCCATTCTACAGTCTAAAGTAAAATAAGTCTGTCCCATTCTTGGGTCAAGCGGTGAGAGCTGGGCCCGTTCTACAGTCTAAAATAGAATGAGTTTATCCCATACTCGGGGTCAAGCGGTGAGAGCTGGGCCTGTTCTACAGCCTAAAGTAGAATGAGTCTATCACAGTCTCTGGGGTCAAGCGGTGAGATGGGCCCGTTCTGCAGTCTAAAGTAGAATGAGTATCTCAGGGTCAACCGGTGAGAGATGAGCTCGTTTTACAGTCTAGCCTATCCCAGTCCCCGGGTCAAGCGGTAAGAGCTGGACCCGTTCTACAGTCTAGCCTATCCCAGTCCCCGGGTCATGCGGTGAGAGCTGGGCCCGTTCATTAGTCAAGCCTATCCCAGTTCCCGGGTCAAGCGGTGAGAGCTGGGCCCATTATACAGTCTAGCCTATCCCAGTCCCTGGGTCAAGCGGTGAGAGCAGGGCCCGTTCTACAGACTGACATAGCCCAGTCCCCAGGTCCAGCGTTGAGAGTAGGGCCTGTTCTACAGTCTAGCCTAGCCCAGTCCCGAGGTCAAGAGGTGAGAGCTGGGCCCGTTCTACAGTCTAGTTTAGCCTAGCCCAGTCCCCAGGTCAAGCGGAGACGGCTTGTTCCGTTCGACAGTCTAGCCTAGCCCGGTCCCCGGGTCAAGTGGTGAGAGCTGGGCCTGTTCTACAGTCTGAGCTATCCCAGTTCCCGGGTCAAAAAGTGACGATTTGTCCTGTTCTACAATCTAAATTAGAATTGGTCGATTACAGGAAGTTAAAAAGTCACCTGCTTCCGAAGGTCAAACATTGCAACTGTATTAATCTTAAAGATCACGCTTAAAGGAGGTTAATTTTAATTCTAAATACAATACACTATACAATAACCCCCCCCCCCCCCCCCCCCCACACACACACACACACACACACACGCACACACACACACCCGCGAGAAGATGCCCAAACAAAATATTGATCCTCTTAAAATGAACGTGCTTTCTAAACGCAATTGTTTATATTGTCATGTCGAAGAAACGAAATGTGTCGTACTATTCACAGCTGAACAAATAAAACTGACCGTATTGACCAGGCAACACCTCTAGCACGAAGCCATTTGACTGCATTTGAACATTTACAAAGATAAACACCGAATAACTTTCCTTTAATCAGACGTATATCGGTTTCAAAACAACAAACATGAACTTTGGCGGAAGTAAACCCCACGTGGGGAGATAAATCTAGATAAAAATGTTGGAGGGATTTATTTACAGAAAAAACACCAAAAAAACACACGAATAAATTAGGTAATAACAATAAATGAATGAATAAATAGTTTTTAGTTGTTTGGTTGGTGTACGTTTTAAATCACTCCGATGTGACGAAGTTTAAGTAGATTTTTCATAGACGCGAAAAGTTTTGTAACACCTAATATTGTTAAATATTTAATAAAATATATAATGACGGTGTATCCAGATGCATTTTAGTCCATTTGGGGTGACAAATTAGATACAGCGAATTATAGAGGGATTACATTAATAAATTCCCTTGTTAAAATATTTTCACTCTGTATTAGAACAGAAGAGAATATGTTCTGTAATAAAGTTTGGCTCAAAGAATTAAAACAACTTTAGACGATTTTGGTTATAGTTATATTTGGGATAATTTTGATAGTAATGTTAATTATAACAACGACTGCGAGACCAATACATCCAATTTTGGAGAGGAAGTATTCATGCAATGCTTAAACTTAATTATTACTGTACATTTATATATATATCTTTAATTACAGATGATACTAAACGAAAACAATTGAGCTGTTTTAGATTAAATTTACATAATCTTGCGATTGAATCCGGAAGATATACTGGTGTCGGAAGACAGGATAGAATTTGCCAAATGTGTACAAATTATAATGTGGAATCCGGAAACCATTTTTTTTAAAATCTATGTACAAGATACTACGATTTACGTTGTAAATATATTCCACCGGTGGCATGACCTACGTCTAATATATTTTTAAATGTATTATCCACGAAAAATGAAAACTACATGTTACTATTTCTAATTTTATATATGAAGCATTTAAGGTTCGTAACCATCTGATTAATACCTAATTTCATATTTCTTTCTTTAAAAACGTAGAAAAAGTAAGTTTATGCGTGCGCGGTAATGTACGTTTTTGTTAGTTAATTTAATACTGTTAATCATCTTTGTTATATATACTAGGATACTTAAAAAATTAAAAATGTATTAATTGTAATATGTTATTGTCATGTCTTTGTCATTTGATTTAAAAATAATGTAAATGGCCAAAGGCATATGTTTGCAGATAGTTTACCAATGAAACTGAATTGAATTTGAAATATGAATGCAAAAATGAATGAATCAATCAATAAATCAATGATTCAATGTGTCAAATAGTCGATTAGTCAAGCAATCATTAAATATATCGATTGATCGAAAAATTCATAACGCAAATGTTCTGTAAACTGTGGCATGTAGACACCACACGATTGTGCACATAAAACGACGATGTTTTCTGTAAAGGTCTCACTTAAGAATTACCTCCCTTACTTGATGGTAGCAAGATTCGTATGCTCAAGAAATTAGAGCTGTGTAAAGAGGTTGGCGATTTTTTTTGTTGAAAATGCATAAAATGTCATATTTCTTTGTGCATTTGGGAACATTGGAACATTTTCATGCTTTTTGCCAAGTTTGGCTGACATTGGGAACTGTTTGATGAAGCTATAACAGTTTAAAGAAGCGTAGTGATATACTGCAACAAATGGGCAGAATTTCCAAAAATGAACGGATGCCACCAAACCGTCGAAATCGTAAAAAAGCAATCAGGTCAACCCCATGTTTTTTTCCTGCATAATTGGAACAACAGTGGACTATCTATGGGAATAAGGCACTTTTAGAACCATTGGTAATGTATCCAGTGTTCCAGAAGTGCTGTTCTCTATATGTAAGACAGTACAAAAAATATTAAACGACGATTTTTTTCCTTTAAACTGGGACACGCAGACACCGTACGATTGTCATTAGCAAATATGCGAAGTTCGAAAACCATTCACTCCTAGACACTTTCTTGGTTTTTAAGAAGCTATATACTATGTTTTTTTATGCAAAAAGTCTATAACTGCATATAAAATATATTTCAATATGTCTAAACAGTAATTTACTGTACGTACCGAGGTAACGCTATCTCTCATTGTTGCACAAGAGCAAAGAGTTTTTGTCTTTCTTTTGTTGTTTTGTTGTTACGACCACTTGCAGAAGGCAATTTATGAAAAAGAGAGATAAGGAACATTGATTAGCTTTCGATATATAATATCCGCGAAATTGCGCAATAAATAATGGAATGCTTGATAACAAAGACAGACCAAATACATTAAAAGTCTACAACCCTCCGCCCAACAAAAACAAGCCATAAAAATTGTACTAGTATGCAGTAATAATATCAATACATATCAACATCAAAATAGATTGGGTGGATTAGTTTTATTAAGTGTGGTTGCTATATGTCCCCCTGGACTTAGACACATACACAATAAATGGATTTGTCTTTACAAAGTTATTGTCAATTCCTGGTTTCTTCTTATGTGGCAAGAACAATTCTCCGAAGGTTTGGTAGCTCTTGCGTTTGACGGCATGTGTTGCGAAGAGAGAAACGATATTTGATTTTGGCGTAACCATGTTTCTAGCGTATACATTGTGCTATTGAAACATTTTAGATAGAATTCCTTGTTGGGTATAGCGTTTTGTGTCTGAGAATCAAAGACAGACTGATTTGTTCATTAGAAGTTAAGGGGATTTCAAATTTCGATATTTTGGATTAGGTCCTGAATATCCTTTTATTGAGAGTCAAACCCCCATTCAAACAATTCTAAGGAATTAACACAAAGAAATGTGTGGCCTTACACTTACTTATTGCGCTCATGTGACGTATAAGTTTGGATTTGACGGTCAAAAATACATTAAATAACTTAGTTTGTCAATAAATTATATCTCGGAAACATCAATGGCAGGTCGATAATGGAAAATGATGTATAAGCGGTCTTAATTATGGTTCTTACATTACACGAACGGATGTTTTGCACACGTGTGTCGCGCGAGGGGCGACCGATATTTAGTGTCAAATGACTGTTTGACTGATTGAGATATCGTTTTTGTTGTTGACTCGTTAAATGACGTTATTGAACAACCACGTCAAGTTTTAACACCATTTTCAACAAATTACGTGCTATATTCATTATCGAGTTATATACGGTAATATTAATCACAGAATAAATTAATCTGAACAGCTGTCCTGGTTAACGTCTGAATAGCATTGAAAAGCTCCTTATCGTGCAAATAACCATTAAAGCTCATAAGTTACTTAAACATATCACTGTTTCTATTTCAGGTATTGTTAAAAAAAAATGACCATTCTGAATAATAACATATGATTTTATTGGTTTTGTTTTTTTCATGTGACTGTTATTTAGCATATTGATGTATACCATGTTGGGGGGCCTCATGGAAGATTGACTTGTTCAAATGAGTTATCTCGTTGAAATAAAGACTCAGTTATAATTACCATTATTATTATCATTATTGTTATTATTCTCATTTTTTCTTCGTATTTTCTTCTTCTTCATGTCTTCCTCTTTTTCTTCTTCTGCTTCTTTTTCTTCTTCTTCTTATTATTATTATAAAAATGCACATACTGTTAATACGATTTCATTTTGAAAAAAAGCGTCTATGCCTACTCTGTTTTCATCAAAAACTTCAATGGGTCCATACAAACATCACGGTTGAGGGTGCATCCTGTTTCGAATAAAATTACAAAGCATTGTAACGGTAATCGTCGTCCATTCGAAATAAAATAAACAGGAGATCCTCAGTGAAATAAAAAGTAGGTCCTCAGTGAAATAAACAGGAGATCCTCAGTGAAATAAAAAGTAGGTCTTCAGTGAAATAAACAGGAGATCCTCAGTGAAATAAAAAGTAGGTCCTCAGTGAAATTAACAGGAGATACTCAGTGAAATAAAAAGTAGGTCTTCAGTGGTGAAATAAACAGTAGGTCCTCAGTGAAATAAACAGTAGGTACTCAGTGAAATAAACAGGAGATCCTCAGTGAAATAAACAGGAGATCCTCAGTGAAATAAACAGGAGATCCTCAGAAAAATAAACAGTAGGCCCTCAGTGAAATAAACAGTAGGTCCTCAGTGAAATCAACAGTATGTTCTCAGTGAAATCAACAGTAGGTCCTCAGTGAAATAAACAGGAGATTCTCAGTGAAATAAACAGCATGTCTTTAGTGAAATCAACAGTAGGTCCTTAGTGAAATCAACAGTAGGTTCTCAGTGAAATCAACAGTAGGTCCTCAGTGAAATAAAGAGTAGGTCCTCAGTGATATCAACAGGAGATCCTCAGTGAAATCAACAGAAGATCCACAGTGAAATCAACAGGAGATCCTCAGTGAAATCAACAGTAGTTCTCAGCAAAACAGGTCAAATCAACAGTTGATTCTTAGCAAAACAGGTCAAATCAACAGTAGGTCCTCAGAAAAACAGGTCAAATCAACAGTAGATCCTCAGTGAAATCAACAGTAGGTTCTCAACAAAACATGTCAAATCAACAGAAGGTTCTCAGCGAAACAGGTCAAATCAACAGTAGGTCCTTAGTGAAACATGTCAAATCAACAGTAGGTTCTGAGCAAAGCATGTCAAATCAACAGTAGGTTCTCAGCAAAACAGGTCAAATCAACAGTCGGTCCTTAGTGAAACATGTCAAATCAACAGTCGGTCCTTAGTGAAATCAACAGATGATTATCAGCAAAACAGGCCATATCAACAGTAGGTTCTGAGCAAAGCATGTCAAATCAACATTAGGTTCTCAGCAAAACAGGTCAAATCAACAGTCGGTCCTCAGTGAAACATGTCAAATCAATAGTAGGTCCTCAGTGAAACATATCAAATCAACAGTAGATCCTTCAGTGAAACAGATCAAATCAGCAGAAGGTTCTTAGTGAAACATATCAAATCAACAGTAGGTCCTCGATGAAACATGTCAAATCAAAAGTATGTCCTCGTGAAACATATCAATTCAACAGTAGGTCATCAGTGAAACATGTCAAATCAACAGTCGGTCCTCAGTGAATCAAGTCAAATCAACAGTATGTCCTTAGTGAAACATGTCAAATCAACAGTAGGTCATCAGTGAAACATGTCAAATCAACAGTAGGTCATCAGTGAAACATGTCAAATCAACAGTAGGTCATCAGTGAAACGTCAAATCAACAGTCGGTCCTCAGCGAAACATGTCAAATCAATAGTAGATCCTTCAGTGAAATAGGTCAAATCAGCAGAAGGTTCTTAGTGAAACATATCAAATGAAAAGTATGTCCTCGTGAAACATATCAAATCAACAGTAGGTCATCAGTGAAACATGTCAAATCAACAGTCGGTCCTCAGTGAAACAGGTCAAATCAACAGTAGGTTTTCAGTGAAACAGGTCAAATCAACAGTAGGTCCTCGATGAAACATGTCAAATCAAAAGTATGTCCTCAGTGAAACATGTCAAATCAACAATCGGTCCTCAGTGAAACATGTCAAATCAACAGTAAGTTTACAGCGAAACATGTCAAATCAACAGTCGGTCCTCAGTGAAACAGGTCAAATCAACAGTCGGTCTTCAGTGAAACAGGTCAAATCACAGTAGGTCCTCACTGAACAGGTCAAATCACAGTATGTCCTCACTGAACAGGTCAAATCAACAGTATGTCCTCAGTGAAACATGTCAAACAAAAAGTAGGTTTACAATGAAACAGATCAAATCAACAGTAAGTCCTCAGTGAAACAGGTCATATCAACAGTAGGTCCTCAATGAAACAGGTCATATCAACAGTAGGTCCTCAATAAAACAGGTCAAATCAACAGTCGGTCCTCAGTGAAACAGGTCAAATCAACAGTATGTCCTCCGTGAAACAGGTCAAACCAAAAGTAGGTCCTCAGTTTAACAGGTTAAAGCAACAGTCGGTCCTCAGTTTAACAGGTCAAATCAACAGTCAGTCCTCAGTGAAACAGGTAAACTCTACAGTAGGTTCTGAGTGTAACAGGTCAAATCAACAGTTGGTCCTCAATGAAACAGGTCATATCAACAGTAGGTCCTCAATAAAACAGGTCAAATCAACAGTCGGTCCTCAGTGAAACAGGTCAAATCAACAGTATGTCCTCCGTGAAACAGGTCAAACCAAAAGTAGGTCCTCAGTTTAACAGGTTAAAGCAACAGTCGGTCCTCAGTTTAACAGGTCAAACCAAAAGTAGGTCCTCAGTTTAACAGGTTAAAGCAACAGTCGGTCCTCAGTTTAACAGGTCAAATCAACAGTCAGTCCTCAGTGAAACAGGTAAACTCTACAGTAGGTTCTGAGTGTAACAGGTCAAATCAACAGTTGGTCAACAATGAAACAGGTAAAATTTACAGAAATTTCACATTGAAACAGGTCACAAAAACAGGTCAAATTTGAACGACAACGAATTGTTAATCTCAGTTGACGAAGAAGTTTCATCCCTGCTTGGTTGTCGTCCGCTCTTCTCACATAAACTGCCTTAAATCGATATCAAAAGTGCAGAAGTTACACAACTGCAGCAGAGCGGTGGAATTATTGATCCCATACCGAGGTAGCGTTTCTGGGATTTGCTGGAAATATGTAATTAAGGACCGTCTTGGTAATCCTGTGTCACATTCGTGACACGTGGGCAAATATTGATTGATCGATGACTGGATGTCATGTTTAGAAAATCGGATATATTCGTTCACCGGGACTTACGCGGTCATCTGTTAATCCGTTAACGCGTGGAGTTAACACATGCGGGTGTTTTTTTGAATGTGTGTAAATATAATATTTTTATCCGATGTTTTGTCTGCTCACTTATATGTATGCCGACAGAGTACTTGTAAGTTATTAGATATATAAATAAATGTACAATAAAAAATAACACTCAAACAACGTCATCTCCACCACCAACAACAAAAACAACAACAATAACAACCACGACGAAATCAAGCCACCTAATTATTAAGCTGACAACATTGTCTGGACAAAGTACACTTATTGTTATGAGCATGGGAATAACCGATTGACGGCACAATGATTACCGATTTACGGCACAATGATAACCGATTGACGACACAATAATTACCGATTGACGGCACAATGATAACCGATTTACGGCACAATGATAACCGATTGACGACACAATAATTACCGATTGACGGCACAATGATAACCGATTGGCGGCACAATTTTTACCGATTTACGGCACAATGATAACCGATTGACGGCACAATAATTACCGATTGACGGCACAATGATAACCAATTGATGGCACAATAATTACCGATTGACGGCACAATAATTACCTATTGACGGCACAGTGATTACCGATTGACGGCAACAATGATAACCGATTGACGGCACAATGATAACCGATTTACGGCAAAATGATAACCGATTGGCGGCACAATAATTACCGTTTAACGGCACAATGATTACCGATTGGCGGCACAATAATTACCGATTTACGGCACAATGATTATCGATTTACGGCACAATTATTATCGATTTACGGCACAATAATTATCGATTAATGGCACAATGATTATCGATTTACGGCAGAATGATTACCGATTAACGGCACAATGATAACCGATTTACGGCACAATAATTACCGATTAACGGCACAGTGATTTACGGCACAATGATTATCGATTTACGGCACAATTATTATCGATTTACGGCACAATAATTATCGCTTAACGGCACAATGATTATCGATTTACGGCACAATTATTACCGATTAGCGGCACAATGATTATCGATTTACAGCACAATAATTACTGATTAACGGCACAATGATTACCGATTAACGGCACAATGATTATCGTTTGACGGAACAATTATTACCGATTGACAAAACAATAATTACCGATTGACGGCACAATAATTACCGATTAACGGCACAATATTTACCGATCGACGGAACAATGATTATCGATTTACGGCACAATAATTACCGATCGACGGCACAATTATTACCAATTGACTGAACAATAATTACCGATTGACGGCACAATAATTACCGATTTACAAGAAAGTAGCCACCGATATATAGCACATAATTATTATACGCATCATAGAGAATACATACTGCACATGCCTAACTGGACAATAGTACGGGACAAAACTAAAACGATCATTGTCAATTAATTAGTGATACAAAGGCAGTCAGTTTAAGCCGATTTATATGATTAAGTGATCAAAGTTCAGGCCGATTTATATTACTGAGTGATCAAAACGCCAGCACTTACAGTTGATTTATATCACTGAGTGATCAAAACGCCTACACTTACAGTCGATTGTTATCACTGAGTGATCAAAACGCAGGCACTTACAGTCGATTGATATCATTGAGTGATTAAAACGCAGGCACTTACAGCGATTGACACCAATGAGTGATCAAAACGCCAACACTTACAGTCGATTTATATCATTGAGTGATCAAAACTCAGGCATTTACAGTCGATTTATATCATTGAGTGATCAAAACGCAAGCACTTACAACCAATGTATATAAGTGAGTGATCAAAGCAGGCACTTACAATCGATTAATATAACAGAGTGACGTGATCAAAACTCAGGCACTTACAGTCGATTTATATCAATGAGTGATCAAAACGCAGATATTTGCAACCGAATTATATTATTAAGTGATCAATGCAGGCACTTAAAGTCGATGAAAACGTATACATTTACATCGGATTACATTGTTGTATGGTCAAAACGAATATCCTTACAGCTGATTTATGCACTTCTAAACACAAACGCGATCACTTACAATAGACTGATCAAAACGCTAAAACTTACACTCGATTTACAATACTGAGTGAAAAAAAAAAACGCGAGAACTTACACTCGAATTTCATAACTGAGTGATCAAAATGCAGACATTTAAAAGCACTAAACACGATCACTTGTAACCAACTGATATCAAAATGCGCTCACCTTCAACCGTTTTTAAACGCACCGCAAAAAATATCGTTTACGGCCGATTTATATTTTTTTGACCTATCAAATTGTGGCCATTCGCAACATCTGAAACGGTTAATAGCGATAATTTAAAACAAATCACTAAACATTTAAATCTAGATGCAGAAAAGGCGAATGCCCTATTTCAGATGTTGTTGTTTATAAGTTCTCGCATGATGATATGACTCATATTTCGGTCGGTTTTATGCCACGTGACTTATAATTATGTCACTCCACTGCAAAGTTGTCCGCCTTATATTCCAATGTAGAAAAAACGAAATAGCTGTCCTTGGGAATCCATAAAATGCATCAACATAAAAACAAACTTATTATACGTCCCGGATTATACAGTCTTATTTTTTGTTGCAAACTGCAATATATAAAAATTATAAAAATAAGAATAAGGCGACTTTGAATGTATCGCCTTAAAGATAGCTTGTTGCATGGTCTCGCATTTGCCTGGACCGATTAAGGTAAAATAAATTGAGGATGAAGAGATAATACATTGTGTACGTTGTATAATATTTTATGCGTTTTATTAAAAAAACTGTTAATACTTTTTAAACGATGTGATAACTTAACGAATGTAAAATTAAAAACTCACACATTCAGCCCCACATGGCACGCTGGGGGTGTTAACAAGGGTAACATATAATACTAGTACAGTTTGAAAAGTACCTCTTGTTTCTGGATGAAATCAATAAACGTGTCTGATCTGTTTATAAACAAATTTGTACCTCAGTCGATCCAGGGTTTTCCGAGAAAATGCGAAAAAGCAAAATATCGTCCAATTAGAGTAATACGGTACCAAATTCATATGAAATAAGAAGACACTTGGTCCCTTTCTTTTGCACCAATTGGGTGGTATATAGTAAGCAGTAAGCGTTTGTTTTCAAAAGTACATTACATAGCTATATAAGTGTGACAGTACTTAGCTATATAAGTGTGACTGTACTTGGCTACATAAGTGTGACAGTACTTGGCTATATAAGTGTGACAGTACTTAGCTATATAACTGCTATAGTACTTAGCTATATAAATGCGCCAGTAATTTGCTATATAAGTGAGTCAGTATTTCGCTTTATAACTGCTATAGTACTTAGCTATATAAGTGTGCCAGTAATGCGACTATACCCGGCTATATAAATGCATTAGCACCTAGCTATAGAAGTATGCCAGTACTTAGCTTTATAAGTGCGTCCGTACTTAGCTATATAAATACGTAAGTACTTAGCTATATTTGTGCGCACTTGAATATTTGCGGGTAAGTACTTATAGTACATGTATCTAGTTTACTGCAACATTACCGCCATATATATAAGACACGTTCCTGCATACGACAAACAAAGTAGGAAGTTTATAAACATTTAAAGGGCACGTCATTCCAGCTCGTATAGTATTGAAATAATACACAACTTTCATAACGCGAAAACCGGCTGATATGAAGGAGAGAGAGAGAGAGACAGAAAGAGAGAGAGAGAGAGAGAGAGAGAGAGAGAGAGAGAGAGAGAGAGAGAGAGAGAGAGAGAGAGAGAAAAGGACATTGCCTCCACTTACAGATGGATGTGTGTAGATAGCTGTGTGCAGATAGCTGTGTGTAGACTTTTAGTGTACAAAGCTGCATTTCGGGGCCATAACTATGTCTAAAATTAAAAGTTGGTTATCCAAATTGTTCCTTTTAAAAACAAATAGGCGATTAGGGTACTCGGAATCGGACAGGTGTTAAAGTTGAAACTGACAAGAGTTTTAATTGAAATAAAAACACAAATTAAAATATGGAATCGGTTGGTTGTAGGTACCAAATGGGACAGATTATATAGAGCCAACTACTTATCCAACCATTCACTCAAACACTCACAAACCATTGACTCAACACTCACCCAAACATTCACTCAAACACTCACCAACCATTGACTTAACACTCACCCAAACATTCACTGAAACACTCACCCAACCATTGACTCACCAACTATTGACTCACCACTCACCCAACCGTTTACTCAAACACTCACAAACCATTGACTTACCACTCATCAAACCATTCACTCAAACACTCACCAACCATTGACTCTCCACTCACCCAACAATTCACTTAAACACTCACCAACCATAGACTCGCTACTTACCCAACCATTCACTCAAACACTCACAAACAAATGACTCGCCAATCACCCAACCATTCACTCAAACGCTCACCAACCATTGACTCACCCAACCGTTAACTCAAACACTCACTCAACCCTTCAGTCACCACTTACCGAACCATTCACTCAAACACTCACCAACCATTGACTCACCACTCACCCAACCATTCACTCAAACAATCACAAACCATTGACTCCCGACTCACCAAACCATTCACTCAAACACTCACAAACCATTGACTCACCACTCACCCAACCATTCACTTAAACACTCACCAACCATTGACTCCCGACTCACCTAACCATTCACTAAAACACTTACCCAACCATTGACTCACCAACCATTGACTCACCACTCACCCAACCATTCACTCAAATACTCACCCAACCATTCACTCAAATACTCACCCAATCATTGACTCACCATTCACCTAACCATTCACTCAAACACTCACCCAACCATTCACTCACCAACCATTGACTCACCACTCAACCAACCATTCACTCAAAGACTCACCCAACCATTCACTCAAACACTCACATATAATTTACTAACCACTCACTCAAACATTCACTCAAACACTCGCCAACCATTGACTCTCCACTCACCCAGCCATTTACTCAAACACTCACCAAACATTGATTTACCACTCACTTAACCATTGGCTCACCACTCCCCCAACCATTCACTGAACACTCACTGAGCAATTCACCTAACAATTTTAACATCTCACTAACCATTCCACTTACTCACCAACCAGTAACTCAAACATTCACACAGCCATTCACTCAATCACTCGCCAAACTTGATTTTAAACACTCGCCCAGTCATTTAAACTCACCGAACCATTCACACTTTCACCCGTTTACCCCAACTATAGATTCACTCACTCACTCACTCACTCACTCACTCACTCACTCACTCACTCACTCACTCACTCACTCACTCACTCACTCACTCACTCACTCACTCACTCACTCACTCACTCACTCACTCACTCACTCACTCACTCACTCACTCACTCACTCACTCACTCACTCACTCACTCACTCACTTACTCACCCACAAAACCACCAAATCATTCAATCACCCACCCACCCACCCACCCACCCACTCACTCACTCACTCACTCACTCACTCACTCACTCACTCACTCACTCACTCACTCAATCAATCAATCAATCACTCACTCACTCACTCAATCACTCACTCACACCGACTATACCTGCGCTATATTTACAGTTCAAACTAACAGATGTACATTCAATTAAAAAATGATACGTGATATCCTTCAACATGCGATATAATTTTCTCAATAAACATGTGCGTATATCATGGAGTTTTTTTCAATGTATATATATATATATATATATATATGTGTGTATGTATATATATGGTTTGATATGTACTTGTTTTAAGAGGAGAAACTAGCAGAGTTAGAGCCTGTTTTTGGCACACTCCCATCATTTAACAATTTCTCCACCATTCACCTCTCCAAAAACGATTATTTAGTCTGTCCCATCGATATCTCCCCGCCCGACACAATTGAGGAAAAAGTCAAAATTGCGGGGTTTGAATTTGGGCCCCAGCCCCATTCTTATCGGTGGTCAGCACAGATACCAACATTCTTGATCCGTCCTTGTAAGACTGTTAACCCGTTTCCGATTCATTAACACTTCCCGGGAATCCAAACATGTCGTGTGGTGATTTATAGGAGATTAGTTAGAATATGTATAAGTATAAAACTGTATTACCTAAACAGAAAGTAGCATCACATTCGGGGTCGTTAAACACGCATATTCACGTCAACAAAGTGGACTAAAGACCCCCTTCACCAACAAACCATTCACCAACAAATAGTTCAATTTTAATTCAACTATCATGCTTATTAGACAACTACAATATTAATCCTCTTACATTATATTATTTGCCAAGAAAATAAACTAGACGCGGTACGATGCGGCTAGGTAGTGTGTAAGGCTAGTTCCAACGTAGTTGGGTTTTAGATAAGTCATGATCATCTGCGACGCATCTAATGGATCACAGTCATATAGACACCAGTCTAATGGATACCAGTCACATTGATACCTGTCTAATGGATACAAGTCTAATGGATATCAGTCTAATGGATACCAGTCTAGTCTTATGGATACCAGTCTAATGGATACCTGTCTAATGGATACCAGTCTAGTCTTATGGATACCAGTCTAATGGATATCAGTCTAATGGATACAAGTCTAATGGATATCAGTCTAATGGATACCAGTCACATTGATACCTGTCTAATAGACTCAAGTCTAATGGATACCAGTCTAATGTATACCAGTCTAGTCTTATGGATACCAGTCTAATGGATACCTGTCTAATGGATACCAGTCTAGTCTTATGGATACCAGTCTAATGGATACCTGTTTAATGGATACCAGTCTAATGAATACCTGTCTAATGGATACCAGTCTAGTCTTATGGATACCAGTCTAATGGATACCAGTCTAATGGATACCAGTCTAGTCTAATGGATACCAGTCTAATGGATACCTGTCAAATGGATACCAGTCTAATAGACACCTGTCTTATGGATACTAATGGGTAATAGTCAGGCGCGTGGCGTGGCATACTCAGTTACTCTGCTGTGCAAAGTCTATTAAGAAATGAAGATAGAAGCAATAAAAGTATAATAAGAGAGGGATTGGATGTACGGGCAATACCACCACTAATGGGTCCTAACCCAATAAAGCTTAACAAGTTTGAAAAGTCATCGAAAGCCATCATTTAAACTTTTATTTCTAAAAAAAATCCAAGTGGAGGCTCCGCACCCATATCAATGTGATTCCGCCTCGTACACCCCCCTCCCCACGAGTAATTTCCAAATGTGTCACGCTACGTCCGTAATAGTCATACTCTTTCATTATGTATCAGACATTGCATCTAAAAGCAGAAAGGTCGCTGGCCTTCAATCAGTAACGATACATTCGCCGATGCGTACAGTTTTCTCATTATAACGATGGGGGTGAACGTCCGATATAACCGAATTATGGCGAACTAGCTGTTCACTGCAAAGTTAGCTGTAATCAGATTTTTTCTGGAGTTATTACTGCTAATTGTGGCTACACATACTTTTCAACTTGCTTGTAAAAAATAGTTTCGGACGAAGAACACACTTGTTAGCCAGCTTTATTTATTGGGAAAATATCGTACACATATAATTATGTGTTTAATCAGATAAACTTTTCTTGAAATGAGTATTTTACCCCTGACATAAGTATGGCAATGTTTTTTTTTAAACAAAATGTTCAGTGTAAAAATTAATTTGCCGTTTATTGATTATATTGAAATAGAGACTAACCATTGCTTATTAAACTCTTAATTTAATTTATTTTTCTTTATTCAGATATTTGAATGTTTAAATACCCTCAAATAATGTTTGTCTGGAGTACTGGTCTTGCAAGTTTGTTGATGTGCCAGCTCGACTGTTCGATGGGACGGGTGTGTGTTCACCATTTAGTTTCTCACATGTACTATAGTAAAATGTTCCATTCTTTTATACCTGTAAAACACTCCTACTTTTGACAGTTGACTTTTCTACAAAAGCCCTCCGGACGGGGGGTCCCTGTTTTCTGGATCTCTTTAAGTAATGGTCATTGTTTCCCAGATCCCAAAAAATATTTGCCATAGTTCCCCAAATGTATTTCCCTAGATCTCTAAAATTAGACATTGGAGTCATAGATTCCTGAAAGTAATGGTTAATGTTCCCCAGATCCCTAAACAATAATTGGTAATGTTCCTAAGATCTCTAATAC
Source organism: Panopea generosa (assembly GCA_029582155.1). Classification (NCBI taxonomy): domain Eukaryota; kingdom Metazoa; phylum Mollusca; class Bivalvia; order Adapedonta; family Hiatellidae; genus Panopea; species Panopea generosa. The sequence goes on along the minus strand of CM055908.1, from coordinate 25,000,730 downwards.
CTCTGGGAGGACCTGTCTACATGCCAATTATGCTAATGAAGGATAGGCCATCTTCTAAAATGACAGTTAATTTTGCTCCAGTCAAATCGCTGCTAACGATGGAGGTTAGCCGAGTCAATCACTACTGAAGGTGAAGATCATCCGAGTCACTCACTACTGAAGGTGAAGATCAGCCGAGTCACTCACTTCTGAAGGTGAAGATCAGCCGAGTCAATCACTTTTGAAGGTGAAGGTCAGCCGAGTCAATCACTACTGAAAGTAGTCAATCACTGCTAAGGGTGAATGTCAGCCGAGTCAATCACTGCTGAATGTAAAGGTCAGCCGAGTCAATCACTGCTGAAGGTCAAGGTCAATCGAGTCAATCACTACTGAAGGTGAAGTTCAGCCAAGTCAGTCACAACTGAAGGTGAAGGTCAGTCGAGTCATTCACTATTGAAGGTGAAGGTCAGTGGAGTCAAACTTTCCTCAAAAAATCATTGTATATGTCTGACTTGATTTAATAATTCCAGTCAATTGAACACGTTGTGACATCAAACTCGAGTGTTGCGTGTCAGTCTCCTGCGATACAGCAAATACGCACACACCGTGGTATATTTAACAAGCAAATTAATCATGAATACATGCCACACTTTTATTTTTCAATTTTGTCTGTGAACATTCATGTTGAAAAATGATTTTTTCTTTTATCTCAATTGCATCTCATAACTAGTTTGTCGGATTTCCCTGTGCTGTGATAATTTATCGATGCTAATATTTGATTTATTTGTTTCATATGGAATATCGGGTTCTTGACGAACACACATTACACGGCTTTCTAGTGTGTTAACCATACGTGATAATAATATCCATTAACAAAAGTCAACAAGCAAATGAAATATCCCTTTATCTGTTTGTGTATGTAAACAAGTGTTTGATATTGTAGCTTTAATGCAAATAGTAATCTCTCGATTAAGAGAACGTATAAAGTTTTTTTTACGAGAGATTTGCTTTATTTTATTTAGCTAGATTTCTGTTTAACACATTAATACGTGAAGATAGACGCGCGAGAGGGGAAGGTAAATGACAATATCGAGAACTAAGTCCTACTCTACCGAAAAGCGTTATTCTACAATTATTTTTTTTTTATATTACACCCTACAATGTATGTTTTATAACGGTCTAAGGGAAATAATTGGATTCATCTCCAATATCACCAAACTGCGCAGGGGCAATTATCGGATAACTCTTTAGAAATGACCGAAATAGTCCGGTATGATATTACTTTATCCAGTATATATTATGTGTTTTTCCAAATGTTACTTTCCTATTGTTGTACATGCTGAGTATCAATCACTGGTCGGACCTGCATTATCCCATTCAAGTTACATCAGTGTTTAAAATAATAAATTTGAAACACTTCTTAAATTAGTCATATTGCAACGGTACTTATTAACTCCATTTATAACAGTACTTAGTCAATTCCATTAATAACAGTACTTAGTCTCTTCCATTTGTAACAGTATTTAGTCTTTTACATTTGTAACATTACTTAGTCTATTGCATTTATAACATAACTTAGTCTAATCCATTTATAACACTACTTAGTCTATTCTATTTGTAACAATACTAAGTTTATTCCATTGAATAACATTATATAGTCTATTCCATTTATAACAGTATTTAGTCTAATCAATTCATAACGTTACTTTGTCTATTCCGTGAATATCTGTAACTGGACATCGTCTACAAACCATTCCGTCAACAGAAGTGTACCACGTAGCCGAGAATACCTGTTTACCACGTAGCCGAGAATACCTGTAACTGGACATCGTCTCTCTACCAACCATTCCGTCAGCAGTAGTGTACCACGTAGCCGAGAAAAACTGTAACTGGACATCGTCTACCAACCATTCCGTCAACAGTAGTGTACCACGTTGCCGAGAATACCTGAACCTGGACATCGTCTCTACCAACCATCCCGTCAACAGTTGTGTACCACGTTGCCGAGAATACCTGTAACTGGACATTGTCTCTACCAACCATTCCGTCAACAGTAGTGTACCACGTGACCGAGAACACCTGTTACTGGACATTGTCTCTACCAACCATTCCGTCAACAGTTTCACTACGTAGTCGAGAATACCTGTAACTGGACATTGCCTCTTTCAACCATTCCGTCAACAGTTTCACCGCGTTGTGGAGAATATCTGTAACTTGACATTGTCTGTATCAACCATCCCGTCAACAGTAGTATACCGCGTAGCCGAGAAAACCTGTAACTGGACATTATCTCTACCAACCATCCCGTCAACAGTAGTGTACCACGTAGCCGAGAATACCTGTAACTGGATATCGTCTCTACCAACCATTCCGTCAACAGTTGTGTACCACGTAGACGAGAATACCTGTGACTGGACATTGTCTCTACCAACCATTATGTCAATAGTCTCACTGCGTAGTCGAGAATACCTGTAACTGGAAATTGTCTCTACCAACCATCCCGTCAACAGTAGTGTACCACGTAGTCGAGAATACCTGTAACTGGACATCGTCTCTACCAACCATTCCGTCAACAGTTGTGTACCACGTAGACGATAATACCTGTGACTGGACATTGTCTCTACCAACCATTCCGTCAACAGTTTCACTGCGTAGTCGAGAATACCTGTAACTGGACATTGCCTCTTTCAACCATTCCGTCAACAGTTTCACCGCGTAGTGGAGAATATCTGTAACTTGACATTGTCTGTACCAACCATCCCGTCAACAGTAGTATACCGCGTAGTCGAGAAAACCTGTAACTGGACATTATCTCTACCAACCATCCCGTCAACAGTAGTGTACCACGTAGCCGAGAATAACTGTAGCTGGATATTGTCTCTACCAACCATCCCGTCAACAGTAGTGTACCACGTGGCCGAGAATACCTGTAACTGGACATCGTCTCTACCAACCATCCAGTCAACAGTAGTGTATCACGTGGCCGAGAATACCTGTAACTGGACATTGTCTCTACCAACCATTCCGTCAACAGTTTCACTGCGTAGTCGAGAATACCTGTAACTGGACATTGCCTCTTTCAACCATTCTGTCAACAGTTTCACCGCGTAGTCGAGAATACCTGTAACTGGACAGTGTCTCTACCAACCATTCCGTCAACAGTTTCACCGCGTAGCCGAAAATATCTGTAACTGGACATTGCCTCTACAAACCATTCCGTCAACAGTAATGTACCACGTAGCTGAGACTATCTGTAACAGGACATTGTCTCTACCAACCATCCTGTCAACAGTAATGTACCACGTAGCCGAGAATATTTGTAACAGAACATTGTCTCTACCAACCATTCTGACAACAGTAGTATACCGCGTAGCCTAGAATATCTGTAACTGGACATTGTCTCTACCAACCATCCCGTCAACAGTAATGTACCACGTAGCCGTGAATAGTTGTAACAGGACATTGTCTCTACCAACCATTCTGACATCAGTAGTATACCGCATAGCCTAGAATATCTGTAACTTGACATTGTCTCTACCAACCATCCCGTAAACAGTAGTGTACCACGTAGCCGAGAAAAGCTGTAGCTGAACATTGTCTCTACCAAGCATTCCGTCAACAGTTTCACCGCGTAGTGGAGAATATCTGTAACTTGACATTGTCTGTACCAACCATCCCGTCAACAGTAGTGTACCGCGTAGTCGAGAGAACCTGTAACTGGACATTGTCTCTTCCAACCATTCCGTCAACAGTTTCACCGCGTAGTCGAGAATACCTGTAAATTGACAATGTCTCTACCAACCATTCCGTCAACAGTTTCACCGCGTAGTCGAAAATACCTGTAACTGGACATTACCTCTACCAACAATTCTGTCAACGGAAGCGTATCACGTAGCCGAGAATACCTGTAACTGGACATTGTCTCTATCAGCCATCCCGTCAACAGTAGTGTACCACGTAGCCGAGAATACCTGTAACTGGACATTGTTTCTACCAACCATTCCGTCAACAGTAGTGTACCACGTAGCCGAAAATACCTGTAACTGGACATTGTCTCTATTAACCATTCCGTCAACAATTTCACTGCATAGTCGAAAATACCTGTAACGTGACGTTGTCTCTATCAACCCTCGCGTCAACAGTAGTGTATCATGTTGCCGAGAATACCTGTAACTTGACATTGTCTCTACCAACCCTCCCGTCAACAGTAGTGTATCACGTTGCCGAGAATACCTGTAACTGGACATTGTCTCTATCAACCATTCCGTCAACAGTTTCACTGCGTAGTCGAGAATACCTGTTACTGTACATTGCCTCTACAAACCATTCCGTCAACAGTTTTGTACCACGTAGCCGATGATACTAGTACCTGTAACTGGACATCGTATCTACCAACCATCCCGTCAGCAGTAGTGTACCACTGTAGCCGAGACTACCTGTAACTGAACATTGTCTCTATCAAACATTCCGTCAACAGTTTCACCGCGTAGCCGAGAATACCTGTAACTGGACATTTTCTTTACCAGTCATTCCGTCAACAGTTTCACCGCGTAGTCGAGAATACCTGTAATTTGACATTGTCTCTACCAACAATTCTGTCAACGGTAGTATACCACGTAGCCGAGAATACCTGTAACATGACATTGTCTCTATCAACCATCCCGTCAACAGTAGTGTACCGCGTCGTCGGGAATACATGTAACTGGACATTGTCTCTAACAACCATCCCGTCAACAGTAGTGTACAACGTAGCCGAGAATACCTGTAACTGGACAATTTCTCTACCAAAAATTCTGTCAACAGTAGTGTATCAAGTAGCCGAGAATACCTGTAACTTGACATTGTCTCTATCAACCATCCCGTCAACAGTAGTGTACCGCGTCGTCGGGAATACATGTAACTGGACATTGTCTCTAACAACCATCCCGTCAACAGTAGTGTACAACGTAGCCGAGAATACCTGTAACTGGACAATTTCTCTACCAAAAATTCTGTCAACAGTAGTGTATCAAGTAGCCGAGAATACCTGTAACTTGACATTGTCTCTATCAACCATCCCGTCAACAGTAGTGTACCGCGTCGTCGGGAATACATGTAACTGGACATTGTCTCTAACAACCATCCCGTCAACAGTAGTGTACAACGTAGCCGAGAATACCTGTAACTGGACAATTTCTCTACCAAAAATTCTGTCAACAGTAGTGTATCACGTAGCCGAGAATACCTGTAACTTGACATTGTTTCTATCAACCATCCCGTCAACCTTAGTGTAGCTCGTAGTCGAGAATACCTGTAACTTGACATTGTTTCTATCAACCATTCCGTCAACCGTAGTGTAGCTTGTAGTCGAGAATACCTGAAACTGGACATTGTCTCGTCAACAGTAGTGTAGCTCGTAGCCGAGAATACCTGTAACTTGACATTGTCTCTATCAACCATCCCGTCAACAGTAGTGTACCGCGTCGTCGGGAATATATGTAACTGGACATTGTCTCTAACAACCATCCCGTCAACAGTAGTGTACAACGTAGCCGAGAATACCTGTAACTGGACAATTTCTCTACCAAAAATTCTGTCAACAGTAGTGTATCAAGTAGCCGAGAATACCTGTAACATGACATTGTCTCTATCAACCATCCCGTCAACAGTAGTGTACCGCGTCGTCGGGAATACATGTAACTGGACATTGTCTCTAACAACCATCCCGTCAACAGTAGTGTACAACGTAGCCGAGAATACCTGTAACTGGACAATTTCTCTACCAAAAATTCTGTCAACAGTAGTGTATCAAGTAGCCGAGAATACCTGTAACTTGACATTGTCTCTATCAACCATCCCGTCAACAGTAGTGTACCGCGTCGTCGGGAATACATGTAACTGGACATTGTCTCTAACAACCATCCCGTCAACAGTAGTGTACAACGTAGCCGAGAATACCTGTAACTGGACAATTTCTCTACCAAAAATTCTGTCAACAGTAGTGTATCACGTAGCCGAGAATACCTGTAACTTGACATTGTCTCTATCAACCATCCCGTCAACAGTAGTGTACCGCGTCGTCGGGAATACATGTAACTTGACATTGTTTCTATCAACCATCCCGTCAACCTTAGTGTAGCTCGTAGTCGAGAATACCTGAAACTGGACATTGTTTCTATCAACCATTCCGTCAACAGTAGTGTAGCTTGTAGTCGAGAATACCTGAAACTTGACATTGTTTCTATCAACCATTCCGTCAACCGTAGTGTAGCTTGTAGTCGAGAATACCTGAAACTTGACATTGTTTCTATCAACCATTCCGTCAACCGTAGTGTAGCTTGTAGTCGAGAATACCTGAAACTTGACATTGTTTCTATCAACCATTCCGTCAACAGTAGTGTAGCTTGTAGTCGAGAATACCTGAAACTTGACATTGTTTCTATCAACCATTCCGTCAACCGTAGTGTAGCTTGTAGTCGAGAATACCTGAAACTTGACATTGTTTCTATCAACCATTCCGTCAACCGTAGTGTAGCTCGTAGTCGAGAATACCTGAAACTGGACATTGTTTCTATCAACCATTCCGTCAACCGTAGTGTAGCTTGTAGTCGAGAATACCTGAAACTTGACATTGTTTCTATCAACCATTCCGTCAACCGTAGTGTAGCTTGTAGTCGAGAATACCTGAAACTGGACATTGTTTCTATCAACCATTCCGTCAACCGTAGTGTAGCTCGTAGTCGAGAATACCTGAAACTGGACATTGTTTCTATCAACCATTCCGTCAACCGTAGTGTAGCTTGTAGTCGAGAATACCTGAAACTGGACATTGTTTCTATCAACCATTCCGTCAACCGTAGTGTAGCTTGTAGTCGAGAATACCTGAAACTGGACATTGTCTCGTCAACAGTAGTGTACCACGTAGCAAAAAATACCTGTATCTATTAACCATTCCGTCAACAGCTGTGCACCACGTAGCCGAGAATACTTGCGACTTGATATGTCTCTACCAACCATTCCGTCAACCGTAATGCACCACGTAGCCGAGAATACCTGTAACTGGGCATTGTCTCTACTAACCACGTAGCCGAGAATACCTGTAACTGGACATTGTCTCTACCAACCACGCAGCCGAGAATACCTGTAACTGGACATTGTCTCTACTAACCATTCTGCCAACAGTAGTGTACCACGTAGCCGTCGAGCAAACTTGTAACTAAACATTGTCTCTACCAACCGCTCTGTAAACAGTGGTACACCACGTAGCCAAGAATATCTGTAACTCGAGATAACTGATGCCACATTCAATAGAATATTTCCTCTACCAACTGCTCCATCGACAGTAGTGTACTGCATAGCCGAGAGACATTCAACCAGCGTACCACGTGACCAAGATTCATCTGTCAACCGGTTAAACTTTCCCCTATTCTCAGAAACTATAAGGCCGAGACTCATCAAATTTGGTCCATAATTGTCCTAAGGGTCAAAAGCATGCATCATATTTCCACGAGACAATGGCCTTGGTCGCTATGGATTGATAACTTGGCTAATACAGCAGTTAGTGTTTGCGTTTATCAACAGTTTGGGGCTAAGTTTTGTCCATTATTGCGTTATGGGTACTAACTGCTCAAAACCACGCATCGTTAGATTGTGGGTAACAAAGATCTTGACCTCCACAATGAATAGCTTGGACTACACAATGTCTATGTTTAACATTGAATCCCTTTCCCAGAAACTGTTTGAACGGGAGTCACGAAGTGTTATAATGGGAAGTACTACTCTAAACCATGCCAAATATTTTGAGTGACCTTGACCTTTCGGATAAATGACGGTAGTCACCAAATGGTTCATAACGGTTTTCATGCAAACTGTTGTTTTTTTTTTCCAGACACCATTTACGCATTCGCATGCTTAAACACGTCCACCTCCTTTCTTAAAAATTTATTGGCCGATAGCTGTCAAAATGCGTTCATATATTTTGTACGGGCAGTACTACTCAAAACGATGCAAACCTTCTCAGATGCGCTTGACCTCTGCGAATAATTAAATTAGCCTACAAAAGGGTATGACAATGATGTTTAGCTCCATTTCTTTCAAAGAATTTAGCCCGGAACCACTATACGTGATTGTCTATAATTTTGTTTACCAGTAGGAGACCAACTTCCCAAAATCATGCAGACTACACAATAATTAACTTGGCCTACTAAATGTTTAATTTAAGTCTGAAGTTTCGTTTCTTTGTTTGCGCGGAGTCGCCGAATTTTGTTTTCTAGACTTTTGCATGCCTCAGTTTGAGATAAAAGAAATACATGCGATACATTTAATTCCGTTGAACTATCTTATGCATATTGAAGATACACACCATTTCATAACTGATGTCATTAACGTTTGTTGCCTGCAATGTCTCTTTCAGTGGCAAAGATCTGTGCGTACGTATTTGTTGATCTGTGGGTAACATATGTTCTATAGAAATCATAATTTTGATATATATTTGCATTTTTATAGCCATTGAAATACAGTTATATATGCCTAAATATGTCATAGAAGTTACATGTGGTATGTTTTGATCAATAAGTGGAACGTCACCGTTATTTCTACCAACCCACCATTCACATTTTCGTCTTATTCATATCAGCGCATGCGGACCAGTGTCATTATGGTTTATGTCAATACAATGTTGCCCGTCGTATTGGCTTATTGAAGTGTGCTTATAGTTGTACATAGCCACAAACAAGTTTCAACTCTCACTTAATGTGTCATTTTAATTGTGAAAAATACAGCAGCAACTACAGAACACAACAAAAATAGAAACAGCAACAGCAGTAACAATTACAACAACAACAGCAGCAGCAGCAACAACTACAAAATCAGCAGCAGCAGTAACTACAAAAACAACAGCAACAGTAACAGCGACAATAACAGCAACTGTAACAGCAGCAGCAGCAGCAGCAGCAGCAGCAGCAGCAGCAACAACACAACAACAACAACAGAGCAATTCAAGCTCAATTTTATACTTAAATGAGTTCGAACTAGTTAATTGGAATGTCCTAGGCTGGTCTGCGAGCCCTTTACTTGTCAAATATACAACTTTTATCTACCAAACTGAAGTATGGTATTACTCCGTGCCAGGTCGAATCAAAATATCTCTGTGTTTTTCTTTTTTGCCACTGTTGTTCTTCTTCTTTCTTTATGTATTTTTATTATTTTATTTTCTTCATCTTTTTTATCTTTTTGTCTGATACTATTCACAACGTTTAGTTTTCTCTTTTTCCAAATTTCCTTTCAAGTTTTCGCAGTCTTATTTTTTTGACAGTTAAATCCTAAAATAAGAAATATGCAACTATTTCTACTAAAAATTACCGAAGATCCGAACTTCCTTTAAAATAGCTCAGAATCTTGTCGAAATGGGCACACTGCAATCTTGCATCTAATGACGTTATAATGGTGCCACTCCCAGTAATGTCGTAAAATCTTCAATTCCAGCTATCGAAAACTTAATTATGATACTGATTGCATTCAAAATCCCAAGTTAATCAATATAAAGATGATGTTACATCAACAAGTTTGCCCAAATCAAGTTCCATCTCACACACGGCTGATTAATATCACATAGCGATTGATATAAAGGTATTCATGAATTTAAGATATCGTTGGTTTTATTTAGATGGATTTTAAAGTCACCCTCTTTGAGTTAGTGTGTCTCTTTGTTTTGTAAAACATTTTTTTATCAAAATGCATCGATCTTACGGGAGTCCCAAACAATGACTGAATGTTACGGATTATCTACATTTCCACGCAGGGAGATGCCGTGATTTGTGTCCGCAGTAGTGATAACTAGTTTCAGAGTCGATGTAAATTGGAAAAATCTGAATTCCCATATTGTGTATTACAAAACTCAACTATTGTTAAACTGCTATACTTCGTACACTCTGTTTGTTTTTGAATAAAGTCTCGCGCTGTGATGATGGGGCTATCTTTTATATTAAAACAATTATTGAATTCGCTTTGTACGCAAGACAAGAATAATTCATGAGTTTTTCCCCCCGTTCGGATTTAACAATCCGTCCCCCGAGGTACCTGTTTTGGTATATCGAGATGTATTTCTCTCTGTTCCTCTGACTCATGAACTATTGTTATATTAATCAGCGGTGTTTTTTTTAAACAAACACACAAACAAACAAACAAATATCAAAAACGTATCATTATGTTAAATACGTTTGTGTTTATTATTGTGCGTTTATTAACACAACTGTCTAAAGCCGACACCGTGATAACATCGGTGGGACTGTTGAAAGCGACAATAAACAACATATAATACAATACAGTGGGTAGAGTGTTAGTCGTACACACTAGAGGTCGCGGGATCGATCCCGCGCTCGACTCGATGACTTCTAAAAAAGACTGATTCTACCTTGTGAAACGAACTCGAGAGCGGTCCATATAAGCTTCGAGCTTTCTTCGCAATCGAACAAAAATAAATGAACTACTACAACCATATAGAAACTAACAGAAGCGATTTTATTGCAATTATAATTCAATACCACTAAAGTGTAAAGATCTTTTTGCGTCAAAACCTATTTGTTACGTGCGATAAACACACAAATAAGTCGGATATAATATAGTAATAAAGCTTTTTTCTGTAACGGGTAATTTGCCATTAGTATTAACTGCACTTAGAGCAGCAACGAGATAATATCGACACGATACCTTCGCTTCATTAAACTGCGTCAACTAACCCTGGGTGTTATGCATATCATCTATGGTTGGCTACACTTCTTTTTTTTATCTTTTATCGTTTGAACATGTTTGTCTTAACAATTCTCAGAATTATACGTATTAAATGTAGTCAGCCTTATAAATATGTACAACTCGGCTAAATTGAGCTGCGGATTAACACTTCATCTGACATGGACAATGTTGCAATTATAATATAATGTGGTATACTATTAATAATATCATCTTTTGGTTTAAACATATTTTATTTCCAAAATGGCATACATACAAATCGTACATTTCATAACAATAAACGATAGAAACGGAAGTGCTCTAGCAATGAAGCATGATCATCATTACTTGATTTCAAAATAAGACGCTGGTATTTTAACATGTCATCGTATTGTATTACAGGGATCAAAACTTGTATCTGCCATTAAGTCAATGAACTGTCCTCTTACCGTTGAGATCGTGGGATCGAACCTCGTTTGGTCCAAAAGTTTTATGTGAGAAAATTTGCCATTTACATACGGAATTCATTCTTTACTCAGATTCGTTCTAGATCTTCCCTCTGCCAATAAAACTGGATTATGTCATAATGTCATATACGGAATAAAGCAATATTTTATTTGACTGTACCATACATGACAGATAATCATCAGCATATCAAAATAAATAGACAAATCATGCACGCACGCACAATTCAGGTTATATATGACATATCCAGTTCTACTGGTGGAGGAAAACGTCAGAATGAATCTGAGCAGAGCACACCGTCCTTCCGCAAGTAACTGGCAAACTATCTCACATAAAGTTTTTGGAACGAGTGGGACTCGAACCTACAACTTAACCGGTGAGAGGTAAGTGATCTTGAGACGGCGTCATATGCCACTCAGCCACGCAGGATCCACTGAAGAAAACAAATGTTGAAAGCGACGCTAAACACTATACAACAAAATCAGCAAAGGAAACGTATATTCAAGCAATACACCCTATTTCACGTTTTACCCCTTCTTCCTGTATGAATATGTTTTATTGCCATCTTGATTGCTTATTTGAAAATAATATGTTGTTGGGAAGGGCCGATTTTAATGTTAGATAACTTGTGACTCAACCCTTTTGCTACCACATGTATATGAAAAAGCAATAAAATATGTTTAAAGTAATATACAACAAAATAATACATTCCTCAAGTCAAAAATTGTATTAGTTGAATAGCCGTGCATCGCAGAAAGTTCAACCCTTAAACCTTAGATGGGTTGCAGTAGTGATCAATCACTCAGACTTAGTTGCTAGCTCTGGAGCTTCCACGTAGCAATGACCTCTCTTTGAAGATCTTTCACAATCTGATCACCTCGGCCTTTATGGTACGCAATAGACCTCTGACATAATAAGGCGCCATTTTGGAACAACTTTCAGTCACATGATAAAATAAAATGGTGGCCCCCTTATGTACGTTGAAAATATAAACGTTGGTTAATCAAGAATGATATGTTAAATTTCCCTATAAACATGACCCATGTGAGTGTATAAATAAAAACAATCGATATAATAACGCCATATATTCAATTTAATGTTGTTACTTTCACGCGAATGAACACAGACTTATAACACAGCTATACACGAGGTGTATTATACGGAGGATACGGAAATACCCGATGTTTCACGATTGTGTCTTCTCACAGATACCGCACTACTTGTTTTATCCAACTTTGTAATATAACTTGCAGTGACCATCTTCGTATTGACCGTCCTGGGAAATATCTACTCTACTTTCTGATGATACAAGCAGGCTGTCCATCGTCCCCAATTCGTTGATAGAACGTACGTTCCAGCTTGTTTACCCGTTCGTGCACGAACCTCTCTGCACACGGCACTTAGCTCAAACTTTAATCATACCACCAGAGAAGTTTGGCTGATTGATAAAGGAATCGCCACATGATCGCCAGACACATTGAACTTTGACTATACCTGGACTGCGTTTCACAAAAAACTTGTATTAGTTTTTACGACAAAATTCGACGTAAACGTTAGCCAACAAGTATTCATTACATTTTTCATATTCATCCAAATGAACCCAAAAATTGGCCCAAATCATTCAGAGAATGGTATATTTTCTGGAAAAACAATAGTTTTAAACGTCAAGTTATTGTGTGAAACGCAGCCCAGAATGGCTATTCTTTCGTGAATGGGGTTGGGCGCCATTTTCAATACACGTTACTTATACATGCCATCATATCTAGTTTATTTGGTGGAAAAGACCCTAGAATGAATTTGAGTAGAACCATATTCCTGTCGCAAGTAACTGGCGAACTTTCTTACATATTTTTTTGGACCGATTTGAGCTCAAACTCAACGCTGAGGTGGTGCGTTCGATACCACTGGGCTACCACAGACGACCATAATGGTTAAAGAGTAAACACTTTGTAGTTATTATACCGCCAAATGTAAGTATAAACGGACCACCGACATGTTTACGTTATCGACATAAGGGGCACACTTGTCAACTCATATGTAGACACGATAAGGTTTTCTATTGATTCAGTCAGAAAGGAAAGTTTTGCCTTGGTCAATAAATCAATTAATATTCTTTCTCCCCGGTTATCTCCCCGGTTATCAGAATCGTCACTATCTGACTAACCTGCTTTAGTCGCATCTGAAGTTGTATTGTCGTTAGTGGTCTGCAGAAACGTTCACAGGAGCCCGGCTTGAAGTGAACCTGGTAAACACACTGTTAATCGTTATACCAGAGTTTGTGATATCAAGGATATCACCCATCCGCTATTATCAAACTGCGGTGAAATATGCTCAGATTAAATTCCAACTGATCGCTAAAGGCCCAAAGGCCCACATATGTTTAAGTAGCGCGTGGTGGTCCAGTGGTATAGCACGGAACCCATGATCGGAAGGTTGGGGGTTCGATCTTCCGCCAGGGCTATGTGTGGTGTCCTTGAGCAAGAAACTTTTCCGCATATGCTTAGTACTGGTTCTTACCAGGAAGACTTCGAGCGTGATTTGCCTAAGATGTAACAACTTGTTTCGCAATCGAAGTAAAATAAATAAGTTTAAACTAAAGTAGCCGTCGTCTAGTTAAACTTTGGATCCATTAATACAGGAAGTGTAATGAACCCTTGACATATTTTTATTTAAACATTAACCTATAAAAATATCACTTCTGTTTCATCGCTCGGTTCTTTCCGTATAACTTAGCTCTCGTACGTTAAATGCCGAATTACTTTCCGAAGACTTGACCGAATATGTAAATGACGTTATTTACATATGTAACCTCATACGATGACTGACTGAAGGTATTTATGCTCAATGTTTACTCGCTCCATAAAAAATGATGGAGAGGTAAATGCACTATTACGTAATAAATTGAATCTTACATTTGTGCTCATTTATTATTGAATTTATTAAACTCGTTGGAAAAAAGCTGTAATAATCGACAGAGCCTCACATGACAAATTTTGTCAACATCTATTTAGTTAACCCTATTCTAGCTTTGTGAAATAATGCACATTTAACGCCGTGCAGATAATCGACATTTTGGATATAATTTGCATTGAGATATATACACAACCTTTGGCAATCATTTTTTCATAATGCCCATTACACAGGATCGAGGTAACCAGAACATAGATAACTAAATAATTGAATTTTAAAGACGTCCTGAAATGCATTGTCATTGAAGTAAACACAATTTTTGTCATTTAAGGAAGTTTAAATATCTACTGTATGTTTGTGAAAGACGACTTGGGCCGACTTTAATTACATTGCAACATTACTTTAGTTCATAACATCGCAACGTTGTCATTCCTGTCGCAATTAACACGAGATGCACATGTAAATATTTCAATGATTGATTGATTGATTGAATATTCATTGTCATATTTATGTCATCGAGGGCTAACAAACGATCAGTTAATCTAACCACTGTATCCTGGGATCCTGAAAGGTTAACCAGTAGCTGAACACACCCACTCTCCGCAAGTAACTGATAACTTTCCCACTTGAATCGGCGAAGAGAGACGAATAATAATGAAACGCAATGTCGTATATCAATCATCACATAAACTGTGGCTGGGCGGAGATTTGAATACACGACTCCTGGCTTGATAATCAGACGCGCTGCAGATAGTCTGATACACTGCTCAACTTTATTCTGTTACTCTCCATCACGAATGGAGAGTAACGGAATGAAATTGGGCAGGGTACCAGACTTCGCTACAAACAGAGCTAATCGAGTCCGGCTTTAACATTTCAGAGACTGAAACCTAATTCAATGGGTATTATCCTGTCTCTTCCTTAGCAGGATTCATATGACCATCGGTTGATGGTGTGTGTGTGTGTGTGTGTGTGGGGGGGGGGGGGGGGGGGATTATTTTTATATTATGTTGAGAAATCGGTGTTAATCAGGTCATTCCAGATCTGATCTGGGGTGGTCTTTTAAAATATTTTTTTATAAAGCTTCTGACTATAAAATGATAGAGATGCAATTGAATTTATTTTGCTTTCACGATTGAACAAAAGTTAATTTGTCACCATTTTAGGCCTAGAGCAAAGGGGGGGGGGGGGGGGGGGGTGGGTTAATACGTGACGTCGGTCATAATTAACCCTTTACTTCATATAGACGCCTTTGGACACCTCTAATACAGATGCCTTTTGGCACCCATATAGAAGGCTTTTGAATTATTGGGTGAATCATGTTTATATTAACTGACAGAGTGGAAAACAGTGCAGGAAGTGTTCAGATTGCTCGTAACTATTCCTGCACTGTTTTCAAAGGCCTTTTGTGATTGGTGTTGGAAAAAGCGTATCTATGGAGTAAAGGGTTAAACCCGCTATGGTTAAGTTAAAGTAGAGTAAGGGAGGGTACGGATGATGTATGATCATAAGAATGTGATAACAAAATCTCTATTTGTATTGAATTATAATTATCTAATTATTGATTTAGTAGGACAAGGTAAATACGTGAACTATTCACCATTTATCTGACATTTGAATTATAAACATATCTAACTTAAGTATCAGCTCTTCCGATGACGGGTTGATAATTATTGTTTATCATTTATATTAATGTTGTACTTCCGTAAGTGATCGAGGTGTCAAGTTTTGGTCACATGTATTTTGTATTTCTATCTGTACTGGCACAAGGTAGTTAAGTATTTCGATATCTAAGTGTGTCACTGTTCAATATCTGAGACGTTAAGGGGTTTAAACATATTATTAATGGACGTTTACGAACCAAAACTTATTATTGTCTTACTGGCACTGATAGGGGCCATAATTATGAAGTCTTTGTTGCCTGTGGTTTCCTGTGGTGACCTGTGGTCTCCTGTGGTGGCCTGTAGTTGCCTGTAGTTGCCTGTAGTTGCCTGTGGTGGCGTGTAGTTGTCATGGTGGCCTGTAGTTGCCTGTGGTGGCCTGTAGTTGCCTGCGGTGGCCTGTAGTTGCCTGTGGTGGCCTGTGGTGGCCTGTAGTTATCTGTGGTGGCCTGTAATTGCCTGTGGTGGCCTGTAGTTGCCTGCGGTTGCCTGTAGTTGCCTGTGTTGACCTGTGGTGGCCTGTTGTTGCGTGTGATTGCCTGTAGTGGCCTGTAATGGCCTGTGGTGACCTGTAGTTGCCTGTTCACGACCCATGGATTGATTGCCGGACGCTTTACCGACTGAGCTAATCGGGCCCGACTGAAGTGCAAAAATTATGTAAATATCCCGGATGTGAGTTTCTTGCATTCTTTGTATAATTGATCAAATTGCACATTTCAAACAGAATCAATATTTGGCGTTCTTTGGTACGACATATTTGGCTTCAATATGATACTGATCAATAAACTTTAATAAGATTAAATACATGGTAAACGTAATAGCCACCAGATAACTGGTTTAAATCTAAAAATAACTATTTGCATTTTTACAGTTTATACAGTCAATTAGAACATTTTAAAGTCAAAATAAATTTGAATATGATAATACAAAAAAATCCGCACGTTTGTACCACAGTGTTACGGAGTAAGTCGGCAACTAAATCAATTTACGACTTTCTAAATAGAAAAAATGATAAACCCGCAGATTAAAGTAAATGGGATGCAATATATACTACAGATGATAATGACCGGGCATTATACCATAATATTTCTTTCCAAAATATTTTAGACACTCAGCTTCGAAATCTGCAATAGAGACTTCAAATAGGACACTCCCAAGATATCGATACAGTAGAACTGCGATGATTCGAACCTGACGGCCTGTACACACTAGTTCGAGTTACGGGTTGTTCGAATCAAGCATTTTTCAACATCATACCATACTTTTACGTGTATATTCATCGAAAAAGGAATTCGTCCGAGACCAGATAAAAGGTTCGAGCTATATATGGTGTTTGAGCCATCCGTGTTCGAACTAACGAATAACTTTAATAAATATCATACATGATGAAAATGCACTAAAGAAACATTTTTTGAGCAGTGCTATCTCATATACAAGCATTATTTCCTGACATAAGTAAATGTCTGGAGTATAAAACATGTACATATTCACTTTAATAAAATCAAGTTAGCTACATGTATTTTAAATGCATGCAATTACCAAAAAGCAGTAGCAGAAAATATCTTACTTTTTGCAATTAAGAGGTGCATTTACTCAAGTAACACTATTACTCTAGAAACTGGTCGATATGAGGGTATTAATGAGACTGACCGGTTATGTCCTTTTTGTAATAATGCTATAGAGGATGAATGTCATTTATTCTAAAATGTGCAACTTATCAAGATATTAGGAAAGATCTAATGCTCAAGGCAAACACTTTTCTAATTTTGATGACTGTAATAAAATGAAGTTTCTCTTTTCCAATAAAGATATGATAAGAATATAATTATACCAAAACCTGTTTTAAAATATTAGAATATTGCAAAAACGTAGAAATAGTTTATATAAATAATGCAATTCAATGTCGTAAAATGTAAAATAAATTATTTTTATATTATGTTGAGAAATCGGTGTTAATCAGGTCATTCCAGATCTGATCTGGGGTGGTCTTTTAAAATATTTTTTTATAAAGCTTCTGACTATAAAATGATAGAGATGCAATTGAATTTATTTTTGCTTTCACGATTGAACAAAAGTTAATTTGTCACCATTTTAGGCCTAGAGCCAAGATTTGCGCCGGTCTCTCAATTTTTACAATGTATAATGCTATATACTATATTTCTCATTCTAATATAAAGCATGTTTAATCTGTGACTGATTTATTTATATATTATGTCAATTGATTTTATAGCGGCAGTCTCTAATAATTATAAGTTTTAATGGCTTTGTACCTGGTATATGTTATTGTTTGTTTTATTTATATGTTTGAACATAGATGGGACTTTAATAACGTATTAAAATAAGTTTTTTTCATAAATTTGAATTTTAAATTTGAATTACTGTCTTATGTTGTTATTAAGCGTTGAAAAAGTAATATGGATAAATATGCAACTACTAAGTTGTTTTTAGTACTAAGTGTTATGGCTTGACTTGTCCATTTGAAGATGTAATTAACCACTTTTTGTTGTTGCATTTCAACCAAAACCTTTTGACTAATTGTTTAGCTCTATCTACATTTACGTTGATTTCGGCAACAGCCCCATTTTCTATGTTTATTAAACCAGATACATCCGAAAATGGGTTTCGCTTACGGAGAAAGTCGGCTAAAGTGACGCGTAGTGTACCCTAGTTACGGTAGTTTACCCTACTATAGTACCGCAACTAACAATATTTGATTTACGCAGCCCCTGGTTTTATCATCTTTATACATAACGCAGACCCTGGTTTTATCATCCGTATATATAACCAGCTTTCGTCTAAGAACCAGTCACGATGGATCGTGCTTGAGTTTGGAATCAGAATGTCGAACGTCCACTAATGTGTTGCCATCGTTAGTGATATCTCAGTCAAATCATGTTAACGATCCTTACTAATGCAATGTAACGTGGTACTGATTGACAAGATTCACGTGCCCCTTCTTCTATATGCCAGAAGCTTACTTGTGGCTTATACCGCACGATACAAGGGGAACAAAGGTTAAAAACGACGCTAAACATACAGGTCCAGAAAGGTTACACAAAAAATGTAATTATAAAGCGAAGTTATTACGATGCGATATAACTGGACAAAATGGATTTTCTTTATACTAACTAATAGATCGATGTTAGGATAATGTAAAATATTGATGGCAAATCGCTTTAATCTGAAGACCAAATCTGCCGCAAAAGTATACAGTTTCTTATTAATTGATTCTGGAATAGTTGTCATTTATCGTGGATAAGCTCTTTGTTCCATTAAGATTTTATCTGTCTTGATAGAAGATATAGCTTGTATAAAATGTTTGCCAGGTGTACGATTAATCAATTAATCACATTTTTGTTTGATTAAACTGTTGTTTGCAGATGTACCACAATCAATATAGCGGAACCGTAGGTATCGAAAAATGAGATTGAAAACGACAAAAGCATGCTGGGAGTTCGTCTTGTCAATCATCAGCGCGACACAGATTCAATAGCCGGGTTTTCGTGTTTTTTATTGATCGGTCGGTTATGTATTTTTCAGTGTATCCGTTAGATGTACAAGTCAATATATGGAGTGCTTCATAAATAATAACTTAAAAAAACGAAACGACGATATTACGTATAGAGAGACATGCTTTCGCGTGGAATTATCAATAGTGCGTGCAACCTTACATGATTTTATAACGTTTTAAACAAACAAAATGATCATGCATTTAAAATATTGCAGTTTGAAGTAAAAATTCAAATACTTTTCGTTATTTTTAGTTGCAGTATATCCACAATTTTAACAGATGGTAAAATCTCGTTCAGCCATTCTGCTATTTCGCTACCAGAACGAAAAAAAACATCATTTTTCTATTATGTTGGCAGAATGGACACTTTTCATTCTGCTATCCGACATTTCTGCTGGCAGAATGAAACATTTTCGGGCTATTCGGCTGTTCGGCCAACTGTACCAACTTATGCGTTAGAGTGTAAACATCAGTAAGTATCGGATTCCATGTGGAACAAGAGATTCGCCAGTCTGTTTGCCTAACTGTACTTCCCAAGTAGAAAACTTCCCACCAGTTGTCAGTACAGTTCTTCATGGAATAGCATCAAATTAGAAAGCAATACTACACGAACGAAATCGATTTTCATGACAACCACCTGTCAGTGACTGAATCGAAAAATAACCCATATTGGAGAGAGCCATCATCGTCATCAATGCTGGTGTCAAATCCTTCTTCACATATCAACTCAATTATTCTCTATAGGTCAGTAAACTTTACTGGAAGATGCGGTGGTCTAGTGGTTAGTTCTCTGGGTCTTAGAGTAAGCATTACTCTAAGACCCAGAGATCCTCAGGTCAATTCTCGGTTGGGTTTCATCGGGGTTTTCAAACGCACCCCACAGTCCTTAGTCGGCACGGTGATGTATTTATTATATGTTTAGAGAAAATGAATACATATACACGTAATGTTCAGTCAAGTGTATAGAGCACGAGCCAACTCGTGCGATACAGTCGGTATATAAGTGACACATGTGTAGGCCCTCTCCAGTCGAAGTCATTGCGTTTGCAGAACAGTTACTTTCTTTACACATATTTTCATAAGACCCCCCACCCCCGCCCCATCCCCACCCAAAAGAGGTCAAAGTAAAGTACATAAAAGAAAACATGGTGTTTATTTAGTATTAAAACTGTATATATACAGTTAAATGAGGTCGATATTGTTGTTATGAAGAAATTATATTTGAAAAATGTTATACACTTTCTGTCAGATGTTGGACATATTTAATAATGTTGTAATTTATTTGAGTTTTTATATTAATAGATAGTCATTGCAGGACAAGGGTGCTTCATGCCAATAAAATCTCCATGGTATCAACTGTTGCAGATCCTTTTACTATGACAGGATGTTTGACAGATCGCTTTGTGCGTCTTTACTGTAAAAACTATGATATAACGGCAATGCAAGTGGCAATCCTATACCATATTTTGTTTTCTATAATTCCCTCTGAAAATAAATGATTAATATTCGTTTGAGCAAAGCGAATTATAAAATAACTGTGGAAGCAGTCGGCCCGTGTACAGGAGGGAGTCATACAAAGTGCTAGTAACGTACCAACGAAAGTCTGTGTGTTCAAATGCCCGTAAACCTGTGCACTTTGTGTCTGTACATATCCTCGTAAGAGGGGGTTGCAGTATCCGTAGAAACATAGAATATCATGCAAGGTGTCCTCCGCGGTCGAGTGGTTTATGGTTTCCTCTCAATATCAATTACCTCTCACAGCTGAGGTCGTACGTTCGAGTCCGGTTCGGTCTAACATATTTTATTATTATTATTATTATTATTATTGTTGTTATAATTATTATGCCGACAGTCAATTGCTTTATTCCTCCAATGAATATCAGCATCAACGTTTGTCAGTGACTTGTGCTGGGTTGGATGGCGGTTCTGCTCACCGTCGTGTTGACGTGTTTAACAGCAATACAATAATAAAAGTTGGCAGTAAAACATACCTCATTCAAATAAAAATAAATTAAAAACTCATAATCGATTCTCCACTTGACATAAATTCTGCGATGTATACTTTTCGATTTATACAATACCTCATTATTTTGAACACTTGGGCATGATAATAAATATTAGGCTATCTAACGTAGGTAATCGATTTTTCTACGAACACGTTCTTCCATTCCTCGTGTCTAATTCGTATTACATGCATGCACATTCATCATTTGCTTCTTTAAATTTTATTTACCCTTATGGCATTACATAGCTTAAGTTTAGGGCGAATGATCAAAAGTCGAACTTGAAAACTATCAAAGGATTTATGGTCTCACTCTTCTTCTTCTTGTTTTTCTTGTTTTTCTTCTCATTATTCTTTATTCCTCAGCTTGAAGTAAAACACCAGTCTTCCCTTTTGGAAACAAAGACCGATTAACTCAATCGGTAACACGTCTGACTATCAATCCAGGGGTCGTGAGTTCGAATCCCCGCACGGCAACAATCTCCGTGATGATTGACATACGACATTGCGTCTCATTATCATTCGTCTCTCACCGCTGATTCAAGTGGGAAAGTTATCAGTTACTTGCGGAGATAGGGTGTGCTCGAGTACCGGTTAACCTTCCAAGATCCCAGGAAACAGTGGTTAGGTTAATTGATCATCTGTTAGCCCTTGATGGCATAAAAAGGCGATAATATTCAATCAATCAATCCTCTTGAGACTGGATAATCCTATATAATGTACACCTTATGTCGTCACGTTCTGCGTGTATCGGGTTACAGCTGCCGTACAATGATACACATTACCCCTGACATTTAACATTAATCATGTTTGTACATACCACGGAGAAATAAGTAGGTTATGGCTTGTTCAAATAAGTTTTTTCGTTAAATAAAGGTTTTATTCATGATCATTATTATATGTTAGTATTGTAATTTAATATTATTATTATTATTAATATAATCATCATTATCATTTTAATTATAATTATCATTTTCATTTTCATTTTCATTATTATTGTCATAATTATTATCATTATTATTATCATTGTCATTATCTTATTATCATTATCAGTTTGTGTTGTTGCTGCAGCTGCTGCTGTTGCTGTTGCTGTTGCTGTTTTTGTTTTTGTTGTTGTTATTGTTGACTAAGTCCAGATACAGTAAGCTCTGGCATAAATAGATGTATTCAATTATTGTGGAATGTAATGTGAACGAGACAATGTACACTGTACACTTGAACCACAACGCACTTACTGAAGGAAATAATAAATGAGGTACCAATTGGTAGCTGAAAAACAAACAAACAAAACAACATCATCAACAACAATTGCTCGCAGTTTTTGTGATTCAGAGAATTGAACGATGTGTTCAGAATGATATAGTTTATATGATTCACAATTGCACGTCTCCATAAACGGAGCATTTGAAATAAAACCTTAACACGTGATGCGTAATGTGTCGTGTGATACTGCCTGACATGTTTTTTTTTCTACTCATAAACACTTGCTGCAGGAATATAGTAGGTCGAATAGATTCTATTTAGGTGCATTAAGATATAAATGACACTAGATGCGCCACTTTTTATATACGCTGTTTTATATACTCATTTATAAGTGGGGCGTATTGTTTCAGTCACGTTCGGTAGATGTGCGGACGGCGGGACATGGTTTCCATTCGGTAACTTGACTTCCGCTGAAGATTGATATTGTTGTTATAATTAATCTATGTACCAGTAACATCACGGCAGTATATCTACATTGCGAAAAGGTGTAAAATATAAACAAAGAGTCCGATGTTGAGTACGACATAACAAAATTATCATATAATTATCATATTTTAATATAAGCACATATCACGAGCTAGTCTCAAGGTTTAATCATTCGGAACACCTCGCTCAATCCTCCGAATCAAAGCAAGCACAAAAGGAGCGAGCAGTGCCCGAGGAGTTCCGATTGAAGGGTTAACATGACATGTCGAACACAAATGTATGCCATTTTTAATTTAATCGGTGAAACATGTGATGTATGTATTTCTATCTTGTGATCAAAAGGCGTTTTTACGCTCTAAAGTGTTAATTCATCCTGTTTCATGACAAGATACATTTTAAATATATCGTGTGTGGCGACGCTTTTTTGTCCACACAGAACTTTTTGTCCGCAATTTATTTATTTTTTTGTTCTAGATATGTAAATATCTGGTTGAAGAATTAACTTGTACAACACGGACCAAATTCACACTGAGCGACCGGATGGAACCGTCTGAAAGTTTATATGTTTATAATTGTTTTCATAACATACACTCACTTTGCACTCGGAATGTTGTTGGGTGCGTTGGTTTAGCAGCCGCTCTCAGAATTAACATGATTTTTTTCCTATACCGCAAATCTACAACCGTGTATCGTGTTCATGCAAACCTGACAACCACCAATCAAATAGTTCCACCCCCTGATAAGCGTTCGAACTCACTAAAATAGTAGATTCGCCTATTTCAACGAAAACTTTAATATTATAACAGACAGCGACGATTTATAACTATAAACAATTGTGTATCGTATAAATTCCAGGTTTATATTCAGCGCAATTAATCAGCACAAAGGCATTAAAGCGCATGCATATAGACGCACTGAACTATGGTCACGTGACCAAAAGATTTTTCTGGACGCCATCTTGTTTGGTAATGGTATCCGGACTTAGACCAGGAACAAGGGGGTCAAAATGGTAGTGAAGGAAATATATTTTTCCAGAGAATGGTGCAAAATTGAGTGGATTGGTGGCTATAACACACAGATGGGACTATTTCATAGACGGTAAGAATTTTGCAAAATTTGCCTGATTTGACCTCTGAATGTGAAATAGGGACACCTACTTTCGCTTTGAGCAAAATTGTGAAATTGGAAGCAGTTAATGCCCGTTTTTAACTGTTTTTTTTTTAGTTCTGCTTGAATTGAATATGAATTCTGGAAATTCTCAATGCGTTAGGAGTACAACTGCTGTAAGTGTGACAGTCTATTGTGCTAATATTACGGTCTATGTGAAATTAATGGTGGACCGGCTTCATCTTGCCGAGTATGCAAATTGTTTTCACAAATGTATTTATGTTTGCTTTGTTCTTTCCCTTACTTCCCATCCCTCTTTGGGGGACATGCTTTATTTAAGGTATAGTACTACCATTAGGAACATGAAATGCTTCCGTGGGGGTATGATGGTAGTTATAAATAATCTTTGTTTCTTCTTATTTAAACATGATTTTCCATATTTTTATGCTTATCTTTTTTTTTTGAATGGCAATATTGATGGATTTTGACAAATTTGAAAGCATTGATATGTTTGAAATGTGAATTTAGGAAAAAAATTATTTTGCTTGGAAATTTGGGAATGAATACATGATTTCTGACGTCTCCTTTCACTTTGTCAACAGTGTAAACACCGAACAGAAAAAGCATTTCTTGTATGACACATGACCCTACTTTTCTCATCATAATTATTTTGGTAGCGCAAAAGTTAACTCTAAATTAAATAGCAAAAATTATGCTTAGTAATTGGTATTTGGTTACGCCAAAACATTGACGTATAAAACGAAAAATGTCGAACTGTGTTTTAACGAATTTCTCATAAATAAGATAAACTATAAGGACGGAATCAACAATTATCTTCGAATAGGACCTCCCTCTTTGTGATTCAATAAAATTTCCGTCATTTACTAAACAAAAAGTTACAGGTGATGCATTTTAGTACGCATGTCGGCATTTTCCGTTTTAATCGTCAATGTTTTAGCGTAACCCAATACTGGCCAATAAGTGACTTTATCGCGGACCGAGATTCAGTATCTGGTCATCAAAAATAAATAATTTAACACTAAAGAGACAAATTAAATTAAAAGTTATTGAACATAATATCTATAATACATGATACTTGATATAAATGTGCAGTTATACAGCTACGATCTAAACAATACAGGCGATATAGACGACGCCTCTTTAACTCACTGTATACATAATTTACTGTAATGCTGTGTTCAAAACTACAAAAGCAGTAATCATTAGACCAATACATGTACCATTATAAAATATACATATTCTTGTGTTCGCAATGTTATTGCCAATGTGTTCTAAAAAGGACTTTAACTAATGTGTTCTAAAAAGGACTTTAACTTTCGTTTTTATTTCTTGACATGGTTTGTACAATTTATGCTGTGGCGATGAGGAAAGTTATTTGTTACCACACATTATTTTTAGAGTATAAACATGTTATATGCTTCCGTGGTAGAGTAGGTCCACAAATAAATACTTATGCTGGTGCATCATCCTTACTTCATTTGCTTAGATAAAACAACGTTACAAATTGGGCATACGGTAATTAAAGTTTCAGATATGAAAATAAAAAAAAGCACACACACACAAAAAAAACCAACGAAATCTATTCTGGTAGATACAAACAAATCTATATTTTAAATATTGTTAAGCAGCTGTCACGTGACTTAATTATACGAGACTGTCTGCCAGTAGTTTAAAGGTGTCTATTCTCGGATTATTCCGGAAACGGCTAAAATACCAGTAACTATATTGTGGACCCAGAGAGCTTGCGGACAAAAATTACGGAACACCATCGTGTTGCGTACGTGTAAATCAGTTAAATTAATAAAAGTCAAAGTTCCGTATAAAGAGCAAATTTTATGACCTAATTAACCTATAAACTTGCCATAGTGAAACATATGTGACTTAGTCAGTAGGTTAGTGTTACACAATAATGAGATTCATATATAGGACTCCTTCCGTTATCGAAATGAAATAACATTTAGTAGCGTTGAAAGTACATACTGATGACCAAAAGATAATCGCTTACTTGTTTTTTGATTGTCAATAAAAAAAGTAGTTTTTAGCATTTAAACAATATATCAGGAAAATACTACAGCGGTTAATAATGTCAAATATGTTAATCACAGATATGGCGTTCGCAAACCTCAAATACCTATTTATTTTTATATTAAAGATGCATCATTTATAACTTTGTGTCAGTAAATGATGGCAAGTTTATTGACTCACAAAGAGGAAGGTCACATTTGGAGATAACGGTTGGTTCCGTCCGTGTAGTTTATCTTATTTACGAGAAAATTCGTAAAGACACAGATCGGTAATTTTCGTTTTATTCGTCAAAGTTCTAGCATAAACCGATGCTGTTCCGATGAGTGACTATAACATGGGCCGCGATGAAGTATTTGGTCAACAAAGTTAAAGAAATATACACTAGAGAAACAAAATTATTGAACATAATATCTAAAATATATGTTTGATATAAATGTGCAGTTTTACTGCTAAGATCGAAGAAATACCGGCGATATAGGTGAAACCGCTTTAAGAAAGCAACATACTATAAATAAATACGTGCGTGTGCGTGAGTGCGTGCGTGCGTGCGTGCGTGCGTGCGTGCGTGCGTGTGTGCGCTTGTGTGTGTGTGCGTGCGTGTGTGTTGAAGAGAACCGCATGGTTTAATTAAATATGTAAATACCGGTTTCGTATCGTAACTATCTACCAAACAGTTTTTCTCCAAGTTCTTCTTATTCATCATCATCATCATCATCATCATCATCATCATCATCATCATCATCATCATTATCATTTAATATTATTATTATTATTATTATCATTATTGTTGTTGTTGTTTTGTTGTTGTTGTTGTTGTTGATGTTGTCGTTATTTTCAAAAGAATTCAACTTGGACAACAATTTATATAAAATATCAAACGTAAACAAAACAATATGCAGAATGAAGGAGACATTGATACCTGCAGAACTACCAAGTATCAGGTAATTGTTGTACTTACGTAAAGTAGTTCGTTGTCAAAAATACGAATCTATACGGATATATATATATCAGTATGGCTGAGTGTTACGTATCGTTCCTATATCACACTGTATAAATTTATTTTTTAATTAATTTTTTTATGATTCTTTGATGTTGTCCTATTTTCTCAGCAAATAAAATCGCTCAAAAAATAAAGCATCCCATCTTACATAGAATGCCATTACCGTCAGCAGATGTTGACCTTCATCCAAAGTCAATGGAACAGCTTAAAGCAACACATCCACGTTTAAACTTTTTTAAAAAGTTTTTCAATTGAGTTGTGAGCACATTTCCCATACATAAATATATGGTCAGTGAGCTGTATATGTGCTAACAAACACTATCCAGAACGCTTTAGAATTATAAAAAAAAGATGTCCAAATTATAAAGCGTGACAAACGCTTTATAAATTATTTTTAAATTGCCGAGGGTTCCAACTTGGCTTCAAATTGAATTATGCGAGTCGTATTAAAAAAACTTCACGTTTTAGTGCGTAGTGTACTTTACCTGCCTTGAAAGTCATTTTGACAATTTTTTTTGACTCGGGTGAGTTACAGGCTTGTTTTATAAAGTGTTAGTCACGCATTATAATTTGGACATCATTTTGTTTGGGATTGTGTTTATATGCTCATATACAGCTAATTGATCATATGTTTGTATGGGAAATATGCTCATAACTCAATTAATTTTTTTTTAAAAAAAAGTTCAAACGTGGATGTGTTGCTTTAAGGAACGAAAATGCAGACCAACATCTAAGCCGGGTAAAAGTTACCGTAGTAAATTCCATACAACTTCTAACACATACTTAGAGAATTCTGAACGTTTCATTTTTTACCAGATAATATTTCCTATTAAAACAGTGAAATTATAAGTGATATTGTCACTGTTTTAAATAATAAAACTAGAAATTTGTGCAACACGTGACCATATTACTATATTGCTCGCTCGGTGTAATACAACTTAACTTTATTGAAACGATTATTTTAGTGTGAAGTTATAATTGTTACTGAATACACTCGGAGACTAGTTACCTTATATTATTGAGGCAAATCTTCCTTTATCATTGTTATTACTGACTGTGAGCTACAGAACATAATTATACAATGTATTGAGGTCATTCCATTAATTGACCTGAAGCGGGCTGTCATTCACAAATGTTGATTATCCAATCAGCAATCAGCGATCTATGTTGGTTGCTTTTTGACATTTTCCTTAGACAAACCAACGATGTAAACACTACATTGTATTTACTTGGCCAAACAATGCCACGTGGCCGGGTAGGGGAGTGATAGACATTCTCGCGTCAGGTCAGTTGCCAGTATTCTGCATTAATCCGTCATCCTAACTTTCCCCTGTTTCAAAATGTGCTTTTCGGTCCTTTATCCACAACAAAGTGGATTGGCATTTTTGTTAAACGTACATTAAGATGTCACTATTGGTTATTCAGCTTGGGTCCATATCGTTAGATTAAAACTGACAACATTAACTGTCCCATAGAATATACATTTAAAAGAACTGGTCGATGTGTTGTAACGATAATGATCAGCTTACGTGATCTCTAACCTGAGAGAGAGAGAGAGAGAAAGAGAGAGGGATAAAGAAAGAGGGGAGGAAAGGAGGTAGGGGAGAGAAGAGAGAAATAGAGAGAGAGAGAGAGAGAGAGAGAGAGAGTGAGAGTGCTAGAGAAAGAGAAGACACAGACAGACAGACAGACAGACAGACAGACAGACAGACAGACAGACAGACAGACAGACAGACAGACAGACAGACAGACAGACAGACAGACAGACAGACAGACAGACAGACAGACAGACAGACAGACAGACAGACAGACAGACAGACAGACAGACAGACAGACAGACAGACATTTTTACACAGTTCTACCTATAGTTATATATTACATGTGTCACTATGGCAATAAACCACACGTTTTTTCTCAACCAGCTTTGATATATTGATATCTGCAAGTAATATATAAATGTCAATAATTTATAGGACATTGCCCCCAACTTACAGCTGGATGTGCGGCGATGTATACAGTGTTATAATCTACTTGTTTCCCAAGGCGCTCCAGAATCAATAATGATGATGAATTAGAAAAAAACAGATATTCGGTCAAATAGATTTACAACTGCTGTACGTGTTTTAACAACCAACCAATCAGCGCGTGCGAAATTAAAAGATGTAAGAGATACAAATAGGCTTAAAAAATGCTATGAATGAAAATACAATAACTCCCAAAATATGTTTACCTCTTAAGTTATACTGTATGTTTTATATGTATTGATCTGTCAAATTGACAAACTCAATGTCTTAGTTAAAATAAAATGCCTTATTTGATCATGTGCATATTATAGAACCTGCATTTGTTATACGATATTTACCAAACAGTAGTCGTATAGTCAGGAGATATCCGATAGGTCTTTGAAGCCGGGTCCGATTTATTCAGGCGGTAACGCGTCTGACTATTAATCCATGGGTCGTGCGTTCGAATTCCTGCCCAGTAACACTCGTTGTGATGATTGATATAAGACATTGTGTGTCAGTATCATTCGTCTCTCACCGCTGATTCAAGTGAGAAAGTTATCAGTTACTTGCGGAGATGGGATGTGCTAGAGTATTGGTTAACCTTTCAGGATCCAAGGAAAAAGTGGTTATGTTAACTGATCGTCTATTATCCCTCGATGGCATAAATACCTTAAATATTCAATCAATCAATTTAGAACGAATATATTACCTCTTATTTATGACAATTTCAAATCATAAATGTGCACTTGCATTTTGTATACATCATATAGTAATCTTTATCGGATCATAAACAGTGGCCACGTAACCGTACTACGTCATCTTGGGTAATTATTTGCACTGGTCAAATGGTAATTAAAGTGGCAAAACCAGTATTGAATATATTTTTGATGCCGAAAGAAACACCTAGTTTGTGATTGACAGACGTTCTCGTGAATTTGCACCCCCTTCCAGGATATATAACATTATTGAAAGAGACGCGTTATTATTATGGCATTAATATACCCTACTTGTTTAATGCTGGCCTATATTATGGTATTAATATACCCTACTTGTTTAATGCTGGCCTACATTATGGCATTAATATACCCTACTTGTTTAATGCTGGCCTATATTATGGCATTAATATACCCTACTTGTTTAATGCTGGCCTATATTATGGCATTAATATGCCCTACTTGTTTAATGCTGGCCTATATTATGGTATTAATATACCCTACTTGTTTAATGCTGGCCTACATTATGGTATTAATATACCCTACTTGTTTAATGCTGACCTATATTATGGTATTAATATACCCTACTTGTTTAATGCTGGCCTACATTATGGTATTAATATACCCTACTTGTTTAATGCTGGCCTATATTATACCTAGTTTGTGACTGACAGACGTTCTCGTGAATTTGCACCCCCTTCCAGGATATATAACAGACAACGCGTCTCTTTCAAGTGAATGAATCGTTTTCAAAAATATATTTACTGGTCAGTAATTCTAATATGCAAATAATCTGCTTCGCTAACGAAATCTATCGTAAATTCCCGACGATATTCGCACAAACGTCTGTGTGTACTGCATAGTAAATGACATTTTAATCGATAATGCCCGGAAATTTCCGAACGTTTAATAATATAGCCTCAGTTATGACTCCCGAATTATTAGAAAAACAATAGTTGACCGTGTTTAAACTCAGTGCCTGATATGGTGTTTAATGTAAGAGTAGCGATTGGGCGCCATTTTGATCCCTTTTTTGTTAGTCTGTAGAACGGACCCAGCTCTCCCGATTGGGTCCGTTAAATAGCAATGCTGGGAGAGCCACTTTTGAGCACGTTGATTGGTCAGTTGCTCTAACGGAAATTTAGAATGACGTCACAGTTTAGTAAACGTTCAATTGCTACGAATTGTGGGACAGGCATAGAAGTCCCTGTTTTTTATGGGGTTTAATAAATCGGATTTGGGAGATATCAGGTTCTTGGATAAACTACTTTTGTTGTATGCAGACCATGGAAGACGATCGACAAAATGGCAGACGGCAAGATGTGTCAGTGAAATATGACGTCTTTTTTCACCCTACCAGTAAACTGAATAATCAGTACCCATTTAATCCTGAACACAAGAAAATCCAGATAAAATATCGTACAATATTTCTAATAATTCGAACATATGACATCGTTAAATATTACAATCGTAAACCTTTGAATCTGAAAATATAATTTTGACTGTATACTGAATTTATATGAAATTAAGTAGAACCGGTTACTGGAAATTAAACTCTGACTAAAAGATAAAAAGGTGGAGTTACATGAGAGTTCAACCGCTTCTTACAACGGAACTAAACGAGAAACTAAAATACCATAAACGGATCAATTAATACGGTCACGCTGCACGAGAATGGTCAAATATAACACTTATGAAAAACTCTCATATCTCCCTTCCTGTTTTGTAAGTGGTAGGTCGCAGTATCATTTTGAATAATTTCACACGATGGATACTAATTGATCTTTGACAGTTAAACGCTACTCCATCTTGAATCTTTATTTTTGATAAATTGGTATAATTTTAGTAATTACTCTTTGAAATTAATGAGCTAGTTTGAGAAAATTAACAAAAGAAGAATTTTAAACAAAATAAATAAATAGCAGTGTGTTAGTGCGGTTGTCCTTTTACTTCAATTTTTCTCTCTTTATTTTCAAATGCCCAACAGTGTTAACTTGTTAGCATAGTGTTCATCCTCATTTCATTTATTTATCATTATCAAATATTTTGTTACTTACCCTAAACTGTAGACGTTATACACCATGTTTGCTGTTTAATGACTGTTCGTTTCATTTGATAGTACATTGTATTATTTATGATGATGCACTATGCACAAATCTTAATAAGATATATGCTCTGCTTTGTTCTGTTCTGTTCTGTTCTGTTCTGTTCTGTTCTGTTCCAAACCGTAAGGAGTTTTAGTGCCCTGTTAAAACATTTAACTCTTTACTTCATATAGCCGCCTTTGGACACCTCTAATATAGACGCTTTTGGACACCTCTAATATAGACGCCTTTGGACACCTCTAATATAGACACCTTTGTACACCTAATAAAAGACTTTTGAATTATTGGGTGAATTATGTTTATATTAACTGACGGAGTGGAAAACAGTGTAGGAACTGTTCAGATTGCTCGATACGAGCAATCTGAACTCTTCCTGCCCTGTTTTCAAAAGCCTTCTGTGATTGGTGTGGGAAAACGCTGATCTATGGAGTTAAGGGTTAAGTCGAGATATACCACACGTACGTGAAAAATACTACTTGGAAATAATAACAAATCAAACAACACTAGGACAAAAATATAAATTATTGTAGATACAAATCTATCTCATTGTTCCAGTAAGTATTCTTATTGCGTACATTTATCAGCATCCCACTCACACATCCAAATAGAGCAGATGGTGGGCATTGACTGTTTGGCATGATAACAAGGTGTAAAGTATGGACAATAGAACACTATCTATGATCCTCGTACAAGTATGTATACAATTAGCCTACATCTTTACAGGTGAGTTATGACACAGATTGTATTAATTTACTTGCTTTAATGCTGACCTACATTATGGTATTAATTTACCCTACTTGTTTAATGCTGGCCTATATTATGGTATTAATATATCCTACTTGTTTAATGCTGGCCTATAGTATGGTATTAATATACCCTACTTATTTAAATATACCCTACTTGTTTAATGCTGGCCTATAGTATGGCATTAATATACCCTACTTGTTTAATGCTGGCCTATAGAATGGCATTAATATACCCTACTTGTTTAATGCTGGCCTATATTATGGCATTAATATACCCTACTTGTTTAATGCTGGCCTATATTATGGCATTAATTTACCCTACTTGTTTAATGCTGGCCTATAGTATGGTATTAATATACCCTACTTGTTTAATGCTGGCCTATAGTATGGTATTAATATACCCTCCTTGTTTAATGCTGGCCTATATTATGGTATTAATATACCCTACTTGGTTAATGCTTGACTATAGTATGGTATTAATATACCCTAATTGTTTAATGCTGACCTATATTATGGTATTAAAATACCCTACTTGTTTAATGCTGGCCTATATTATGGTATTAAAATACCCTACTTGTTTAATGCTGGCCTATAGTATGGCATTAAAATACCCTATTGTTTAATGCTGGCCTATATTATGGTATTAAAATACCCTACTTGTTTAATGCTGGCCTATATTATGGTATTAATATACCCTCCTTGTTTAATGCTGGCCTATATTATGGTATTAATATACCCTACTTGGTTAATGCTTGACTATAGTATGGTATTAATATACCCTAATTGTTTTATGCTGACCTATATTATGGTATTAAAATACCCTACTTGTTTAATGCTGGCCTATATTATGGTATTAAAATACCCTACTTGTTTAATGCTGGCCTATAGTATGGCATTAAAATACCCCACTTGTTTAATGCTGACCTATATTATGGTATTAAAATACCCCACTTGTTTAATGCTGGCCTATATTATGGTATTAAAATACCCTACTTGTTTAATGCTGGCCTATATTATGGTATTAATATACACTACTTGTTTAATGCTGGCCTATATTATGGTATTAAAATACCCTACTTGTTTAATGCTGGCCTATATTATGGTATTAATATACCCTACTTGTTTAATGCTGGCCTATATTATGGTATTAAAATACCCTACTTGTTTAATGCTGGCCTATATTATGGTATTAAAATACCCCACTTGTTTAATGCTGGCCTATATTATGGTATTAATATACCCGACTTGTTTAATGCTGGCCTATATTATGGTATTAAAATACCCTACTTGTTTAATGCTGGCCTATATTATGGTATTAATATACCCTACTTGTTTAATGCTGGCCTATATTATGGCATTTATGTACCCTAGTTGTTTAATGCTGGCCTATATTATGGCATTAAAATACCCTACTTGTTTAATGCTGGCCTATATTATGGTATTAAAATACCCTACTTGTTTAATGCTGGCCTATATTATGGTATTAATATACCCTACTTGTTTAATGCTGGCCTACATTATGGTATTAATATACCCTACTTGTTTAATGCTGGCCTACATTATGGCATTAATATACCCTACTTGTTTATTGCTGGCCTACATTATGGCATTAATATACCCTACTTGTTTAATGCTGGCCTATATTATGGCATTAATATACCCTACTTGTTTAATGCTGGCCTATATTATGGCATTAATATACCCTACTTGTTTAATGCTGGCCTATATTATGGTATTAATATACCCTACTTGTTTAATGCTGGCCTACATTATGGTATTAATATACCCTACTTGTTTAATGCTGGCCTATATTATGGTATTAATATACCCTACTTGTTTAATGCTGGCCTACATTATGGTATTAATATACCCTACTTGTTTAATGCTGGCCTATATTATGGCATTAATATACCCTACTTGTTTAATGCTGGCCTATATTATGGTATTAATATACCCTACTTGTTTAATGCTGGCCTATATTATGGTATTAATTTACCCTACTTGTTTAATGCTGGCCTATATTATGGCATTAATATACCCTACTTGTTTAATGCTGGCCTACATTATGGCATTAAAACACCCTACTTGTTTAATGCTGGCCTACATTATGGTATTAATATACCCTACTTGTTTAATGCTGGCCTACATTATGGTATTAATTTACCCTACTTGTTTAATGCTGGCCTATATTATGGTA
This sequence comes from Panopea generosa, assembly GCA_029582155.1. Classification (NCBI taxonomy): domain Eukaryota; kingdom Metazoa; phylum Mollusca; class Bivalvia; order Adapedonta; family Hiatellidae; genus Panopea; species Panopea generosa. Next base: position 24,965,889 of record CM055908.1, on the reverse strand, counting down.
TTAATTTACCCTACTTGTTTAATGCTGGCCTATATTATGGCATTAAAATACCCTACTTGTTTAATGCTGGCCTATATTATGGCATTAAAACACCCTACTTGTTTAATGCTGGCCTACATTATGGTATTAATATACCCTACTTGTTTAATGCTGGCCTATATTATGGCATTAATTTACCCTACTTGTTTAATGCTGGCCTATATTATGGTATTAATATACCCTACTTGTTTAATGCTGGCCTATATTATGGCATTAATATACCCTACTTGTTTAATGCTGGCCTATATTATGGTATTAATATACCCTACTTGTTTAATGCTGGCCTACATTATGGTATTAATTTACCCTACTTGTTTAATGCTGGCCTATATTATGGCATTAATATACCCTACTTGTTTAATGCTGGCCTATATTATGGCATTAATATACCCTACTTGTTTAATGCTGGCCTACATTATGGTATTAATATACCCTACTTGTTTAATGCTGGCCTACATTATGGTATTAATTTAGCCTACTTGTTTAATGCTGGCGTATATAATGGTATAAATATACCCTACTTGTTTAATGCTGGCCTACATTATGGTATAAATATTCCCTACTTGTGTAATGCTGGCCTACATTATGGTATAAATATACCCTACCTGTGTAATGCTGGCCTACATTATGGTATAACTATACCCTACTTGTTTAATGCTGGCCTACATTATGGTATTAATATACCCTACTTGTGTAATGCTGGCCTACATTATGGTATAAATATACCCTACTTGTGTAATGCTGGCCTACATTATGGTATAAATATACCCTACTTGTTTAATGTTGGCCTACATTATGGTATAAATATACCCTACTTGTGTAATGCTGGCCTACATTATGGTATAAATATACCCTACTTGTGTAATGTTGGCCTATATTATGGTATTAACATATCCTACTTGTTTAATGCTGGCCTATATTATGATATTGATTTACCCTACTTGTTTAATGCTGGCTTATATTATGGTATTAATTTACCCCACTTGTTTAATGCTAGCATACAATATGATGCTCTGGTAGGGGTATGCTTTTGTTATGAAGATGCTATTAACAAATTGAATAATTATTTACTACGAAAGCATTGAACTTGTCTGAGATTAAGCTCGCATTCCCTGAAAATTGAGATATAATGGTGCCAGAATACCATTTCTTGCTTCACATATCATGTCGTCTTAAAATGGGGAAATGCTGTCAAAAATTCAAAATTTATACACGAAGCTCTTGTAATAAGAAAAAAGAAACACTCTTAAAAGTATGATTGTTTCGCAAGAATAATATTCATGTAATGTATTGCTGAATGCGTTATGTGTGTTATGTTATATTTATTATAATATGTATTGTCTTTGCAATATTCCTTTGTAAAACTTTGTAAATGACCAAAGGCAAAATTTGCCGTTTGCTGAATGAACTTGATTTGAATTGAAACTTGCATTGTTGTACACTCGTCACGTCCTTTCTTCCATCTATCTTAACTTGGTACATTTAAAAAGACACATTTTTATTTGGTAAAATTTCATAATAACACTGATGCCGACAATTTTTCTCGCATTAACATTTCTTTCAAAATCGCTTTTTTTCTATAATCATTATTTTTTATTCAATTTCAAAATTAATCAACCATAACATATTTATTAGGGCCTAACGTAAAACGTATGCTTTTTAATTTAAACATGTTTATTCAAATAACAAAATGTAACTTTTGGTATGGTATAACCGATATAACAATGAAAGTTTTTTTTTATGTCATTCTAAAGATTTAGTGCTTTTCACATTAAGCTTATTTATGCTTATTTACACGCTTTGTGACACATAAGTTAATTATCCAGCTTTATTTAAACATCTTAACACATTTTTTTTAAGAAAAAATATAATCGTTACGGTTGACGTTTATAAAATATTTTATTGAACGTTTTAAAACCCAAGTTCATTGTAGATATTGAACAAAATTATAATTATAATGCTTTGTAAAATTGATTTAATATAACTTTTTGCAAGATAAAAAGCTTTCATTTGAGTATTTAATTTGAGTATTTAATTTGAGTATTTAATTTGAGTATTTAATTTGAGTATTTAATTTGAGGATCATATCAAAGTCTTCAAAAACATCTCAAACTTTTAACCGAATCGAGTATAAATGTTGATAAAAGAACAGAAAATTTAACATATTGCATTAGTTTTACCAACCTGTGCGTTATTAAATATACAATTTGCTGCGATATGCACTAACGATATATCAAAACGCAACACAGGGATATCAAAACGCAACACAGGAAAATATATCAAAACGCAAAACAGGAAGAGATATGAAAACGCAACATAGGAAGAAATATGAAAACGCAAAACAGGAAGAGAACAGGAAGAGATATGAAAACGCAAAACAGGAAGAGATATGAAAACGCAACATATTTTGCAAGAGTGTATATCTCTATATTCTACAGTAATCATTGTCTGTTAATGTTATTGGCTGTTTACTTAAGATGTTACTTAATAATTTGGTACCTCCTGCATTAGTGTCACTTTTTACATCAAACCACGTGACAGAATATTAAATAAATAATACTGATCATGGCTTGTAATCAAATTCACACAAGTATTCCAAAACGTGCCGTAAAGAAGATTTAGTAGTTGTCAGCCAGTAGAGATTTTTGTGTCATAATCTTTTTTATCACACGTTATTTGCACTTATTCTAGAAGTGGGATGGGGGTGGGGTACACTATTATGTTATCAGGTGTACGGTTAAGTATAACTTACAACACATATTACAGTAATTTATATACACGTGTCAGGAGATGTTTGTTTGTAGATTTATATTCTGAGCTTACTGATTATGTGATCAACACCCACTGGGGCGAACGTCATGTAGGACATGAGTTAAGCTTGTCCCTTGTTTCCTCTAAACGCATCAGGAAAATAATGTTCTTTACTTGTTCTCTGTATAACATTGGCTATTTTCTACTGAAACATGAAATCTTTTTATTATTATTATTGATTGTTTATTAGATAAGAGTTCGTTTATATTGTAACTGTTAACGGGAACTGTATCCTGTGTATATGACAATGGGAAGTGTATCCTGTGTATATGACAATGGGAAGTGTATCCTGTGTATATGACAACGGGAAGTGTATCCCGTGTATATGACAACGGGAAGTGTATCCTGTGTATATGACAATGGGAAGTGTATCCTGTGTATAATTATGACAACGGGAAGTGTATCCTGTGTATATGACAATGGGAAGTGTATCCTGTGTATATGACAATGGGAAGTGTATCCTGTGTATATGACAACGGGAAGTGTATCCTGTGTATATGACAATGGGAAGTGTATCCTTGTATATGACAATGAGAAGTGTATCCTGTGTATATGACAACAGAAAGTGTATCCTGTGTATATGACTATGGGAAGTGTATCCTGTGTATATGACAATGGGAAGTGTATCTTGTGTATATGACTATGGGAAGTGTATCCTGTGTATATGACAACGGGAAGTGTATCCTTGTATATGACAATGGGAAGTGTATCCTGTGTATATGACAATGGGAAGTGTATCCTGTGTATATGACTATGGGAAGTGTATCCTGTGTATATGACTATGGGAAGTATATCCTGTGTATATGACAACGGGAAGCGTATCATGTGTATATGACAACGGGAAGTGTATCCTGTGTATATGACAATAAGAAGTGTATCCTGTGTATATGACAATAAGAAGTGTATCCTGTGTATATGACAATGGAAAGTGTATCCTTTGTATATGACAATGTAAAGTGTATCCTGTGTATATGACAACGAAAAGTGTATCCTGTGTATATGACAATAAGAAGTGTATCCTGTGTATATGACAATAAGAAGTGTATCCTGTATATATGACAACGGAAAGTGTATCCTTGTATATGACAACGAGAAGTGTATCCTGTATATATGACAGCGGGAAAAGTATCCTGTGTATATGACAACGAAAAGTGTATCCTGTGTATATGACAATGGGAAGTGTATCCTGTGTATATGGCAATAAGAAGTGTATCCTGTGTATATGACTATGGGAAGTGTATCCTGTGTATATGACAACGGAAAGTGTATCCTTGTATATGACAATGGGAAGTGTATCCTGTGTATATGACAATGGGAAGTGTATCCTGTGTATATGACTATGGGAAGTGTATCCTGTGTATATGACAATGGGAAGTATATCCTGTGTATATGACAACGGGAAGCGTATCATGTGTATATGACAACGGGAAGTGTATCCTGTGTATATGACAATAAGAAGTGTATCCTGTATATATGACAATGGAAAGTGTATCCTTTGTATATGACAACGGAAAGTGTATCCTTGTATATGATAATGGGAAGTGTATCCTGTATATATGACAGCGGGAAGTGTATCCTGTGTATATGACAACGAAAAGTGTATCCTGTGTATATGACAATGGGAAGTGTATCCTGTGTATATGACAGTAAGAAGTGTATCCTGTGTATATGACTACGGGAAGTGTATCCTGTGTATATGACAACGGAAAATGTATCCTTGTATATGACAATGAGAAGTGTATCCTGTGTATATGACAATGGGAAGTGTATACTGTGTATATGACTATGGGAAGTGTATCCTGTGTATATGACAATGGGAAGTGTATCCTGTGTATATGACTATGGGAAGTGTATCCTGTGTATATGACAATGGGAAGTATATCCTGTGTATATGACAACGGGAAGCGTATCATGTGTATATGACAACGGGAAGTGTATCCTGTGTATATGACAATAAGAAGTGTATCCTGTGTATATGACAATAAGAAGTGTATCCTGTATATATGACAATGGAAAGTGTATCCTTTGTATATGACAACGGAAAGTGTATCCTTGTATATGATAATGGGAAGTGTATCCTGTATATATGACAGCGGGAAGTGTATCCTGTGTATATGACAACGAAAAGTGTATCCTGTGTATATGACAATGGGAAGTGTATCCTGTGTATATGACAGTAAGAAGTGTATCCTGTGTATATGACTACGGGAAGTGTATCCTGTGTATATGACAACGGAAAATGTATCCTTGTATATGACAATGAGAAGTGTATCCTGTGTATATGACAATGGGAAGTGTATCCTGTGTATATGACTATGGGAAGTGTATCCTGTGTATATGACAATGGGAAGTGTATCCTGTGTATATGACAACGGGAAGCGTATCATGTGTATATGACAACGGGAAGTGTATACTGTGAATATGACAACGGGAAGTGTATCCTGTGTATATGACAATGGAAAGTGTATCCGTTGTATATGACAACGGAAAGTGTATCCTGTGTATATGACAACGGGAAGTGTATCCTGTGAATATGACAACGGGAAGTGTATCCTGTGTATATGACAACGGGAAGTGTATCCTGTGAATATGACAACGGGAAGTGTATCCTGTGTATATGACAACGGAAAGTGTATCCTTTGTATAGGACAACGGAAAGTGTATCCTTGTATATGACAACGAGAAGTGTATCCTGTATATATGACAGCGGGAAGTGTATCCTGTGTATATGACAACGAAAAGTGTATCCTGTGTATATGACAATAAGAAGTGTATCCTGTGTATGTATATGACAATAAGAAGTGTATCCTGTGTATATGGCAATAGGAAGTGTATCTTGTGTATATGGCAATAGGAAGTGTATACTGTGTATATGACAATGGAAAGTGTATCCCGTATATATGACAATGGGAAGTGTGTCCCGTGTATATGACAATGAGAAATGTATCCCGTATATATGACAATGGGAGGTGTATCCTGTGTATATAACAATGGGAAGTGTATCCCGTATATATGACAATGGGAAGTGTGTCCCGTGTATATGACAATGGGAAATGTATCCTGTGTATATAACATTTGGAAGTGTATCCTGTATATATGACAATGGGAAGTGTGCCCCGTGTTTATGACAATGGGAAGTGTATCCTGTGTATATTACAATGGGAAGTGTATCCTGTGTATATGACAATAAGAAGTGTATCTTGTGTATATAACAATGGGAAGTGTATCCCGTATATATGACAATGGGAAGTGTGTCCCGTGTATATGACAATGGGAAATGTATCCCGTATATATGACAATGGGAAGTGTATCCTGTGTATATAACAATGGGAAGTGTATCCCGTATATATGACAATAGGAAGTGTGTCCCGTGTATATGACAATGGGAAATGTATCCTGTGTATATAACATTTGGAAGTGTATCCTGTATATATGACAATGGGAAGTGTGCCCCGTGTTTATGACAATGGGAAATGTATCCTGTGTATATAACAATGGGAAGTGTATCCTATGTATATGACAATGGGAAGTGTATCCTATGTATATGACAATGAGAAGTGTATTCTGTATATATGACAATGGGAAGTGTGTCCCGTGTATATGACAATGAGAAGTGTATCCTGTGTATATGACAACGGGAAGTGTATCCTGTGTATATAGCAACGGGAAGTGTATCCTGTGTATATAGCAACGGGAAGTGTATCCTATGTATATGACAATGGGAAGTGTATCCTTTGTTTATAACAACGGGAAGTGTATCCTGTGTATATAGCAACGGGAAGTGTATCCTATGTATATAATAACGGGAAGTGTATCCTTTGTTTATAACAATGGAAAGTGTATCCTGTGTATATGACAATGGGAAGTGTATCCTATGTATATGACAATAGGAAGTGTATCCTTTGTTTATAACAACGGGAAGTGTATCCTGTGTATATAACAACGGGAAGTGTATCCTATGTATATAATAACGGGAAGTGTATCCTTTGTTTATAACAACGGGAAGTGTATCCTGTGCTTATAGCAACGGGAAGTGTATCCTATGTATATAATAACGGGACGTGTATCCTTTGTTTATAACAATGGGAAGTGTATCCAGTGTATATGACAATGGGAAGTGTATCCAGTGTATATGACAATGGGAAGTGTATCCTGTGTATATAACAATGGGAAGTGTATCCAGTGTATATGACAATGGGAAATGTATCCTGTGTATATGACAATGGGAAGTGTATCCTGTGTATATTACAATGGGAAGTGTATCCTGTGTATATGACAATGGGAAATGTACCCAGTGTATATGACAATGGGAAATGTATCCAGTATATATGACAATGGGAAGTGTATCCTGTGTATATTACAATGGGAAGTGTATTCTGTGTATATAACAATGGGAAATGTATCCAGTGTATATGACAATGGGAAATGTATCCAGTGTATATGACAATGGGAAGTGTATCCTATGTATATGACAATGGGAAGTGTATCCTTTGTTTATAACAACGGGAAGTGTATCCTGTGTATATAGCAACGGGAAGTGTATCCTATGTATATAATAACGGGAAGTGTATCCTTTGTTTATAACAATGGAAAGTGTATCCTGTGTATATGACAATGGGAAGTGTATCCTATGTATATGACAATAGGAAGTGTATCCTTTGTTTATAACAACGGGAAGTGTATCCTGTGTATATAGCAACAGGAAGTGTATCCTATGTATATAATAACGGGAAGTGTATCCTTTGTTTATAACAACGGGAAGTGTATCCTGTGCTAATAGCAACGGGAAGTGTATCCTATGTATATAATAACGGGAAGTGTATCCTTTGTTTATAACAATGGGAAGTGTATCCAGTGTATATGACAATGGGAAGTGTATCCAGTGTATATGACAATGGGAAGTGTATCCTGTGTATATGACAATGGGAAGTGTATCCAGTGTATATGACAATGGGAAATGTATCCTGTGTATATGACAATGGGAAGTGTATCCTGTGTATATTACAATGGGAAGTGTATCCTGTGTATATGACAATGGGAAATGTACCCAGTGTATATGACAATGGGAAATGTATCCAGTATATATGACAATGGGAAGTGTATCCTGTGTATATTACAATGGGAAGTGTATTTTGTGTATATAACAATGGGAAATGTATCCAGTGTATATGACAATGGGAAATGTATCCAGTGTATATGACAATGGGAAGTGTATCCTGTGTTTATTACAATTGGGAGTGTATCCTGTGTATATAACAATGGGAAATGTATCCAGTGTATATGACAATGGAAAATGTATCCAGTGTATATGACAATGTGAAGTGTATCCTGTGTATATTACAATGGGAAGTATATCCTGTGTATATGACAATGAAATCATTTCAGGAGTCAAAATAAGCTAAAACACGAACGTGTTCTACGTTAACTTACACGAAGCATGACATGTGTTTTCTATTTATAGAATAATTTATGTAAAGAAAAATCTATGTAACTTTAAACAGACTTAGATACCAGTGATGCTCTGCTTCATTATCTTTCGCGATTCTGTCAGTAATCGAAATTCTATTTTTGAAAAAACAAAAACAATAAACAAACAAGAAAAGCACTGAAATATTTCCTTGGCTGAGAACGTAGGATAAAATCTAAAATAAATGCATGTATATCAATACGGTCATCGACAGTGATAATCTTTTTAACGCTGTGCTTGGCAAACGTGCTATTGATTTAGTTCAATTTAATTATGGTTTATTCTTTTGAAGGCTACTTCATTTCCATGCTCTGTTAAATTTAGGCATAGTTTTGGTCTAAATGCGGACATACCGCTGCGTCTATTAATTTAGGCATAGTTTATGTCTAAATGCGGACATACCACTGTTAGGCATAGTCTATGTCTAAATGCGGACATACCACTGCGTCTATTAACTTAGGCACATGTCATTTTTAGAAATGCGCTTCCAAATGCTTTTTTATGAATTTGTATTGTTATCAGAACACGTGACACACATTAATATCCTACAATAACTGTTTATATATATATATATATATATTGTTTGCAGTGAGAACAGGCAAGTGATAAAATAATCATCGAATGGTTTATATAATATAACACGTGTCCACACACGCGCACGTTTTCACGCACGCACACACGGACACTGTTTTGTTTAATTTTATAGGTAAATGCGATGGCACTGAGTGATTTATACCATATATAGGAGGTATGATAGATCATTTCGATTGATTGATACATACTAGTCTCAATCAACATAGACCAAGAAGGCAGAAGGCAAGCCTTCAATATGTACCACGCAAGTTGTTGCAAAGGAGCGTAACAGTTAGGCAAAACATCAAAGAATAGTAATTCATTATTTTACAAAGGGAGGTAATTGTTATCGCACTCTCTGATAGAAAGAACGGTATTTAATTTTACAAGAGCAGTTGATCTTCAGTTCTGCAGGAAAAACTCTTGTTTAATTCTTACAATAAGCAGAACTTTTTACAAGTTATAAGTTGTACCTTCTCGGGAAACGCTTTTATACCTACAAAGAATGATTAATCTAAATTTTAATTCAATTATAAAATGTTACTTAATTCTTATAAGAAAATTAGTGTGTTCTTCTCTTAGACGTTCTCTTATTTAATTCAATCAAATTAGTTTTATTTTTACAAAGTTGTACTTCAGTTCTTGTCTTTACCACTGTATTTTTGTTATTTTGAAAAGTGCGTTATTACAGCAATATTACAGTCGACCATGTACCTTTAAAGTGTTAGAGTAAACGTTGCATTCGTTTGTTTGGCCGGCAATATAATCACATAATATTAACTTGAAGAATATTAGTAAACAGTCAATCCTATACACGTTACATCATTTTTAAGTAAAACCAAGATACCACCACTATCTCACAATTAATCTCGAGCGGTTTATATAAATACAGCCTTTGATCTATGGAAAAAAAGCACACGCGATATATCACTTCACAGGAAAAAACCTCGTGCCCTGAGAGCAAAATATGGCATACCTATTAATTCAATGATCTCGCCTTGAACCTCATTGTTTTTGCTGTGTGTTATTTTTCTTTTTTTTAAAAAAGGTAATATTGTTAAACTGTGTTTACAGAGCGACATAGAACTAGGTTTCATTTACTTGGATAGGAAAGTATGCGTGATAACGCTACCACATCGCAATCGCCTTGATTTTGTAGAAAAGAAATGGAATGATTACATTGATATTTGTTGTGTGCATGGGTTAATAATAACATGCATTTACCCGTGATGTACATCACTTGTCCTCATGGACATAGTATAAGTGTTAACCAGTATGTACAGGTTTAGTAGACAAGTGCTTCTTTATTTATATGCACTAAGACCTTTTTCACATTCACCCATCGGGCTGCATTCAGCAAACACCCATCTTCCTTATTTAGCAGATACCTGTCTCAAGCGATCGTTAGACCACGGTACTAGTGTAAGTCAAGCTGCATTCAACCGACACCCATATTCACACTTAATAAGCCTGTATTTAGCAGATACCTGTCTCCAGCGATCATAAGATCACGGTATTAGTGTTAATCAAGCTGCATTCAGCAGACACCCATCTTCATACTTAACCAGCCTGTGTTTAGCAAAAACCTCCAGCGGTAACTTTATATAATTTATATATTCGTGGGTTATTGTTTACCAATACTAGAATGTGTTTAGTGGAACATTGTGCAATACTAAAACTTACCTGCAGATATAGTAATAACGTATTGGCATCTTTTCATGATGACATTTTGCTAATTGATATGCACTTCTCTCTTGAAGAGTTCTTCATTTTTATCACGTCTTTGTTTATAACTAATTCAAAATCGAGAGGGTGATAGTGGATTACTTAAAACATATTTTCTTTAGTTTCTGAATACACTTACATAATGAGTAGTTTAGTTTATAGATACACTTACATACTAAGTTGTTTAGTTTATATAAACACTTACATAATGAGCTGTTTAGTTTATATAAACACTTACATAATGAGCTGTTTAGTTTATATAAACACTTACATAATGAGTTGTTTAGTTTTTATAAACACTTATATAATGAGTAGTTTAGTTTATATAAACACTTACATAATGAGTAGTTTAGTTTATATAAACACTTATATAATGAGTAGTTTAGTTTATATAAACACTTACATAATGAGTAGTTTAGTTTATATAAACACTTATATAATGAGTAGTTTAGTTTATATAAACACTTACATAATGAGTAGTTTAGTTTATATAAACACTTATATAATGAGTAGTTTAGTTTATATAAACACTTACATAATGAGTAGTTTAGTTTATAGATACACTTACATAATGAGCTGTTTAGTTTATATAAACACTTACATAATGAGTTGTTTAGTTTTTATAAACACTTACATAATGAGTTGTTTAGTTTTTAAAAACACTTACATAATGAGTAGTTTAGTTAAAATAAACACTTACATAATAAGTTGTTTAGTTTTTATAAATACTTACATAATGAGTAGTTTAGTTTATAGACACACTTACATAATGAGTAGTTTAGTTTATATAAACACTTACATAATGAGTAGTTTAGTTTATAGATACACTTACATAATGAGCTGTTTAGTTTATATAAACACTTACATAATGAGTTGTTTAGTTTTTATAAACACTTACATAATGAGTTGTTTAGTTTTTAAAAACACTTACATAATGAGTAGTTTAGTTAAAATAAACACTTACATAATAAGTTGTTTAGTTTTTATAAATACTTACATAATGAGTAGTTTAGTTTATATAAACACTTATATAATGAGTAGTTTAGTTTATATAAACACTTATATAATGAGTAGTTTAGTTTATATAAACACTTACATAATGAGTAGTTTAGTTTATATAAACACTTATATAATGAGTAGTTTAGTTTATATAAACACTTACATAATGAGTAGTTTAGTTTATAGATACACTTACATAATGAGCTGTTTAGTTTATATAAACACTTACATAATGAGTTGTTTAGTTTTTATAAACACTTACATAATGAGTTGTTTAGTTTTTAAAAACACTTACATAATGAGTAGTTTAGTTAAAATAAACACTTACATAATAAGTTGTTTAGTTTTTATAAATACTTACATAATGAGTAGTTTAGTTTATAGACACACTTACATAATGAGTAGTTTAGTTTATAGACACTTACGTAATGAGTTGTTTAGTTTATATAAACACTTACAAAATGAGTAGTTTAAGTTATAGACACACTTACATAATGACTAGTTTAGTTTATATAAACACTTACATAATGAGTAGTTTAGTTTATAGACACACTTACATAATGAGTATGCGCGCACAAAATGACCTATTTATGTGTCGACGTGCCGTAAAACACCATTCATTCATTCATTCATTCATAATGAGTAGTTTAGTTTATATAAACACTTACATAATGAGAAGTTTAAGTTATAGACACACTTACATAATGAGTAGTTTAGTTTAAAGACACACTTACATAATGACTAGTTTAGTTAATATAAACACTTACATAATGAGTTGTTTAGTTTATATAAACACGTACATATTGAGTAGTTTAGTTTATAGACACACTTACATAATGAGTAGTTTAGTTTAAAGACACACTTACATAATGACTAGTTTAGTTAATATAAACACTTACATAATGAGTTGTTTAGTTTATATAAACACGTACATATTGAGTAGTTTAGTTTATAGACACACTTACATATTGAGTAGTTTAGTTTAAAGACACACTTACATAATGACTAGTTTAGTTTATATAAACACGTACATAATTAGTTGTTTATTTTATATAAACAATTACATAATGAGTAGTTTCGTTTATAGACACACTTACATCATGAGTAGTTTAGTTAATATAAACACTTACATAATGGGTTGTTTAGTTTATAGATACATTTTAATAATGAGTTGTTTAGTTTATAGATACACTTGTATAATGAGTTGTTTAGTTTATAGATACTTACATAATGATTAGTTTGCCGCTGTTGATATCACCAACTATATTGCATTAAATTATATTGTATTTAGGATCGCTTTCAACGAGGTTTTAGTAATATCAAGTTATCATGGTTAAACTGTTCAGTCATATAAAGTATGGTGCCCGATCCAGCCATATTGAGCTATGGTTTCCCGTCCAACCCCATTGAATTATGATACTCCACCCAGTCCATTGAGATACGGGATCCAATCCAGCCTATTTGAATTATGTTATTCCACATCCTGCCTCCTGTTTAAATGCCTCTTTCAAACAAGAATTTTGGTAAACGTTCGCAATCCCCCCCCCCCCCCCCCCCCCCCCCCCCACACACACACACACACACACGCATATAAACAGGTTACCATGTTTTGTCACTGGTGAAGTTTGTTCAATCACGTTAAGTAGTGGTCATTATCCTGTTGTTTTTGCTGTTTGTGTACATTGTTGTTCATAGTGATGTCTACTTAATACGAAATTATAAAAGTAAATCATAAAAAAATAGAAGAAGAAACAGTTTGAAATAATATTATCGGACCTTTCTTGTATAATTGTAATGAGCAAATGTACAACAAAACACCTTCATTAAAACATACATATTGGACTATTTCAGACATTTTCCAAGAGTTATCCGATAATTGCCCCTGTGCAGTTTGGTGATTTTGGTATGAATCCAATTACTTCCCTTAGATCGTGATACGGGTATCGTTCTGCTCTGACGCTAATATTAAGTAAGCGGCAGTTTCCAATGTATCATTAATGCCCCAGGCATAATGGTAGAAAGAAAGCTTTTACGAGCAGAATATGCACCGTCTATTATTAACAACTTATGCAAAGGCATTTATTATCACATGAAGCTGAAGTACAGATGCCGGTTCACGTATCAAAGTTATTAATAAGTTGTTTATTAATAAGCTGTTTGAACGCAGCTATTAATTAACAAACGTTCACTAAAGATTCTTCTGAATCTGACGAGGCCGGGTCGACCAGTAGGAACATATAAATATTGACTGGTTATCACAAATCTAAATTTAAAAACGGCTCAGACTGTTATATGTGCCTGTAAATCTTTTTAATGGCTTTTAAAAAGTACAATTACTGAAAGAAATACAGTCAATTAACTGCTTAAAATAAAGACAGAAGATAGAAATGGAGCAGGGCGTAATAAAAAGTCAATTAGTCCGTAAGACAGACAAACTAAAATTTATTTGTTTACACGTCAGGCTGACGTAGATTCAAGGTATTTGTGTCTCGTCTCTTCAGATATTCATGCATAGTACCCCCAGCCCCCACTGGAAACAGGAAATGCTTCCGTAAGGTATCGTATAGTGGCGGTTATAACAATCACTGTTTCTACTTCTTTATAAAAGCAGTTTTCGTATTCTTATGCTCATTTTATGTCAATGGTATTATTGATTTATTTTGAACATTTTGAATGTAGTGTCATTTTAAATTGTGAATTTAGAAAAAAAATGATGCTTGGAAATTGATATGAATACATGATTTCTGATGTCTATTTCCACTTTGTCAACAGTGTACACACTGAGCAGAAAACAATCTCTTCTATGCACATTACCCCTACTTTTCTCATCATATTATGGTATTGTTGATAAACAATATGATTTAAGTTTCACTTCTTTCAGTTGGGCCTCCTGAATGACAAGCATGCACACTTTTTAGAATAAACGAGCAAAATTCAATGAAACTAGTTTCAGGTTTCAAGATTTATTTAGCAACTAGGCCCACATATACAGCAACAGTTTTATAAACATGAAATGAATTACATGTGTATGATACAAACAGTGACAGAAACATATTGACTGGTTATAAACATTAATATCAAACTTAAGGAACTTACTAGTATGTATTGACTAGATAACTGTATTTTAAGACGGTCAGCTGACATTAACCAGAGCATGAGATCCATGCTTGACCTCTACCTTAATGTCCTCTGTTTCAGTAAGTGTGTGTTTATATACCATTAATCACTGCCAACTGCCAATTATAATAATATTTAGTATTAAATTATAAGAATGTGGAGACTATGTTCTTCTATGATTCTCTGGGATGTATGCATGTATTTGTAGTTTTGAATCACTTATCAAGCATCCTTTGAATAGTAAAGAAGAATTGTTCCACAGATATGTATTTGTGAATGTATTAAACTCCAGCCTCTGAATTACAAATAGTGACTTGTAACATATTTGTGCCAGCGGTGGAAGATATATTTATAGTATTAATATTTTGGACGGTGTTGAAAGTGACGTTGGAACGGATTTCAAATATTTTTATTTATTTATTTATTTTTATTTATTTATTTTTTTATTTTGTAATTAGATTCCAATGGTGGCAGCTTATTTTTAGAGTGAGGACAATTCTATTTATTAATGTGAAATTAGCATAGGGAGAAGTCATGGCTGACAATGAAGTTCAAAGTAATGAATTAATTAACTTTACTGAGGATGAAGGTGACAAGCAAGAAGTCAAAGAAAACATTAAGTGTTCATAGAAAAGCTAGAAATTGGGAAATGGAGAAAGAAATGCAGAAACTGAAATTAGAGAGAGAGAGAAAATTAATTTGGATAAAGAAAGAATTGAATTGGAGAAGAAAAGAGCAGATATCGAGTTCCAAAAACTTAAAACCCCAAAATGATTATTCAGATGAAAGAGAATCACATTGGAGTTTACCCTGTAAAATCAAACTGAAGAAATACAATCATAAAGAATGAGAAGAAATTTTAACCTACCTACAAGATTATAAAACATTGCCAAACAGTTAAATTGGTCAGAAGAGGTGAAAATTTTGCATTTAAGAACATTATTGACTGAAGAGGCAAGGGAAGTACTAGTAGCACGTTTGACGGAGAAGAACGTTACGAGCGTCAACAACTTCTAATCTACACATGTCCTTAACTAATATTAACTCAGGTATATTAATGATCGATGGTAGGTGACAATTGGGGATTTATATATATATAAATAAGCAACCAGATTAACCACGTCTGTTCACATGCTTCGTTTATAATACAAAATTCAATACAAGGTAATTTGGATAAAACTCAATACAAAACTGATGACCATAGTCGTGCAATGAAGCACACTTACCTTTTACTTGTTCAAAATTTAAGACCTTTGTTAAGGTATGTTTCTGTAATACCAATATATTGTTAACCATTGATTCTTGATTGAAAATGACATTGAGTAAAACCGCCATTCAAAGCAATTTAATCGCATGTCTTTGATCATGTAAGAAAATTCAAATAAAAAGTAACATTCAAAATATTTTTCCTTTCTTACAACGCACTTCACCGTTATACAAAACAAATCCAATTAATTTTCTTTATCATGTTAAAAAATTTGAATTATAATTGCATCCAACTTTCCTTTCTTACCGAAAAGCTGTAATTGTATCATGCATCATCCATTTATATTGTAAGGTAATTATAAGATGCCTATAGAACCAACATGCATACCTCGTAATCGCCAGAGGGAGCGAAAACTCACGCTGGAAATTTAACAAAACGTCCCAATAATAGTAATGACTTCATTTAACGAGGAAACTCAGCTGGAATGAGTCCAATTTTCCCTGAGATCCTCAACAACAAATTTTTAAACAAGAAAACTTGTGTTTACAACATGCGAGGATATGTCTGTTGTTTTTGACTTGCTAGCTACATGATTCCTCCCTTTGGCAGTAGGCTCAGTATTGAAACAATTTGTGGATATTCGTTCAAACTGTTTATTGTCCGAGTCTGACATCGCATATTCGTCATTATCGCCATCTTGGTGTCTCTCCGCCAATCATCGTGGTGTCTCTCCGCCAACCATCGTGGTGTCTCTCCGCCAATCATCGTGGTGTCACTCCGCCAACCATCATGGTGTCTCTCCGCCAATCATCGTGGTGTCTCTCCACCAACCATCTTGGTGTCTCTCCGCCAACCATCGTGGTGTCTCTCCGCCAATCATCGTGGTGTCTCTCCACCAATCATCGTGGTGTCTCTCCGCCAATCATCGTGGTGTCACTCCACCAATCATCGTGGTGTCATTCCACCAACCATCGTGGTGTCTCTCCACCAACCATCGTGGTGTCACTCCACCAACCATCGTGGTGTCATTCCACCAACCATCTTGGTGTCTCTCCGCCAACCATCATGGTGTCTCTCCGCCAATCATCGTGGTGTCTCTCCGCCAATCATCGTGGTGTCTCTCCGCCAACCATCGTGGTGTCACTCCACCAACCATCGTGGTGTCATTCCACCAACCATCATGGTGTCTCTCCGCCAATCATCGTGGTGTCTCTCCGCCAATCATCGTGGTGTCTCTCCGCCAATCATCGTGGTGTCATTCCGCCAACCATCGTGGTGTCACTCCACCAACCATCGTGGTGTCATTCCACCAACCATCATGGTGTCTCTCCACCAACCATCGTGGTGTCACTCCACCAACCATCGTGGTGTCATTCCACCAACCATCATGGTGTCTCTCCACCAACCATCGTGGTGTCACTCCACCAACCATCGTGGTGTCATTCCACCAACCATCATGGTGTCTCTCCGCCAATCATCGTGGTGTCTCTCCGCCAATCATCGTGGTGTCACTCCGCCAATCATCGTGGTGTCTCTCCACCAACCATCGTGGTGTCTCTCCAACAACCATCTTGGTGTCTCTCCGCCAATCATCGTGGTGTCTCTCCACCAATCATCGTGGTGTCTCTCCGCCAATCATCGTGGTGTCTCTCCGCCAACCATCTAGGTGTCATTCCACCAACCATCATGGTGTCTCTCCGCCAACCATCGTGGTGTCACTCCACCAACCATCATGGTGTATCTCCGCCAATCATCGTGGTGTCTCTCCGCCAACCATCGTCGTGTCACTCCACCAACCATCTTGGTGTCTCTCCGCCAATCATCGTGGTGTCTCTCCACCAATCATCGTGGTGTCTCTCCGCCAACCATCATGGTGTCACTCCGCCAATCATCGTGGTGTCTCTCCGCCAATCATCGTGGTGTCATTCCACCAACCATCATGGTGTCACTCCACCAACCATCGTGGTGTCATTCCACCAACCATCATGGTGTCTCTCCGCCAATCATCGTGGTGTCTCTCCGCCAATCATCGTGGTGTCACTCCGCCAATCATCGTGGTGTCTCTCCGCCAATCATCGTGGTGTCATTCCACCAATCATCGTGGTGTCTCTCCGCCAATCATCGTGGTGTCTCTCCGCCAACCATCGTGGTGTCTCTCCGCCAACCATCGTGGTGTCTCTCCGCCAACCATCGTGGTGTCTCTCCGCCAATCATCGTGGTGTCTCTCCGCCAATCACCATGGTGTCTCTCCGCCAATCATCGTGGTGTCTCTCCGCCAATCATCGTGGTGTCTCTCCGCCAACCATCGTGGTGTCTCTCCGCCAATCATCGTGGTGTCTCTCCGCCAATCATCGTGGTGTCTCTCCGCCAATCATCGTGGTGTCATTCCACCAATCATCGTGGTGTCTCTCCGCCAACCATCGTGGTGTCATTCCACCAACCATCATGATGTCTCTCCACCAACCATCTTGGTGTCTCTCCGCCAATCATCGTGGTGTCTCTCCACCAACCATCGTGGTGTCATTCCGCCAACCATCGTGGTGTCTCTCCACCAACCATCGTGGTGTCATTCCGCCAATCATCGTGGTGTCTCTCCGCCAACCATCGTGGTGTCTCTCCGCCAATCATCGTGGTGTCATTCCACCAATCATCGTGGTGTCTCTCCGCCAACCATCGTGGTGTCATTCCACCAACCATCATGGTGTCTCTCCGCCAGTCACCGTGGTGTCTCTCCGCCAATCACCGTGGTGTCTCTCCGCCAATCATCGTGGTGTCACTCCGCCAATCATCGTGGTGTCTCTCCGCCAATCATCGTGGTGTCTCTCCGCCAACCATCGTGGTGTCTCTCCGCCAACCATCGTGGTGTCATTCCACCAACCATCATGGTGTCTCTCCACCAACCATCTTGGTGTCTCTCCGCCAATCATCGTGGTGTCTCTCCGCCAACCATCGTGGTGTCTCTCCACCAACCATCGTGGTGTCATTCCGCCAATCATCGTGGTGTCTCTCCGCCAACCATCGTGGTGTCATTCCACCAACCATCGTGGTGTCTCTCCGCCAATCATCGTGGTGTCTCTCCGCCAACCATCGTGGTGTCATTCCACCAACCATCATGGTGTCTCTCCACCAACCATCTTGGTGTCTCTCCGCCAATCATCGTGGTGTCTCTCCACCAACCATCGTGGTGTCATTCCGCCAACCATCGTGGTGTCTCTCCACCAACCATCGTGGTGTCATTCCGCCAATCATCGTGGTGTCTCTCCGCCAACCATCGTGGTGTCATTCCACCAACCATCATGGTGTCTCTCCGCCAATCATCGTGGTGTCATCCCGCCAACCATCTTGTTGTCACTCCACCAACCATCGTGGTGTCTCTCCACCAACAATCTTGTTGTCATTCCACCAACCATCATGGTGTCACTCCAACAACCATCTTGGTTTGTCTCCGCCAACCATCGTGGTGTATCTCCGCCAATCATCGTGGTGTCACTACACCAACCACCGTGTAGTCACTTCAACAACCATCTTGGTGTCACTCCACCAACCATCATGGTGTCACTCCACCAACCATCGTGGTGTCTCTCCGCCAACCATCGTGGTGTCACTCCGCCAACCATCATGGTGTCACTACACCAACCATCGTGCAGTCACCCCAACAACCATCATGGTGTCACTCCACCAACCATCTTGGTGTATCTCCACCAATCATATTGGTGTCTCTCCGCCAACCATCATGGTGTCTCTCCGCCAACCATCGTGGTGTCACTCCGCCAACCATCTTGTTGTCACTCCGCCAACCATCGTGGTGTCTCTCCGCCAACCATCGTGGTGTCTCTCCGCCAACCATCGTGGTATCACTCCGCCAACCATCGTGGTGTCACTCAACCAACCATCGTGGTGTCACTCCACCAACCATCTTGTTGTCACTCCACCAACCATCGTGGTGTCACTCCAACAACCATCTTGGTTTGTCTCCGCCAACCATCTTGGTGTCTCTCCGCCAACCATCGTGGTGTCACTACACCAACCATCGTGCAGTCACTCAAACAACCATCATGGTGTCACTCCACCAACGGTCTTGGTGTCATTCCACCAATCATATTGTTGTCTCTCCACCAACCATCATGGTGTCTCTCCGCCAACCATCGTGGTGTCACTCCGCTAACCATCTTGTTGTCACTCCACCAACCATCGTGGTGTCTCTCCACCAACCATCGTGGTGTCACTCCACCAACCATCGTGCTGTCTCTCCACCAACCATCGTGGTGTCACTCCACCAACCATCTTGTTGTCACTCCACCAACCATCGTGGTGTCACTCCACCAACCATCTTGGTGTCTCTCCGCCAACCATCGTGGTGTCACACCGCCAACCATCGTGGTGTCTCTCCACCAACCATTTTGTTGTCACTCCACCAACCATCATGGTGTCTTTCCGCCAACCATCGTGGTGTCACTCCACCAACCATCGTGGTGTCACTCCGCCAACCATCGTGGTGTCTCCCCACCAACCATCTTGTTGTCACTCCACCAACCATCATGGTGTCTCTCCGTCAACCATCGTGGTGTCACTCCACCAACCATCATGGTGTCTTTCCGCCAACCATCGTGGTGTCACTCCACCAACCATCGTGGTGTCACTACACCAACCATCGTGCAGTCACTCCAACAATCATCTTGGTGCCACTCCACCAACCATCGTGGTGTCACTACACCAACCATCGTGCAGTCACTCCAACAATCATCTTGGTGCCACTCCACCAACCATCGTGGTGTCTCTCCGCCAACCATCGTGGTGTCACTCCGCCAACCATCGTGGTGTCACTCCGCCTACCATCTTGGTGTCACTTCACCAACCATCGTGGTGTCTCTCCACCAACCATCGTGGTGTCTCTCCACCAACCATCTTGGTGTCTTTCCACCAACCATCGTGGTGTCATTCCACCAACCATCGTGGTGTCTTTCCACTAACCATCTCACTTCGTGTTTCACATGCGCAAACTAAAATTATTAATAGCGATATTCGGGCATATTTTATGTTTTAACGTACTCTCCTACTCTCGTACCGTGGTGTCATCACCATTGTGCCATTGTAATGTCGTGATAATATACAAAGCAGTACGGAACTATCCAGTTCTAGTATATAGACCTTTCTGCGATTTGTTAGAATAAAACATACATAAAATAGGCCACCCGAGTAATCAGTTGTAAAGTATTGACCCTGTGTAAGTATTTTTTTGATATTCGCGTTGTTGTGTTGTTTATTACTTTTATAAGAAATCGATGAAAGATGTTTGTTTCAGTATTGTGTTTTTACGTTGGGGACGAGGTTTATTTTGTCTCCTAATTGTTATAGTTTATAGAAATAGTTTAGACGATACGGAGGTTGCAAGTTTGTGCTTAATTAAAGATGTTTACCACGAAAATAGATGTAACACAAGAGACGACTGTGGCGGCGAAATAGAATATATTTATAGAAACATCTTGTTATTCTAACTGGAGACACATACTGTATTAAAATTAATATAATTTATGACCCAATTATCGGCTCAGTCGGTCGTTAATGATATTGAAGTTTTATCGCCAGAGGTGATGGAATGTGGAGCAAGGGAAACAATAGACACTTCTGAATTATCATTGAAAGCATTTCTCGGTATCATATAATAACATCCAGCGCAGTAATCGGTGCATTTGGTGGAAGTTAAGACTAATAATATCTTTTCCAAAAAGTAGTTCCAAAATTATTCCAAAGGGAAGAAGGAGTGTATATCTGTCGTGCAGAATGGCACGATGTACTTGTACCAATATACTCTGATGGTGGAAGTGCGGAACACCTTTAAGGCATCAATATCGACACAATCGTATGTGATCAAGTATATTGTTCTCAGTTTGGGAGATTGTCTGCGTTGCTGCGTCGTATATTATTGGGCCTTGGTGACATGTGGTTTTCAAGACAGGTCGTCAAAAATGGTGGCTCCAAGATTTCTTTAACGAGATAACTCATTTGAACAAGCCAATCTTCCATGAGGCCATCAAACATATATACAATATTAACATCAATAACACAGTTACATGAAGAAAATATATAACAGTACAGTAAAACCTGTGTAAGTGGTCACCTCTATAAAGCAGCCACTTGTCTTAAGCAGTCACATCTGCTATTTCCCATTTATATGCTTTCAGAACACAATAACCTGTATTAAGCAACCACATGTATTAAAAGGCCACTTTTGCACCTTCCCGTGACTGGCTGCTTAAGACAGGTTTGACGGTATATGAAGTTATTCATCGATCATAGGTACAAGAAAATGAATTATAAATTTATTATTGACAATGCATGTAATACAAACAGTGATATGTCAATGTAAGTTATGATCCATTATGACCTTGGGCCCTGGAACATAACCGATCGCAGATACAACATTTTGAAATGGTTTAAAGATATGGCAGTTTCACTTTTATTGGAAGACTAAGCCTAATGTTTTATTCTGAATATATAAAAGATCTTCTAAACAATTTGTGATTGGGTCGGGAAGTACATTTTGGTTGATAGTCCGGTAAGGATACCACATCACCCGGACAAAATGGCAACAGAATTTCTCTCTGTGGATTTAGTTAGGGAATGATGTGTTATAAAACATACAGAAAGTTAACCGAAGTCGGAGATGTATAAATTTAAAACAAATGGGTAAAAATATTGCTATTTGACGATAATTTTATCAAATATATTAGTACAATAACCTGCAATACTTTGTTGAGAGAATATTACCTTAAAGTTGATACTGTTGAAAATAGTGTTAATGATACTCATTTCAAAGAAAAAAGTCAACTACATCTACAAAATATTGACATAAAGCTATTTTATTGACATTAAGCATAATAACTTACTCCACCCACCAATGTTATACAGTGATTTTTCCAATTTTAAATACTAACTAAGAAATGGATGAAGTTCGTATACGTCTTCAATAGTTATCGGTATTCGGCATAACGTCACCGCCAAGATGTGACGGAGCACGGTAATGTAACGTTCTATACATAAGAACTGATTTTTGAAATGTTACCAGTTACCATTTCAGGCCAGATCTGCAAATAGTTTTACTGAAGGTGAATCAAATATTTGATCAAGAATGAGTATTGCGGCACTTTTTGAAATCGTGGATGTTTAAATTTCTAAAACCATACGTCTGCAGCATGATATTGTAGTGTGGCAGCGCTTTGAATACTGTCTTAAGAGGACACCGTCGCGATATGACTGAAAAGTTGTTGAAAGCAACGCTAAACACCATACAACAACAACTTATAAAACATGCAGAGAGGTCAGAAGGATGACCATGGTGTTTTTCTAAAATGACCGCATTACAGATTTTCCATTATTGTGTTACATATCATTTGCTGAATTGAATTGAATAAAATAAAATATATTTATATTCCTGGAGGAGATACCAATAATGATAATGATAATGATAATGATAATGATAATGATAATGATAATGATAATGATAATGATAATGATAATGATAATGATAATGATAATGATAATGATAATGATAATGATAATGATAACGATAACGATAACGATAACATGATAATGTGATAATGATAATGTGATAATGATAATGTGATAATGATAATGTGATAATGATAATGATGATGATTATGATTATGATTATGATTATTTATTTTATTTAACAAGAAAACTCATTTGAACAAACCAATCTTCCATTAGGCCCCTAAACACATAGACATTATTTACAACAATAAAATGGAGTATTCGTTAAATACATGCATGGATACAGTTTATAATAACAATAGGGCGGATTTTCAAGATTCAACAGACGGATTAGACAAGTTAAATTAAACTGCTAATTATTACTAGTTAGGCAATCAATTAGGACCTGATTGCAAACAAATATCAAAGAATGTCTAAAAGTTTATTGTCTCGTTATGTCATTGTTTATTTATGTCATTACTATTATAATTAAACGTAACCGTTTGAGTTTTCCTTTCTAAATGTGTTATACTAATAACAATCAATTTATCAAATTAAATAAATCACAATCAACGGTACGTGCATGCTGCTTGTACAGATTAAATTATAAAATCACGGTTGCCTTACTTGCGTGTATACGAATGCGAACGTTAACCAATGCCTTAAACAACATTTTTTTTATTATATTTTATGGTATTAGTTTTTACCCTCTCAGGATTTCCTATCGGAGATCCTATCACCTAATTGCCTACAGATGCATCCGATGTACATAACTGGAAATTCTCAGGGGGAATCAAAAAGCACTTTCCGTAACAAAACCAACCGCAATCGCGGCCAACAGATTAAAACTATGAGTTCCGATTTGCACTGATACGCTTAGACATAAACTATACAAAACATTTACACGAGGTTAGTGGAACACAAACGTATTGAATGGTGATTGGTCGGTTGATTAAGACTAGTATTAGTAGTGATGTTTTCAAAGATAAAAATGAGGTTAGGGGGAATTTGATTTATTTTTCTGGAAAAAAAAGAAGTCATAAATGCTGGTAAATCGTCAATTCGGAATGGTAAACAAGTATATGTAGGTTAATTTCTACGAATTATACATATTCAGTAATAATGTTCTTATATTTATTGGATATCCACTGAGCCAAATTTCCAATTGGTCACCCACATATTGTTGGCATTTTCTTAAAAATGGAAATAGTAAAACATAACAACAAGGAGTAGAACAAGTAGAAATATCCATTGCAAGTTATTGAATGAACAATTCATAACAATAAAATAATGAATGAAAAAGTCACATACCATTGCCCTCATTTCGAAGTCACACTTTTTGCATTGACTATTTCAGTATATTGTGACCTTTGGTGTTGATGTTTAACACTTTAAATCATACAATGACATAATTAAATGTATGATTTTCTTAACTTTCTTTACCATGTCTTCCTTATCATATTCAGTATTAAAAACAATACAATTGATAAGGTGATCAATGTATTTAGCAAATATAATAATGCCATAGGAAACACAACTTTATGTTTACGTAACTTTATCAATCAATATAGAAATTCGTCAACAAACCGGGCGTAATTGGTTAAGAAAATCATGTCTTTTAATTTAAGCAAAGCATAGTGAATTTCGAAGAAAATTGATTTACAACAGCATTAACTGTTTTTTCTGTTTTTCTTGCTCCGAACTGAAGATCTGGTACGGCTTATGGTTCATAAACACATGATCTCGGTCATAAAGGTTAGTTTCATTATCGGTGGTTGCGAATCCCGCCATTATTCGGCGTTCTTCCACTGCCATCGCACGTTTCCATCGCCTCCTCCAGAAACGTTTGGACACGATGTATCCGGAGACCAGGAAAAACTCGTATTTTCAACAAGAAGTGCTACTGCGTATTGTTTTGTAAATTGCACCACTCCATACCCTAGTTTTGTTTTCAACTGAGCAGTTTGTCATTTTAGGTAGTTTTACTTATATATCGAAAATTACCGAGAAAACTATTTATAAAACTACTTTTATGAAGTTTCCAACCGTACTTGAATATTTATAGGGTGATTTCTCGATACGTTAATTCGTTCATATTGTAAAATGTATGTAACCGCGTCTTAACCCTTTACTCCATAGATACGCGTTTTCCCGCACCAATCACAGAAGGCCTTTGAAAACAGTTCAGGAAGAGTTCAGATTGCTCGTAACGAGCAATCTGAACACTTCCTGCACTGTTTTCCACTCTGTCAGTTAATATAAACATAATTCACCCAATAATTCAAAAGCCTTCTATATTAGGTGTCCAAAGGCTTCTATATTAGAGGTGTCCAAAGGCGTCTATATGAAGTAAAGGGATAATGAAGCTCAAAACCAAGTATCATACGTACAGGATCTAGTTTATTGGAGTGTATTATTATTATAATATATAAATAATGACCTGTAAATACATAGAACATACAATTAGGAATATAAAAAGACAATTATTCTAAAATACACGTGAAGTCCACGCGTCTCGTAAATGTAGCAAATTACAGATATTTCGCAGCACTACCGATAATAATCATTGTACAGGTAAATATCAGAAACGCGTTTAATTAATACAATGCCTTTATTGTGAAATAATGATTTATTCTAATATTTAATTTTGTCTTCGTTATCATATCTGAAGTAATAAAAGCAAGGTCTTTACTAACTTAAGTTCAGTAGCGTTCTGTTGAAATTAAGACAGGCGACTATATGTGTCGGGTTAATTGCACAGAGTTCTGTAAGCGGAATCTAACAAACATGCATGCATTCAAACATACGCTATGTACAGTACGTATACACAGACAACAGCTGGTCCTTTCAAAAGTGGACAGTCACTGTGGTGTCACACATAAATATATACACAGACAGAGGTCACAAACAAATTAGAAACAAGCAATTTAAAGCAGGCTTGCTACATACTTAAAACATCAATACAGAATTATAACCAGGGTTACATAAATATGATGACATTGCCATATATTGTTTTTTAAACGTACAAAAATGTTGTTTTACCTAAAAAGTGAGAGTTTCGCTGAAATATACGGCAGTGCAATTAAACAAAAGTACAGTGGGAGCCATCTGTCATTAATCCTACTATCTGCCCCTCAAGGACACGTCAAGTGACAGCAATAAATTATTCAAACAACGTTAATCTCATATGCTTGACAGAAGAGATATGGACTTTACGGTGGTTTTATTCTGTTGTATTTGCACATTTATGACAATATCAGTGTTGGCATAACACGGTTAATGATTCCAGTTATACATGCCACCTGGTTTTTTTTATCAATATTTACGAAGCTTGGTACCTCGAGTCGCAACTCAGGAACGCAATGTGTTTGGTGGTTTGGGTGTTCATTAGAGAGAGACGCGTGCCTGCGTTTATTGGTGTGTTTGAATTAGCAAACAAATATATGTTTATTGCACGTGTTATTTACTATATTAGGCTACCTTATAAGTTTTTTTTACTTATTTTCTATTTATAGTCTGCAATATTTATTCTTGCAGCGGTCAGTGGTCTATATGTAGAGCATCCGCCTCGCATACAGAATATCTTCTGTTCGATCGCCTGCCGGGTCATACCAAATACTTGAAAAATGGTAATACAGACTTTCTCGCTTGGTTATGTCTGGTCATCCAGTTGTATGTGATAGGGTTGGGTACCATACTATGTGACTCTGGCATGATACTCCAATGTGGCAGCACTTAAAATACTGTCTCAAGTAGACACCGTCGCAATATGACTGAATAATTGTTGAAAGCGACGTTAAACACCATCCAAATACAACCACAACGACAGCAGCAGCAGCAGCAGCAGCAGCAGCAGCAGCAGCAGCAACAACAACAACATTTTTGTATTCATTTCAAACATTGACAATTTACTACATTGGCTCCTGCTTACAACGGAATACAGATTTATTATAATAAAAATAATCAATCACAATAAATAATTAATTACTAATGTCAACCCAGGTATTGGAGTAATTGATTATGTTCTAATGTATGCGCATAAAAATGTTGTTATTATTATAATTAATTTGACCATATTATCGGCTGTATCATATAAACGAAACTGTGTTACATACACGTCATACAGTATAGACCAACTATAAGCACAGTGTACTGTTGCGTAAACCAATAGCATTATTTTGAATCAACATTCCATTGCGTTCTTCAATAAATGCTATCAGCCGGCCATTTTCATTCATAATACTCCTCTCGGTGTCCTGGTGTTTATGGTATTGTTATATATATTTTATTTTTCAACTAATGAGCTATAAAGCCCGTGAGGATATAAATATATATGCATGGTGACAGTGAAAAACAGTATCACATTTAACAAAATCATAAAACAAAACACACATATGAGAGATGTTCATCACGACATTCATACACAAGTCTAATTTTTGAATATTGATAAACATTCAAAATATTAACTTAAATTACTAAATTGTTTTTTTTTGGTATAAATTTTTGTTTGAGGAAGTGTTGTTAAGCTTTAATTATACAGATATCATGCAATTTAAATGAGATATGTTACTGTGTATAAAATACAATTTGAAACAATAAATCTTTTATCCAATATAACATTATAATTACTCTTTTTTTGATTATAATATCAATATATTACTTCCCAATAAAAATAAATTGTTTGTTCTAGGACCGCGGCGTGGTCTAGTGGTAGAGCGTCCGCCTCGCAACAACAACAACAACAACAACAACAACAACAATTGTTCTAGGATGAACAGCGTGTGGCGTTTCAGTTATAGCTCTTTACAATTCAAATTACAATACAATAGTTTTCAATATTAAGAACATTAAATGACAATAAACGAATATCATAAATATTCACATTCTATCGTGATACACATTTGTTCGGTAACATTATAATGATATAGAATATATTATATATTATTTTATGAATTATATGTATGTGGGCGTGGTTAACTGTAGAAAACTGCATAATTAACCCATTTTAAATGTTTGTTTATCTGGTACTGGTCAGTTGTGAAAACATTGAAGGTCAAACTGATATCTGTAAACAACTTGAGTAAACAATATGGACATAACTTCGTACTGCCTTGTGACCTTCAACACTGACCAGCGGCAGATACGTACATATACTCGTAGATGAACATAATTTCTATAATTGCTGGTGGTGGTGGTGGTGGTGGTGATAATGATGATGATGATGATAAAAAATAAAATGAATGATAATGATAATTTGAATCAATGTTTTTATACATTGTTATGTTTTACACATTGGTCGTAACTGTACAATGTCGTGTATTATATACATGAGTCAGGACTCAGTACTATACAATGTCGTGTATTATATACATGAGTCAGGACTCAGTACTATACAATACCATATATTATACATGGGTCAGGACTCAGTACCATACAATACCATATATTATACATGGGTCAGGACTCAGTACCATACAATACCATATATTATACATGGGTCAGGACTCAGTACTATACAATACCATATATTATACATGGGTCAGGACTCAGTACCATACAATACCATATATTATACATGGGTCAGGACTCAGTACCATACAATACCATATATTATACATGGGTCAGGACTCAGTACCATACAATACCATATATTATACATGGGTCAGGACTCAGTACCATACAATACCATATATTATACATGGGTCAGGACTCAGTACCATACAATACCATATATTATACATGGGTCAGGACTCAGTACCATACAATACCATATATTATACATGGGTCAGGACTCAGTACCATACAATACCATATATTATACATGGGTCAGGACTCAGTACCATACAATACCATATATTATACATGGGTCAGGACTCAGTACCATACAATACCATATATTATACATGGGTCAGGACTCAGTACCATACAATACCATATATTATACATGGGTCAGGACTCAGTACCATACAATACCATATATTATACATGGGTCAGGACTCAGTACCATACAATACCATATATTATACATGGGTCAGGACTCAGTACCATACAATACCA
This sequence comes from Panopea generosa, assembly GCA_029582155.1. NCBI lineage: Eukaryota > Metazoa > Mollusca > Bivalvia > Adapedonta > Hiatellidae > Panopea > Panopea generosa. The sequence continues at coordinate 24,936,403 of CM055908.1, read as the reverse complement.
TATATTATACATGGGTCAGGACTCAGTACTATACAATACCATATATTATACATGGGTCAGGACTCAGTACTATAAAATACCATATATTATACATGGGTCAGGACTCAGTACCATACAATACCATATATTATACATGGGTCAGGACTCAGTACTATACAATACCATATATTATACATGGGTCAGGACTCAGTACTATACAATACCATATATTATACATGGGTCAGGACTCAGTACCATACAATACCATATATTATACATGGGTCAGGACTCAGTACTATACAATACCATATATTATACATGGGTCAGGACTCAGTACTATACAATACCATATATTATACATGGGTCAGGACTCAGTACCATACAATACCATATATTATACATTGGTCAGGACTCAGTACCATACAATACCATATATTATACATGGGTCAGGTCTCAGTACCATACAATACCATATATTATACATGGGTCAGGACTCAGTACCATACAATACCATATATTAAAAATGGATCAGGACTCAAAACTATACAATACCATATATTAAACATGGGTCAGGACTCAGTATCATACAATACCATATATTATACATGGGTCAGGACTCAGTACTATACAATACCATATATTATACATGGGTCAGGACTCAGTACCATACAATACCATATATTATACATGGGTCAGAACTCAGTACTATACAATACCATATATTATACATGGGTCAGGACTCAGTACTATACAATACCATATATTATACATGGGTCAGGACTCAGTACCATACAATACCATATATTATACATGGGTCAGAACTCAGTACCATACAATACCATATATTATACATGGGTCAGGACTCAGTACCATACAATACCATATATTATACATGGGTCAGGACTCAGTACTATACAATACCATATATTATACATGGGTCAGGACTCAGTACCATACAATACCATATATTATACATGGGTCAGAACTCAGTACTATACAATACCATATATTATACATGGGTCAGGACTCAGTACCATACAATACCATATATTATACATGGGTCAGGACTCAGTACCATACAATACCATATATTATACATGGGTCAGAACTCAGTACCATACAATACCATATATTATACATGGGTCAGGACTCAGTACCATACAATACCATATATTAAAAATGGATCAGGACTCAAAACTATACAATACCATATATTAAACATGGGTCAGGACTCAGTACCATACAATACCTTATATTATACATGGGTCAGGACTCAGTACTATACAATACCATATATTAAACATGGGTCAGGACTCAGTACCATACAATACCATATATTATACATGGGTCAGGACTCAGTACCATACAATACCATATATTATACATGGGTTAGGACTCAGGACTCAGTACTATACAATACCATATATTATACATGGGTCAGGACTCAGTACTATACAATACCATATATTATACATAGGTCAGGACTCAATACTATACAATACCATATATTATACATGGATCAGGACTCATAACTATACAATACCATATATTATACATGGATCAGGACTCAGTACCATACAATACCATATATTATACATGGGTCAGGACTCAGTACTATACAATACCATATATTATACATGGATCAGGACTCAGTACTATACAATGCCATATATTATACATGGATCAGGACTCAGTACTATACAATGCCATATATTATACATGAGTCAGGACTCAGTACTATACAATGCCATATATTGTACATGAGTCAGGACTCATTACTATACAATACCATATATTATACATGGATCAGGACTCATAACTATACAATACCATATATTATACATGGATCAGGACTCAGTACCATACAATACCATATATTATACATGGATCAGGACTCAGTACTATACAATGCCATATATTATACATGGATCAGGACTCAGTACTATACAATGCCATATATTATACATGGGTCAGGACTCAGTACTATACAATGCCATATATTATACATGGGTCAGGACTCAGTACTATACAATGCCATATATTAAACATGGATCAGGACTCAGTACTATACAATGCCATATATTATACATGGGTCAGGACTCAGTACTATACAATGCCATATATTATACATGGGTCAGGACTCAGTACTATACAATGCCATATATTATACATGGATCAGGACTCAGTACCATACAATGCCATATATTAAACATGGGTCAGGACTCAGTACTATACAATACCATATATTATACATGGGTCAGGACTCAGTACTATACAATGCCATATATTATACATGGATCAGGACTCATTACTATACAATGCCATATATTATACATGGGTCAGGACTCAGTACTATACAATGCCATATATTATACATGGGTCAGGACTCAGTACTATACAATGCCATATATAATACATGGGTCAGGACTCAGTACTAAACAATGCCATATATTATACATGGGTCAGGACTCAGTACTATACAATGCCATATATTAAACATGGATCAGGACTCAGTACTATACAATGCCATATATTATACATGGGTCAGGACTCAGTACTATACAATGCCATATATTATACATGGGTCAGGACTCAGTACTATACAATGCCATATATTATACATGGGTCAGGACTCAGTACCATACAAAACCATATAGTATACATGGGTCAGGACTCAGTACCATACAATACCATATATTATACATGGGTCAGGACTCAGTACTATACAAAACCATATAGTATACATGGGTCAGGACTCAGTACCATACAATACCATATATTATACATGGGTCAGGACTCAGTACTATACAAAACCATATAATATACATGGGTCAGGACTCAGTACCATACAAAACCATATAGTATACATGGGTCAGGACTCAGTACCATACAATACCATATATTATACATGGATCAGGACTCAGTACTATACAATGCCATATATTAAACATGGGTCAGGACTCAGTACTATACAATACCATATATTATACATGGGTCAGGACTCAGTACTATACAAAACCATATAGTATACATGGGTCAGGACTCAGTACCATACAATACCATATATTATACATGGGTCAGGACTCAGTACTATACAAAACCATATATTATACATGGATCAGGACTCATAACTATACAATACCATATATTATACATGGATCAGGACTCAGTACTATACAATACCATATATTATACATGGGTCAGGACTCAGTACTATACAATACCATATATTATACATGGATCAGGACTCATAACTATACAATACCATATATTATACATGGATCAGGACTCATTACTATACAATACCATATATTATACATGGATCAGGACTCAGTATTATACAATGCCATATATTATACATGGATCAGGACTCATTACTATACAATGCCATATATTATACATGGATCAGGACTCATTACTATACAATACCATATATTATACGTGGGTCAGGACTCAGTACTATACAATGCCATATATTATACATGGGTCAGGACTCAGTACTATACAATGCCATATATTATACATGGGTCAGGACTCAGTACTATACAATGCCATATATTATACATGGGTCAGGACTCAGTATTATACAATGCCATATATTATACATGGGTCAGGACTCAGTACTATACAATGCCATATATTATACATGGATCAGGACTCATTACTATACAATACCATATAGTATACATGGATCAGGACTCAGTATTATACAATGCCATATATTATACATGGGTCAGGACTCAGTACTATACAATGCCATATATTATACATGGGTCAGGACTCAGTACTATACAATGCCATATATTATACATGGGTCAGGACTCAGTATTATACAATGCCATATATTATACATGGATCAGGACTCATTACTATACAATACCATATATTATACATGGATCAGGACTCATTACTATACAATACCATATATTATACATGGATCATGACTCAGTATTATACAATGCCATATATTATACATGGGTCAGGACTCAGTACTATACAATGCCATATATTATACATGGGTCAGGACTCAGTACTATACAATGCCATATATTATACATGGATCAGGACTCAGTACTATACAATACCATATATTATACATGAGTCAGGACTCAGTACTATACAATGCCATATATTATACATGGGTCAGGACTCAGTACTATACAATACCATATATTATACATGGGTCAGGACTCAGTACTATACAATGCCATATATTATGCATGGATCAGGACTCAGTACTATACAATGCCATATATTATACATGGGTCAGGACTAAGTACTATACAATACCATATATTATACGTGGGTCAGGACTCAGTACTATACAATGCCATATATTATACATGGGTCAGGACTAAGTACTATACAATACCATATATTATACATGGGTCAGGACTCAGAACTGTACAATACCATATATTATACATGAGTCAGGACTCAGTACTATACAATACCATATATTATACATGGGTCAGGACTCAGTACTATACAATACCATATATTAAACATGGGTCAGGACTCAGTACTATACAATGCCATATATTATACATGAGTCAGGACTCAGTACTATACAATACCATATATTATACATGAGTCAGGACTCAGTACTATACAATACCATATATTATACGTGGGTCAGGACTCAGTACTATACAATGCCATATATTATACATGGGTCAGGACTCAGTACTATACAATGCCATATATTATACATGGGTCAGGACTCAGTACCATACAATATCATATATTATACATGCGTCAGGACTCAGTACCATACAATACCATATATTATACATGGATCAGGACTCAGTACTATACAATACCATATATTATACATGGGTCAGGACTCAATACTATATAATACCATATATTATACATAGGTCAGGACTCAGTACTATACAATACTAATTTAAACATGGGTCAGGACTCAGAACTGTACAATACCATATATTATACATGGGTCAGGACTCAGTACTGTACAATACCATATATTATACATGGGTCAGGACTCAGTACTATACAATACCATATATAATACATGGGTCAGGACTCAGTACCATACAATACCATATATTATACACGGGTCAGGACTCAGTACCATACAATACCATATATTATACACGGGTCAGGACTCAGTACTATACAATACCATATATTATACATGGGTCAGGACTCAGTACTTTACAATACCATATATTATACATGAGTCAGGACTCAATACTATACAATACCATATAGTATACATAGGTCTGGACTCAGTACCATACAATACAAATTTAAACATGGGTCAGGACTCAGAACTGTACAATACCATATATTATACATGGGTCAGGACTCAGTACTGTACAATACCATATATTATACATGGGTCAGGACTCAGTACTATACAATACCATATATAATACATGGGTCAGGACTCAGTACCATACAATACCATATATTATACACGGGTCAGGACTCAGTACTATACAATACCATATATATTATACATGGGTCAGGACTCAGTACTATACAATACCATATATTATACATGGGTCAGGACTCAGTACTGTACAATACCATATATTATACATGAGTCAGGACTCAGTTCCATACAATACCATATATTATGGACTCAGTTCCATACAATACCATATATTATACATAGGTCAGGACTCAGTACCATACAATACCATATATTATACATTGGTCAGGACTCAGTACCATACAATATCATATAGTATACTTGTGTCAGGACTCAATACCATATAATACCATATAGTATACGTAGGTCAAGACTCGTTACTATACAATATCATATATTGTACAATGTCACAATATTAAACAGGGAGCAGTACTACATGTATATTATAAATTACTTAAGAAACTTTTTAAACTTGTTGGGGTTTCAGGTTATACAGTTTGTTTTTTTGTTTGGCGTACTCGAATATGAACCCGGATAGTTTGGTATTATGTTTTGTTTACAACTTTTATACGAATTTGATCGAGATAATTAATGGTGACCGGGGAATTTGGACGCTTAAAGCCTAGATACCGATGTGTAAACGTGTCTGTTTTGGTTCACGCCGTACCCAAATACTCGCCAGGAGAAAGGTATGCAATAACGTGACATTATGTTATCTTTATCATGTTTACGCAAATGCACATCGTCAGCATTGTCTACCCAGCGAGACGTCAATAATAATTTCTTTAAGTCAACCCGCACACATACACATGCAATATATATGTGTAATTGTGTTCATTTACTGATATATACGACTGTCTGACGAACTCATTGACCTGTCTGCCCGCGAGAACAGCAATAGCCACGACATCATAAAGCAAAATTGATTGGTTGATATTGTATTAAATAAATAATCACATATTGATAATTATGGGGTCATCAATAAAGACGTTTATTTGTTCATTTTAACAAGTGAGCGTTGCACGCGGTCCACTTCAAAGTAGTATTGACAGTTAAAGATAGCGTGATAACAAGTGAATGTCCATAAAATTAATTAATTGATTATATATTACTAAATACATTGGTGTAGCGTTTGTAATTAATCGTGACTGTGCGTTACAATGGCTGTTGTACTGTAGCCGTCATAATATAGGAAACTAGAATCTGTCAGCGACATGTGCTGAACGTAAAAGGTGTGGTACATAGTATATATATCTTTTTCAAAGGCTCATCTATGTACAAACATATAAAATAAAACATACACTAACATATACAACGTACATTTCCATTCAAAATTAGAATTACAAGAGGCTATCGCTATAAAATTAATTGACATAAAATATAAAATAGAGGGCCCCAAGGAAGATTAGTTTCAAACTAATTGGGCTTCCATCTTTAAATAAAGACTATTTCATTATTCCATTCCATTCCATTCCATCTTTTATATTAGAATAAGAAGTATAATATATATATATAGCATTATACACTGTAAAAATTGAGGGACCGGTGCTCATCTTGGCTCTAGGCCTAACAGTGTGTTAAAATAACTTTTGATTAATCATGAAAGGAAAAAAAAACATGCAAATGCATGGCTATATAGTCAAAAGCTTTTTAAACCTAGTATAAAAGATATTTTGTGTGATTTAGTACGAATCGTATATTATATTTAAAATCATTTTAAAAAGCGAGCTATGATATATAGATGTATATAAATTGAACATTTAGAAATAGTCATTTTTACAGAGCATTTACAAGAATAAACCTTCTTTTTTGTTGATTAGTAAATTATACATTATATTGATACTTTGTTTTGTTGATACGAACTCCATTTTATTCCATAAAACAAATACTGCAAGCCACCGTTTAGCTATTTGTTCATATGTTATAGGTATTAACATTTTTATGTCAAAATATTTCTCTATTCCCAGTTCTTGATATCACTGACTCAAATCACTGTTGATATATAGAATGCGATTCAGTATACGAAACGAGATTTATTTTATTATACTACCACTATTAGTTCGTGTTATTATTCAGTTTTAATTCTTGATATCATTACATGATTACTGATATCATGGAGTATACATTAAGGTGATAGTGTGAATGAATACTAGTTACTGAGACCGTTGAAAAATGTAATGATATCATACAATCCTGTAATTGATATCAATGTATTGTTTTGATATATCAAGAATTTTATGATAAAAAAAGTTATTAAATGATATCATAATTTCATTTCATGATATAAAGTAAATTAATCGATATCATGATGCATACTGAATATAAAAAATATATAATAAAATGGCGACAAATAAGTAAAATTTGTATATATTTTCACTCAGAAAGAATATCGTAGCAATCATTGTCCTGACTAAATTAATGTACTACCGGACTGGTTTAATGTAATATCGGACATTTAATGTATTATCAGACTGGTTTAATGTGTTATATCGGATTGGTTTAATGTACTATTGGACTGGTTTAATGTAATATCGGACTGGTATAATGTAATGTCGGACTAATTTGTTATTTTATATCGAACTGGTTTAGTGTACTATCGGACTGGTTTAATGCATTATCGGACTCATTTAATGTATAATCGGACTGGTTTAGTGTATTATCGGACTGGTTGAATGTACTATCGGACTGGTTTAATGTAATATCGGACATTTAATGTAATATCAGACTAATTTAATGTATTTTATTGGACTGATGTATCAATGTAACATCGGACAAATTTCATGTATTATATCGGACTGGTTTAATGTATTATCGGACTCTTTTAATGTAATATCAGATTTATTTAATGGACTATCACCTTCCTCCACGATCTAGTAAAACACAGATTTTTATTTCCTTTCTGAGTGAGGCAAATCGATTGACTCTTGTAATGTGACCCTCATAAAATAACTTGATTGATGGTCAAGTGCCCGGATTTATTTTACAGACGCGTGTCCATTAGTATTGGCGCCGCATGAAAGCAAATATAAACACTGGCCGCTGTTTAGTTTTGTATTTCAACACGAGCGTCCGTACTTCATCAAACCGGCGGTGGTTAATCATTAAAATTAACGGAGGGTATAATAAAGGGACAGGCGGCCGGTGCCCTTTTTGTCCCACGCTCATTTGACTGTATTCCACCTGGCGAATATGATACAGTGATGCATGCAATTTATTAACACTTTCAACAGGGAAACTACGGTGTCCAGTTAAGGTCATCGCGGGCTTACGAAAGTGCGATGATCAAAAGTCAAACGATTATTTGCCATCACAGTTTCGACTTTACACCATTATTGTTTCGCAGTTTTGTGGTTTCGTATTTTTACCGTCGTCGTTTCGACATTTCGTCATTGTTGTATCTTACCTTCGTTGTTTTGACTTTTCGCTATCGTTATATCGTATTTTTGTAGTTTGGTCGTTGTTTTTTACCGTCGTCGTTTCGACTTTTCATCATTGTTGTATCGGTAATTCGGTGTTTTTACTTTGTCACCGTCGTTATTTATAATTTTAACCAACGTACTATGGCCACGTCCCACACATTGATATTTCCAAAATATGATAGTATGGTGTCTGTCCGTCGTTCTCTCAATTGTCTAGCCAATTAAAGCAGTGCAATTACCTTAGGTTCAGCATATAACCAAGATGTCATATATCTTTGATATAATATTTATATATTTCTATGGATTAAACAAACGAGAAATATGTAATACACACTTTGATATATATGTATTAACACATCCATTATATTAGGAAAGTAATAACAAAGATAAGATAGCATATTTAAGTATGCGTCAGTCAAGTTCCACGAGTGCTAGGTGTTTACTATTTTATTAAAAAAATCAATGTACTTTGTTTAAAAACTGGTTACTATCGTGGCTGTTGATAGAAACACCATGGTGGACTTTGTGGTGAACGCAACGGAAGCAACCGGACCCGTTTGGCCCAGATATATTATTTTCATAAATTTTGAAGCATAATATTATTGATAAAAAACGCAGGTTTGTCTTCATTTAAAATCTACACCTTTACAGCTTGACTGACATTCATTTGGACATTGGTGAAGTGTTTAACTATTGCTGCGCATTACCTACAGGTTATAAAATATCACTTTTATTTGGTGGTGAAAAGAATTTAAAAGGATGTTTTGTAGAACTACTAAACAACGAAATTGTGTTAGTGCAAAACAACGATGATGAAGGGCAAAACAACGATGGTGAAAGAGCAAAACGACAATGATGAAAGGGCAAAACGACGATGGTGAAAGGGCAAAACGACGATGATGAAAGGGCAAAACGACGATGATGAAACAGCAAAACGACGATGATGAAAGGGCAAAACAACGATGGTGAAAGAGCAAAACGACAATGATGAAAGAGCAAAACGACGATGATGAAAGGGCAAAACGACGATGGTGAAAGAGCAAAACGACAATGATGAAAGAGCAAAACGACGATGATGAAAGGGCAAAACAACGATGGTGAAAGAGCAAAACGACAATGATGAAAGAGCAAAACGACGATGATGAAAGGGCAAAACGACGATGGTGAAAGAGCAAAACGACAATGATGAAAGAGCAAAACGACGATGATGAAAGGGCAAAACGACGATGATGAAAGGGCAAAACGACGATGGTGAAAGGGCAATGGTGAAATGGCAAAACAACGATGTCGAAAAGTCCAAACAACGAAACTATGATTGTGAAAAATAGAATCAACATTTGAAAACTGGGAAAAGCGATGATGTCTCAACCGTTCACCACCGTTGTTTTTACTTTTCATCGTTGTTGTAGTTTCGTTTTTATATTATTGCATATGTTGTTGTTTTACATTCTCTACTTTACAGCTATAACCTACGTCGGTTCTAACCGTACACCGTAGTAATGCTTGGGACCATACATTTTATATCCGAGCGGTGTTGTTAAATCGTCATAAAAGGTTGAGATGATTAAATAATTAATTATGAGTAGAAATCCAAAAGGCCAATTTTGCTCCTTCCATTGCCTCACTGATAGAGACAAGCTTGGCTGTATAATGTGATAAGATAGAGATGTTATTATATTGATATGCTCTCCATTTTTCTTTGTAACAAGACATTGTGTTTTACTGTGAACACATGACATGTTATGAATTTAACACATGATTTGAACCTGAAACAACACATACTATTAATATAGAACTCGAAACAGAAAAAGCCGGGGCATGTTGGTTTATATTAAGTTTGATTGTAATTATTTGATTACCATATGAACATGATGTTGTACTACAAAAATACTAACAAAATAGGTGCATGTTGGTTTATATTAAGTTTGATTGTAACTATTTGATTACCATATGAACATGATGTTGTATTACGTATCATGCATATACAAATAAGGAATTATATACATGTACCCAGCAGTAGTATCCGAACGACCTGGTCATCAAAACTGCTTTAATATACTTGTAGTTGATATAAGGAAAATACAACAAAAACATGTATAATAGAGACATAGATCAGAAATTATCGCAGTCTTGGTAAGGTCTGTAGCACAAGACGGCGCTTGACAGTTTGGTCAGTAGCACAAGACGGCGCTTGACAGTTTGGTCAGTAGCACAAGACGGCGCTGGACAGTTTGGTCAGTAACACAAGACGGCGCTTGACAGTTTGGTCAGTAGCCAAAGACGGCGCTTGACAGTTTGGTCAGTAGCACAAGACGGCGCTGGGCAGTTTGGTCAGTAGCACAAGACGGCGCTTGACAGTTTGGTCAGTAACACAAGACGGCGCTTGACAGTTTGGTCAGTAGCACAAGACGGCGCTTGACAGTTTAGTCAGTAGCACAAGACGGCGCTGGGCAGTTTGGTCAGTAACACTAGATGGTGCTGGGCAGTTTAGTCAGTAGTACAAAATGGTGCTTGACAGTTTGGTCAGTAGTACAAAATGGTGCTGGACAGTTTGGTCAGTAGTACAAAATGGTGCTGGACAGTTTGGTCAGTAGCACAAGATGGTGCTGGACAGTTTAGTCAGTAGTACAAGACGGCGCTGGACAGTTTGGTCAGTAGCACAATACGGTGCTGGGCAGTTTAGTCAGTAGCACAAGACGGCGCTGGACAGTTTGGTCAGTAGCACAATACGGTGCTGGGCAGTTTAGTCAGTAGCACAAGACGGCGCTGGACAGTTTGGTCAGTAGCACAAGACGGTGCTGGACAGTTTGGTCAGTAGTACAAAATGGTGCTGGACAGTTTGGTCAGTAGCACAAAACGGCGCTGGACAGTTTGGTCAGTAGCACAAGACGGTGCTGGGCAGTTTAGTCAGTAGCACAAGACGGCGCTGGACAGTTTGGTCAGTAGTACAAAATGGTGCTGGACAGTTTGGTCAGTAGCACAAGACGGCGCTGGACAGTTTGGTCAGTAGCACAAGATGGTGCTGGGCAGTTTGGTCAGTAGCACAAGACGGCGCTGGACAGTTTGGTCAGTAACACAAGACGGTGCTGGACAGTTTGGTCAGTAGCACAAGACGGTGCTGGACAGTTTGGTCAGTAGCACAAGACGGTGCTGGACAGTTTGGTCAGTAACACAAGACGGCGCTGGACAGGTTGGTCAGTAGCACAAGACGGCGCTGGACCGTTTGGTCAGTAACACAAGACGGCGCTGGACAGTTTGGTCAGTAGCACAAGACGGCGCTGGACAGTTTGGTCAGTAGCACAACACGGCGCTGGACAGTTTGGACGGCGCTGGACAGTTTGGTCAGTAGCACAAGATGGCGCTGGGCAGTTTAGTCAGTAGCACAAGACGGCGCTGGACAGTTTGGTCAGTAGCACAAGACGGCGCTGGACAGTTTGGTCAGTAGCACAAGACGGCGCTGGACAGTTTGGTCAGTAGCACAAGACGGCGCTGGACAGTTTGGTCAGTAGCACAAGATGGCGCTGGACAGTTTGGTCAGTAGCACAAGATGGTGCTGGACAGTTTAGTCAGTAGCACAAGACGGCGCTGGACAGTTTGGTCAGTAGCACAAGGCGATGCTGCAGAGCAGTTTAGTCAGTAGCACAAGGCGGTGCTGGACAGTTTGGTCAGTAGCACAACACGGCGCTGGACAGTTTGGACGGCGCTGGACAGTTTGGTCAGTAGCACAAGATGGCGCTGGGCAGTTTAGTCAGTAGCACAAGACGGCGCTGGACAGTTTGGTCAGTAGCACAAGACGGCGCTGGACAGTTTGGTCAGTAGCACAAGACGGCGCTGGACAGTTTAGTCAGTAGCACAAGACGGCGCTGGACAGTTTGGTCAGTAGCACAAGACGGCGCTGGACAGTTTGGTCAGTAGCACAAGACGGCGCTGGACAGTTTGGTCAGTAGCACAAGACGGCGCTGGACAGTTTGGTCAGTAGCACAAGATGGTGCTGGACAGTTTAGTCAGTAGCACAAGACGGCGCTGGACAGTTTGGTCAGTAGCACAAGGCGGTGCTGCAGAGCAGTTTAGTCAGTAGCACAAGGCGGTGCAGAGCAGTTTGGTCAGTAGCACAAGGCGGTGCTGCAGAGCAGTTTGGTCAGTAGCACAAGACGGTGCTGGGCAGTTTGGTCAGTAACACAAAACGGTGCTGGTGAGCAGTTTGGTCAGTAGCACAATACGGTGCTGGGCATTTTGGTCAGTAGCACAAGGCGGCGCTGGGCAGTTTGGTTATAGCACAAGGCGGCGCTGGGCAGTTTGGTCAGTAGCACAAGACGGTGCTGGTGGACAGTTTGGTCAGTAGCACAAGACGGCGCTGAGCAGTTTGGTCAGTAGCACAAGACGGCGCTTGGCAGTTTGGTCAGTAGCACAAGACGGCGCTGGGCAGTTTGGTCAGTAGCACAAAACGGCGCTGAGCAGTTTGGTCAGTAGCACAAGACGGCGCTGGGCAGTTTGAACCTGGTTTACGGGTGCACCAGACCTTCCCCCGTCGTCATATCAGAAGACGAGACAAAATATAAATAAAAACTACTCTCTTTTAAATACGGTAGCTCGCACATGAGTGTGTATATTGTAAAACAGAGAAATCATACACAGGTATAGGCAAAGGGTTTGGACATAACTTCTCCCAATATCAAATATACAGATTTTCCCTATAAACTCAATTTTACTATTTTAAGTACATACATGCTTTCCTATACATTTAATTATACAGTCTTAAGTACATGTTTCTTTATTTGATCGGCTTTTTTATTAGATTAATTTGGAAACTAAAGACAAAGCATTTTGTCATTGTTTTCAAAGACGGTTTGAAAGTTTTTAAGACAAAATGAATGAGTAAACGTAAGACAATAAATATCAAGGTTTATTTGACTGGGTTTCAATATTGTGGTTTCATACTGCGATATTCTATCAACGTTGCCGTATCTTCAGCAAAGAGAAAATGTCTAACATTAGAACAGCGGGTGAAAGCCCTAAAAATGGTGGAAACGTACATGCATTATATAAGAAAAAAAAGACAAAAAAACCATTTTACCCCAATAAGAGACCATCTGCTTTAAGAGACCACTTTTCAGATTTCCCTTTAATGGTCTCTTAAGACAGGTTTGACTGTACATGCTTTCCTATACACTCTATTTTACAGTCTTAAGTACATGTTTCTTTATAAACTCTATTTTACAGTTTTAAGAACATGCTTTCCTATAAGTTATATTTTACAGTTTTAAGTACATGGTTATATCTATAAACTGTTTTTTACAGTTTTAAGAACATACTTTCCTATTTATTTTACAGTTTTAAGTACATGCTTTTCTATCAACTCTATTTTACAGTTTTAAGTTTATATTATCATATTTTACAGTTTAAAGTACATGCTTCCCTATAAACCATTTTGTACGGTTTTAAGTACATGCTTTCCTATATACTCTATTTACCAGTTGTATGTACATGTTTCCCTATCAACTCTATTTTACAGTTTTAAGTACATGATTTCCTATATACTCTATTTACCAGTTGTATGTACATGTTTCCCTATCAACTCTATTTTACAGTTTTAAGTACATGCTTTTCTATATACTCTATTTAACAGTTGTATGTGCATGTTTCCCTATAAACTTTATTGTACAGTTTTAAATATGTTGAACGTTTTTATTTGCAAAACTCAATAAAGTAACTTAATAAAGTTATTCTGGACACTGACACTTAACAACTCGTCTTAGAATTTTTTTGAAGGATACCTTTTCCTAAAGCTCTTGTCATTCCCGCTATTTACAGGTTTCTAGTTACGATCGCAATTTGTTATCATTGTGGCCAGTAACAGAACACAAGTGGGGATCTAAGGCTATACACATGTAAATGTTAACGAAATTGAAATTCTACAACGATGGCGCGCACTCTGGTCATGCGCTGGTCACGTGTGCTGTTCATATACAGCTGCAGAAACCGTTACCCATCAGTTGACCGTTTTGGGAAAACATTAAAATAACTAGGGACAATATTTGACCTTAATTACTTCGCAAACAGCTGCCGATGGATACTGTCGGTGGAGCAGATGAATGGTATACACCCTGGTTAATGAAGCTTGACGTTAATGTAACATAATCTAAACTTGATTTTATTTTATTACAATTTTATTCAGATTCCGTTAGCGTGTGTGGAGAACGGTCATATGGAATATTTAGATCTGCCGTATGGAGCTAGAATTCTTTGTTGATATGATAACACGAGGTATCCACAGCTGCCATCTGGGCAAAATGAACGTCTTACAGCGGAGTACTGGCTAGTTCAGTCGAAACACACACAATTGATTAGCTTAATTAATTTGTCTCGTCCCTTGGACTTATTACAATTCATATAGATATTGTAAAACACGAACCGAGTAAAATAGTAATAACATGTAAAATGGAAATATGATTAGAAATACATACTGCAGTATGGAATAAAATATTATCATTGCCCCTTATCCACTCCGACATCCCTTTATAGCTGTAATGGCAAAACATCAGAAGGGGGTAAGTCATGGCGGGTGTAGTGACCGGCATACTTTTTGTTTTAAATATTAGTATTAAATTATTTTTTACAGGTTTCTTATTTTGACCAGGTTTGGCGTGGATCATTTATAGTTTAAGTGGCTTACATAAGTGGCTTACAATTTGAAACTTCGACAGCAGTACTCATAATATCCCATGAAAACAACACACGTAAAGAAAATACTCACTGATAGCTCATAGCCTTGCACAGTAACCGGTAACCGAAAACAATGCGCATTTAGTTGTCTGAAAAAAAAATCAGTAAACAGTGTGACGCACACGTGCCATTATTTCAAATATATGCGTTTATATTCACCTCAAAAGAACATGTACAGTGTCCGTACAATACGCACACATAACCTAAATAACAATCTACATAGACAGTGTCACACTGCACGTTTATTATATTTTGTTACGTAACAGACAATTATCATTTTGAGACTTTTTTTTGTTTAGGATTCTCTGGAAAATAAAAGTATTATCATTATCATTATCATTAGCATTATGGGACTCTGATTTAATGTAAAAATTCAGGCCCCGTTGGCTCAGTCGGTAGCACTTCTGACAATCAATCGAGGTTTCACAAGTTCGAATCTCTGCACTGCCACAATCTCCATGATGATTGATATAAAACATCGAGTCTCAATGTCATCTCTCACCGCCGATTCAATTGGGAAAGTTATCCGTTACTTGCGGAGGTAGGTGTGCTCGATAACCTTCCAGGATCCCAGGAAAGAGTGGCAAGGTTAACCGATCATCTGTTCTCTCGGTGGCATTAAATGAGCTAAATATTTAAACAAAACAAACAAACTTAATATAATGGTAGGTAAGTTAACGATCCTTATCTGACATGGAATGCGATGCATTTTCAGGAACATTCTTTGTGATATTTTTTATTTTCTGGCAAAGTTTCTATATGCAGGCATGCAGTTTCAAGTGATAGAAATCTTCTAAAACAAACACTTTTATTTTTACAACACGCTGTGTTTAGTCTGAGAATGCAAGAAATGAAACCATGATTCTAAAGACTGAAATACGTTAGATGGGTATTCGTGTTCGTCATTCGAAACTCAACATGAAACTTACCCTAATCCTGACCTTCTCAGTCTCCAATATTGGAGAGTTACATACAAGTACTTAAATATCGAAAGACGAAAAAAGGAAATCCGGCAACTTCAAATTGCTAATTTCAATTGAGGACTTAGGTATTGACAAATATCAAACTATGTTAATTTGATTTGTATTTGTAACAATATGAAAAGAGTAGCTAAAACATTTTTTTCAGTATATTTATTTCATTTCTTCTTTTATAAAACAGATAAAGGAACGCTTAAATTTGGTTTAAATGGCGTTTTGCAAATCCGTCCCACGGAGCAGCTCAAATAATGTATTTACAATAAGCTGCAGTTTCCTATAAACTGAGATATTGAATATTTTGATAGAATCCTCCGTTAACCACGAAATAAAACGTGATGTCCACATTACACCAATAAAACAAATTATTATACTTTCTTTCGATACAATCGAGTTTGTCATTTTCATATACTGACTGTACAACAAACAGTTTTGAACAATATGCAGTTCGGCAATTTAACATAATTATGTGACGAAAACATATTTCTAAATTTGTGACGTTTTTTAAATATATGACCATCGTCATTTTAACATTTATAATAACTAGGTATCCTATTTGTGGACAGTTTTTACCACGTGGGTTTTAAATACTGTAGCCTATGTGGTAAAATTATATCCCATTTGTGACCATTTTCACATTGGGGGGTTCTTCAAACTCCACGGACTGGTTCACTCTACTTCCGGTTCGGAGAAAGTACGTAGCAAGATACGCAGACTAGCTGATATCTAATGTGCGGAGTTGTCAAAGGGAAATAACTACTACAAAATATGGTTATAAGAAAATACACGGTTATCTTTTATGCCAGCGTTTATCTTCGCGATATCAACAAATATATTTATATTTATTACTCACGTTCATCTAATTGGAGGTGACAATCGATTTTTATGACACTTTTTTTTCATATTCTCTTTTCTTTCTTATATTTAATTCAATTCTGTTGAAATAGTTTGTATTATTTTGTGATTGTGTGTGTGTCCAAGCAATTCCTTGGCGTTTGTTTAAAACTTTCATCTATTTCTTTGATTGCCGACTAAACATAAATTTTACGTGCCTTGGCTTAAGTCTACAAATTTGTATGAGTGGTGTCGGCAAACCATGAATTTTTGTATCAAAGAAAAGGCTAGTAGATCTGTAGGCTTATTTTGAAACTAATGCCACCGAATATTACATGTATACGTTAACACATGACTCTGATTGTAGTAGATTAACCATCTTCTATATATAGCCAAACCCATCTCGAGGACATAGGCTTTGACGCACGTCAACCGATAAAGAGAGAAAATATTAAAAGCATAAACCGAAGGAGATCATTTACAGGTTGTATTTAAAAGCAGGTTAAAACAGAGCAGGTTTCTATGGGGACACACGTTCAGCCTGGCATACCGTCTGTCTAATCGGGCTCAAGAGAGATACAAAATCCCGGAAGCGAGTTCCACTGGACAAGTCGTCTCCAGTTTAAACTGGTCAACATGTAGAGATTCATTTGGTATCATGTTCTGGGATAGACTACTGTTTATTTCTGACCAATTTGGCCCATTTATTTAGAATGGCCAATTGGCTTCTTTTGCAAGCTTTCGGTTCAATTTTGTTTTGCACGGATCAATAAAAGTTATGGCGGTAACGTTACGCGTCGAGAGAAATCCAAGAAAAACATGTCCAGTGCGTTATCACAGAAATGTATAATGTAAGTTAAAGGAGAAGTAACCATATTTAGATCTGTATTGACAGAAAATTTTCTTAAGGCATGTACGTCTCTGCCAAAGGTTACACAAATACCATTATGAGAGGACATGTTGCAAGGGGGGCAACTCTGCAAAAAAAAAATGGCATTGTATCGATTACGACAAATTCACCCTATTATACATATAAATAGTTATGAGAAATTAAGCGTGAGCTTGAAATTCCGTCCATAAATAACCAAAATGTCATATATGTATATAATGGCTCTGTGCCTCAAACACAAAAGATGTGCACCTCAAAATATTAACAGAACACCTCTGACAATACTAAAATATACCTATTTCACTCAATGATCTTCAAATTTGCTCCACTGTATTCAACTATTTATACAGTCTTTCAGAGATCATTCATTGTTGAAGTTGTTCTGTGACATCCCTATCATAGCAATTATGTTCACAACATTAATTTTAAATTTATTTATAAAATGTTGCATGGGTGTAGGAGCGTTCCAATATTCCCAATATGGTAAAAACAACCCCACTGACTTAAACATGTCAAATTAATACATTGAAAAGGGATTTCCTAACTTAGGCTACACACCTACGTTAGACTACAGTAGATTACTGGCTTAAATGGCAACACATTTTGTGATGTATTAAATGAGTCGCATGCTTTCATTTTGATCAGTTATACAAGTTTACATATAGTAAAAGTTAATTCATCTTAAGAGGAGTCTGAATGATGATGTGAAGATCCTCAAGCAGTATTTAAGTGCTGTCTATTTTTAGAATGGGGATTTCATTTCAAGTTTACCACTACCATTTAAATCAAATTTGTAATGCTTTGGTGGATTTGATATGTATACCAAACCATTCGGATCTTATTTATTGATGATAATGAGATGCTTTTTATTCATTTTGATAATTGCTATTTGATAAGAAATTTAATTTATAACATTTTCCTGATAAACTCCCTTTAATGTATTTAATGGCAGATATCGTTGCGTTAAAATGCAGAGTACATTTGTCTACTTGTTTCCTTTTGACATTTTTTAAATATGTTTAAAAACTGTTTCAGGTTAAATGAAGGACACACAGCGTAGATGATAATTATTCAATTTAAATCATCGAAGTAATACAGAATTTGTAGTTATAAAGTTTGTATCCTGCATCATAAGTACAAGTGGATAACTGCACTACACCCTCAATGTTCTCAGACTGATAGTTTAAAAAAAAAAGTTTCTGCTGTCATAGTGTGATTGTTAAGGGAAAAACTGCTTACAGTTATAGGAGAGTTATACTACATTATCAAGTAATTATAAAGGTCTGTTTTAAAAGAAACTATTTCAAAATCTGTGAAAGAAGGAACATTGTGTGTAGAATCTGTGCTTTTAAAGGGAAGAATTTCCATTTGGAGGGGAAATATTCTGGCACTTTCAGAGGGAATAAATTCCATTTAGATAGGAAATCTTCTAGCACTTTTGGAGGGAAACAGTAAAATCCAATGTTTGGAAGAACTGAACTTGAATTAGTTGTGTAGTTTGTCATCCAGTTGCTGGGATAAAGGTTGTTACCGGTGACAGATTAAAGGAGCAGACAGGATGGGGACTTACCTTATGATGCTGTACGTGTCCCTGGAGCAAGAAGTGGCACTCAAGGACTTCTTTGTAGACAAGGGGTGGCCATACAGAAAACCAGGTATAAAAACTTACTCATTGATTAGGATCTAGGCTGTGCCTCAAATGGAGCAAAGATTATTTTTAAATAAGGTAAAAAAGCCCTGAAATGCATTAAACTGTATAAACTAGTCTGCAGTTCTTGATTTGCACTATCAGTATTGTGTCAAATGTTGCTGCCTGCAACTCTTAAATGAACAAACTAGTTGCCTTTGCACAATTGAGCTGCCTGCAGCTCAGAATTTCTGGTCTAATTGTCGTTGACAATACCATGAAAATACTTACTGAAGAGTGAAGAAATGGGTGTTGGGGTGAAAACTAAATATTGTATTTTGATTTGGGTTAGAACATGTTTTTTTCCATTGCAAGCTAAGATTTTCGTTCTCACTTCAACATTTTGTCAAGTGTGTGATCTTGATCATCTAGATGCTTTCATTACTATGTACAAATAATATGCAAACTCCTGTATGAGAAGGCTGAATTAACTGGTTCTCGTCTCTACTTTCACTATACTACCGGGTAATAGCTTGTGAGGTGAGAACCGTAACAACTGGGCACTGGTTCATCTGACTGAACATTTCTACCGAAATACAGGAAATATGAAACAGCTGTATGGATATATGTATTAACAATGTTTTGAGTGAAAGGAAAATTATTTGCATAACAGGTACGCAAAAAACAAAATTGTTCGCATTTTCCACGAATTTATTTGAGTGAAATATGCAAATACACAGCATATCTGGAGCACTGGCTATAGTGTACTCTAGTAAGTTGGTCCTACATCATAATAATGATATTTCCCAATGCTTTTATGTAAATATGGAACCCTAAAAAAAAATTGTAGTTTAGGCCATAATAAGTAAATTGATAGATTATCATCCTCGCCCGCCCCCTAATTTTCATGCCGCCCTGACCCTTTTTATTTTCATAAAAAAAAATTAAAACCTGAAAAATTTTAAAAATGAAAAAAAAAAAATCCTCCCACCCTCCCTGTTTTTAAGAAAAAAATGGATGATAATCTAGCAATTAATTTATAATGGCCTAAGTTTACATAACTTTTGCATGTAAATCAAGTAAGAATTGTTTAGTATTGTTTGCATTTGATTTTATTGCAGTCAGTTTTATTTATATTGTTGTACTTGTTCTAGACCTGGCTACCATAACTGAACATGTTGGACCACTGACGGTTGAAGCTGTTCCACATGATTTGTCCACTCCAATTCCCACATCTCTTTTGGAAAAAGATACCACGAAGAGGAAAAGGACACCCGCAAAAAACAAAAGCCCTATTGCCAAAAAGGCAAAGAATGTTAGAACCTCTCTAAGAAATCCTATCATGAAGCTAGTCACAATCACTGCTAAGACTGATGAAGAATTTAAACAATTAACTACAGGTATGCCTGATAGTGCAGAGGTTGGTGAGGTAACAGAAACCTTTATTGAGGAGAATGTGCAAGATGGAGAGGAGGAAGCTGTAGATATTAAAATAGAACCTGAAGATCCAGACTATGATCAGGCAGAAGATATGACTGATATGGAAAATGATGGTGATGAAATAAATGACACAAAAAATGATTTTGATGTGTCCAAATCTGATGGAATTTTACAAAAGGATGACTTTGCAGAATATACAGGGGAAGGTACCTCTGGTATGGGAGAGGACGATGAAGCCTTTTTGACATCTTTAAAAGAAGAAGCTAAGAAACCAGTAAGTGATGATTCTTGTATTTATTACATAAATGTGCTTTTATATACTACAGGAGATAAAACGTTTGATGAATAACACTCCATCAAGTATTAATTTTGCTGGTATATAAACGTGAATGTCTTTCTATGAGAGTATCAATGATACTTTTATATCACTAAACTTACTTTTTTGCATTTTTGAAAGTGCTATTCTAGAAAAAAAATAATGCTGGAGAAGAGAATGAGGTAATATAATTTTACGACACTACTGACATAAATTTGCAACACGTGAATCTTTTAATTACATTCTCATCTCGAAAGTAATAACCCCAGCAATGATTTAGGGGTAGAGTGTCTGCCTGGCATGCTGAAGGTCATGGGTTCATACCAGAAAATGATACTAGAGACTTCCTCGCTTGGCCCTCGGCATTTAGAGGATAGTTCTGTTCCTTGTCGGCCCGTTGTCACCTGTAATGTGACTGGATGGGGTATCATACCATGTGTCTGTGGCTTGATACTCCAGTGAGGCAGCACTTAGAATACCGTCTCAGGTAGACGCTGACACAATATAACTGAAAAATTGTTGAAAGCGATGCTAAACACTATACACCAACAAAAGTATCTACTGACAATTCTGTGGCAGTGAACATTTCTTTTTGCTTTGCTAAACATCATAAACCAACATTTTGAAAGTCTTCAGGGTTTTCCAAAATGTTCAAGCAGGACATATGTTTGCAATTGTTAGCTAGATGTTACTAGTAAGTATTTTATGATTGACACAGATTAAAGTTGTCACCCCAAACATAAAAACACTGCCCTGGCCCATGAACAAACAATACTGGAACAGCTCTTATATGGCCATCCTTAATAAATGTTTGTTTGCTGTGCTCCGACTCAGTATTTTTCATGTTGGTAGGTAGGTAATTAATTTTTTTTTGGTTGGATTTTGTTTTTGTATAGTCATTTTAAAGAAAAATTGACAGAAATCATGAAAAAAAAATTAAATGCTTTGAAAGGCAATAAAAGTTTGGGTAGCTGCAATTTTGAGGAAGTAGGTAGGAGCATGGCAAACAAGTCTTTTTAATGATGGCCTAACTGTTGATGTTTTATATATACTAGTAGTATTACAGCACTTCTTTTGGAATTTGAAAATAATACCTCTGTAACCATAATTAAATGGTTAATTTTGTAATGTAAATTGTTAACCCATACTTATATTTATAAGCAGTATTTGGAGGTTATTAAGCATTGGACGTCTTGAACAAAGCATTGAGATTTCAAGTATGTGGTAAAATTCAAGCATTGGCTATTGGCAGTTTCAATGTTGGTTGGTTTATTTTAAAGAGAAATTTTATGAAAATGTTAATTTAGACCCACAACATTTTAAAAAGAAGCATTGTATACACAACCTTGGAGTAAATTACTTATTTGAAGAAAAGTTCATCTGGAACACTGTAATCGTTCCAGTTTATGCAGTATGTGCCAAAAACTTTACAGGACTATAGTCCTTTAGACTAGAGACATTCCAAAATAACATTGTCCAAATTCATTTGGAAAACTTTATAGTCTGGTTACAAATGTCAGAGACTGGGTACAGACTGTTATTGTAACTCTGGTGCAATATCAGTGCCGTGCACTTTCAAGTCAGTTTGGGGAAAATTCCTTTCATTGATTACTTACTGATTGTAGAAAATCACTGAAGTCAACCTTATAAAATCTGTTGCTTAGTACATGTATTCACTATTGCAGAGCAGATATGAATGAATATATATATATATATATATATATATATATATATATATATATATATATATATATGCGTGATGGTGTATTTAAGTAGGTATGTGTGGTATTTTTGTTGAAGAAAATGACATTTTTGTAAAGTATAATGGACAGTCTATAAAAAATAGAAGTGAAGTAAATGAAATAAAAGAAAACGTAAACATGTGTATTAAATGTTTGGGGTGTGACCCTGTGTAAAGGTAGTAGAAAAACTAATATTTTGAGCGCTAGAGATACCTAAGTGCTAAGGTCAAAAACTGTTTTTAGCTTACGGTGAGTTATTCTGATTGCTCTGTATGTTGATCGTCTGTGAATGTTTTGTTTTGTACTCTAGCTCCTACATTTTTCATTGACTCTTCACTAAACTTACACAGTTATTAAATTTACCATAATATCTCGGACAAGTTCTTGCACTGGCAAAATCTGATAATTTCAGCCTGAGCCCTGAAACATAAAAAATCACACTATTTGACCGTATGTGCATTCGAGCACCTGCATTTTTTAATTTGATTCTCTCCAAACTAATACAGTAGTTATATAATCATAATTATAATATCTAAAGACAAGTTCATAAACTCTGACAGTTAATGCCATAGTGATGAACCCTTGAATCATCAAAATTTGCACTTTTGACCTTGTGTGCACTTTTTTTTTGATTTTTGAAATTTTTGATGTTGTGTGCACTGTACGCCCACAGTTTTCATTTGATCTTCGCCAAACTTACACGGAAGTTATATAACCATAATATCTTGGACAAGTTCTTGAACTGGCAAAATCAGATAATTAATGTCGTCGGAGTTGTGGCCCTTGAATTGTCAAAACTTGTATATATATATGTTTATATTGTGTGCCCAATCTCAGTTTTGATTTGATCTGAATCACACTTGCACAGAAGTTATATATTAAGCAAAAATACATCAAACAAGTTTATATTCACCAAACTTATACAGTAATGATCAGTAGGCTCGTCTGCTCTTTAGTGCCAGTCTGCCCATCTTGTTTTGACATTGTTAACATGAAACCAGTTCTATATGGAATTTGGTACGGGTGTTTCTGATGTATATTACACATAAAACAAGGCGTTAGTGCATTTTGGCACGATAGAAGGATATGAAGGGATAACAGTTCCAATCAAGAATATCTAAACTCTAAAAAGATTTACTTTTACTTCCACAGATTGTTTTTACTTTCGAGTTTATATAACCATGTCAATCTGAGATTTTACAAGAATCTTTTTCACAATTTCACAAAATATTGTTAATCTTTAGAAGTGAGTACCGTATATCGTCGGCCATAAGGCGAGTCGGGCCATTAGTCGAGGGGACTTTTTGACCTTCAGATCTCAGTTTTTTGCATTGACCCTTCCTTAAGTCGACCCAGAATTTTCGAAAAGGAAGTTGGTGAGATTTGGGTCACCTAAATATTAAAATTCCTACAATAGCGATTGCCTGCACTCACAACTGACCTTACGCCAGTATACGTTCATTTACCGTTATCGAATCAACGGCAAATATGATGCCGACAAACAAATGCAGTCTTCTGTTGAATATTTGGTATATTCTGTAATCCGTGGATAAGTGTCACCACATATGTGGGAATGCAAATTGCAATAATCGGTTACTTCTGACCCAAATATCCCAAGGCAATTTTCGGCATATATGTTTACACCCCGTGCCAACATCGTATAGGTTGCTAGGCAACGCAATCGTTCGGCTGACCAAGATCAAGGTTTCCCTTGCATAGAGTTAAAACATCAAGCGTGTAATTGAAACCGATCATTTTTTTCAACTGTCAATCAGAGTTTTCCATGAACAAAGTAACTTTCCACGTATGACGTAATCATCCTTTGTGTTTGCGAGATGCATAGTTGATTGACAAGAGTGTAATTCAATTCTGCACTTTGGTGTCATTGTTCATATAGACTGTTGCTGAAACTGAAATTCGACGTTCAAAACTTCAGTAGGAGCTGACCGTTGATAAAAAAAATCATCACTCGGGACTAGGACGGGGCCATAAGTCGAGTAGGGATTCAGAGAGTGATTTTAGAGTCTGAAAAATTCGACTTATGGCCGACGATATACGGTATTAATGATTTTTTTATCTTTACTTTCAATTGTGCCCGGAGGACAGAGGTCACACTTTTCAGAAAAAACAATAATTAAGATATAAATAAGTGAGTTTTATAGACTTTTTGTTGTTGATTTATGGAGTTATTTTGTTTCAAATACTGTTGCTGTGTGTAGTAGTCATGGTAACACAGTGACATACATATTATAATAATTTGTAATGTTTATTTCTCCTAATCAAATGGTCATCAATCTAATTATTTTCTCAAAATAGATGTCATTATCATGGATAACTAATCAACTTGACGCCTTAGTTTATTCTGCATCATTCCAAGGCCAGACTGCCCTTAACAAAATATAAGTGTGATAATTATTCTTATCTTAATGGGTAGTTCTCAGTTATTTAGCAATTCAGTACCATCAAACTTTGATTATAATTTGTAATAAAAATAAAGCGTTTTTGACACGTTTGTTGTGTTAATACATTTACATATGATCTGAATGAATAGTAAAGATAGTTTTATGGAGACATGGTCAGAAAGAAAAAAAAATACAACATTTTTAAATTGAAAAATGCCAGTTTTGACAGCGACCATTTGGGGACATTTCACCATCGGTATATAAAATTAAGTTTTATGGTTACTTTCCAAAGGAATATGAAGCCATTATTTTAGGTGGCTGTAAAAACATAAATAAAATTACAATATAAGCATCTCTACAAGACTAAAATGCCGACAAAAAGTTGATTTTAATAGAAATTAAATTTTGCATATGGACGTTACGGTGTCGGTCAAATTCTGTAAGAGAATCAAACGTCTATTTTTAGACATTACATACATGGGTAACATCATTTGTATGTAGGGGGTGTTAGGTTATTTTATGAAGAGTTACCTTGCAAATTAAAGTGATATACAGGATTTCACTACAAAGAAATGTCAGCAAACTTTTCTCAATGTAAAAATGTCGGTCAATTTGTAACGTCCAAAACCTACTGTCGTTTATTTTCAATTTTACGATCGTACCATATCTAACCCCCCGAAATGGATAATAAACTGGTCCACAAACACGTCATCAGTTTGTGTGTGCACAACTCAACTAACAGCAGGGAGAATATGGAGGTAAGTGTTGTCGGTCAATCAAAAATTCAGAGTAACGTCCAGAACCATTCATTACTGTGTTGATATAACATTTATAGTGAATCCATGTACTATTGTGATGATTGCAAACAATAAGCAATGTATGTTTATCTTAAGAAAAGACGGAAATTTTCGTATTAAAAAACCTAACGTCCGTACTATTTAATGAAGCCAATGACTAGTATCAAACTGTTATGCATACCCAAATATTTAAAATCATACCATTTTCTCAGTAAATGAATTCAACATTCTAGTTTTGTCTATTCTGTCACCAAATATCTCTCAAATCCTTCGTCGTGTGTTGGACATTATTGTTTGACATAGGGTTAATGTTGTGGATGTGACTTTGACATATGTTCTACTTAAATTAGTAACATCCAAAACTGATTTTATAATATCTCAAATTGAAATATTGTGAGAGGCAAGATAATTAAGAATTTATTACATGTTTTTGGTTGAAATTGAGTTGACCCTAAGTATGAGTTTGCCAGTACTCCTGATGAAATAATTATTTGTATGAAGTCATGGATGTTATTTTTGACACATTTTTTTGTTATGGATGTTACATTTGACACACAATGTTTGGAACAAACAATTATACATGTGAAAGTCAGAAACATTTTAACTCACATTTTTTCAGGGAAATTGATTTGACAATTTGTTATAAAGTAAAGTAACACACATATTTTGTTTTAGGCTTCTTGTTTGAAAAGATGGTTACGACCACTAAAGGAAAAATCCCCACAGAACAAAACAAAGTTAACTGCAGCAGAAAAATCACAAAGGTATGTGCATTTTAATATAAAATGTGTGTGTACATATAGTATCAATACGACAATACAGTCTTGTAATACATCCATTTATATCTAATACTGTTTGAACAGGAAAAATACCATCATGTTATTCATCTTCTTGTAACACATAATTTGTGCCAGAGTTTATTTAAAATTCATCCTTATGTAATGCTCATTAGCACTGATTGCCCACAAATATTATTCCCACTGGTAAAATTCTGTGTACATACATCATTTTCTTGTTTGTACTGAATGTGAATGTTGTACATACTTTTCAGGTGGAGGGATCATACGAAAGAAAATCCTGAGGAATATGAGAAGTTCAAATCTGTGGATGCTCTGCGAAAGAGGGTGTCAAGAAAGAAAACACAAAGTGCTGAACAAAGGGAGAAAACACGGGCAGGCAACAGAGAGAGACAACGAAAGTTCCGGGAGCAGAGAAAAAGTCTAGGTAATAAAAAACTTTGATTAATTTATTTATCATGTCAATTCATGAAATTACATTGATAAATTGCCCATCTTGATAATAATAGCTTTATAAGACAGCACAAAGAAATTATCAGTTACTTGAGGAGATGGGTGTACTCGAGTTCTGATTAACCTTCAAGGATGCTCGGGTATTGGTTAACCAGGATACCAGGAACAAACAGTGGTTAGGTTAACTGATCATCTGTTAGCCCTAGATGACACAAAAAATGACACTCCCCTGATAAACTTAATGTTATACACTGACTTGGTATTCTATATTTCACAGAGGACCCAGTTATGAGCATTGACATATTTTTGCCTTTTTTGATTGTAGGTCAGGAAAACCCAAAGCTACCAAAAAGGAAGATGATGACTAGAAAAGATAAAGAAAAACAGAATGAATATTGGAAAGAAAAACAGCGTGAAAGCAGAGCAAGAAGATCAGCTCAAAAAATCAGAAGAAAGAGAGAAAAAGATAGAGACATTGTTAGCAATAAAAGAAAAACTACAGTAGGAACTCAATATGAACCATATGTAACAGAAGGCATAATGTCTCAGAGTGCTGTGAAAAAAGCTGTCCAAAGGGCAAGACTGCCCAAAAAAACAGGAAATTTTGCACAAGCAGTGCAATTTATGATAAGAGCATCGCCGAATAAGAAGAAAGCATTAGAAGAGAGTGGAGTGATTGCAACAGAACAAGACAAATGTAATAACAGAGTCGTAGCGATTATAAAAGATAACTTGAAAAATAAAAAAGTAAAGAAGTCCCTGTTTCCGGCACTCAAGGTATTGAAAAAGTACAAAATGCTAAAAAGCACGTCATTGAACCTGGGAGTCCATCCGTCTAGTCTAAGCAGATTCACAGAAAAACCAAGACAATCAAGATTAGATGAGGAGGTAGAAACATGTGTTTGTAATTTCTTTGAGAATATTAGTACCCCTGTGCCAGACAGGAAATTGGTTAACAGAAAGAACCAGAGGGAAGGAAAATCTTAGACCGCCCATTGAAGTCCATATACACCGACTACAAGGAGTCGGGTGGGGGGTAATCTTGGATTCTCTACCTTTGCAAAGAAAGTCCCTCGCAACATACAAACCTGTAACAAGCAGCCCTGGTATAGTTGTCTTTGTGAATATTGCACAAATGTAGATTTAAAAATTAAAGCATTCAACGACTTTGCAAACAAGGTTCACATGGTAGAATGCAAATTTAAGGATCGATACCATGCTGTCAATCTAACCCTCTGTGACAATGAAGACAGGAGTCTATTCCACAGAAAAAAATGTGTGGAAAGACATTGTGAACATTGCAATAAAGATCTACTTGTTTCACACCTTTCTCCGATACTCACAAAACATGGCTATGAAAATGTGGAATATACAATTTGGGAGAAGCAAGATGGTGAACTGAATAAGAAGGGGAAAAAAGCAGTACGAGTTATGATGGTGAAAAGAAAGGAATCGTTGAACTCCATGGTAATCAAATAAGCAGATCATATTGAAATGCTGGCAAATCACCTGTTTGTTGCAAGATGGCAACAGAAGCGATTCACACAGCTGGTTAGCAACATACCTCCAGACTGGGTGGTCTTAAATCTAGATTTCGCAGAAAACTACTCCTGCATCTCACAGATGGAGATTCAGACGGCACACTGGGGACATAACCAGGCCACAGTACACCCCATTGTAAGTTACTACACATGCAACAAGGACGGGTGTGAAATGACTGACCCTGTACAGGAAACAATGCTCTTCATTTCCAACGACTTGATACATGACAATAATGCTGTGAACTGTTTCATTACAAAGGCAAATGAACCTTTACAGACAGTTCGTTCGTTGAACATTGTAAAGGAGGTGCAGTTTTCAGATGGTTGTGCCGGACAATACAAAGCTTGTGTCCCATTCTGTGACATTTCCCATTCTGTACAAGACTTTGGCTTTATCACGGAGCGCAACTACTATGGTTCTTGGCATGGCAAGGGACCCAGCGATGGAGCAGGTGCCGTCATCAAAAGTGCAGCTAGGAGAGCAGTCAATTCACAGCAAGAAGTTATCAATAATGCTAACGACCTGGCTGATTTTGCCCAACGTTCACTCGTAAAAGATGATGAACCGCAAACACACACACATCGAAAAAGAACCGTATTTTATGTACCATCGACTGACATAAATCGCAACCGCCCAGATAGAAAAGCTAAAACAGTTGCAGGGACTAGAAAGCTACACTGCGTAAGATCTGTTGACCGCCCACTTCACCTCTTGACCAGACATCTGAGCTGTTTCTGTGCACACTGCAATTCACCGACAGAACATGGAGAGTGTGAGAATATTGAATTTGTTGACTCCTTTACCGAAATCGAATTGAGACAGCCACAGACCCTAAGTCAGCAGTGGAGCCTGAGCCTACCTCAGCAGAGGAGCCAGACCCTAAGTCAGCAGTGGAGCCTGAGCCTACCTCAGCAGAGGAGCCAGACCCTAAGTCAGCAGTGGAGCCTGAGCCTACCTCAGCAGTGGAGCCTGAGCCTACCTCAGCTGAGGAACCTGTCCCTATGTTGGTTGAGAAGCATGTCCTTCAGAAAAGGTAAGACAATTAAAAAGTATTTTTAATGTACAGCCAACAAATAAGTATGCAAAAGATTTATTTGAAATTGTCATGTTTTTTAGCATGACATAAAGGGTACTTTAAGAAATATATTCAAATTAAAACGTACTATATATAGCAGATATATTTTAACAATTTGTTTATAATATAAATTGCAGCCAAAGGCATTTTGTTTTAAATGTTTCATTTGATGTTGTTAATTAGCACTGTAAAAGACACTTTCAATAATTGTTCAGTTATATTTTAATTCTAGATATCATGATGGAACGTACATTAAAGTGCAGCATGGCACTGAAATGTACCCAGCAGTAGTAAGTTTGATGAAGATTTACTGTTGAGTTTTATTTCAGTTGAAATCAATTCCAGTTTAAACTGTTCTGTTGTGTTGTTTGATTTATAAGTTTGTTTTATGCCATTTTTCAACAGTGTTTCATTTATATAATGCTGTCAGTGCTCCTATCATTGTTCCTGATCCGCTAGGCGATTAATCAGTACTGGACTTATCTTTTCTCTGTAAGTCCCTGACTACTTCCCCAAATATTCAGAGGCTGGGAAAGAAATCAAACTCGTAAGCCCTGAATTGACAGCCAGACATGTTTCCTACTGAACTATCTGGGCAGGCTTCTGTTGTTTAAATAGTTCTTAGAATTGTTCTGTTTGAATTGTTTTATTGTTTGAATTTAAGTTTGTAATATAAAGATATATATATCATTTCAAATATTGTCTCTTGAAAACCTCAAATAATAATGTTTACCAGTATTAATGATGAAAAATACATAATATTTTAAAAACAATAACTACAATTGGTACACATTTTATTCTCTTCATTACTTGTAGAAAATCTGATGCCCATAATTATGTTGCGTAACATTAAATTAAATAAAAAAATAACTACAAATTTATCTAGAAACAAATTTTTATGTCCAGGTTGATCAATGGCCATGGGTTTTTTATTTTAAATTTGTACATGGAAGTAGAGATTTCTGGAATCTCCAGGAGACAAGACACACTTTAATCTTCGAGGATGTTGTGAAAGTAATATCATCTCCAGATTTAGCAATGAGTGGGCCCAGGAGATTCTTTTATGTGTTCAAAGGTAAGAACAGTGACAATACACTTTAATATCAGTTTAGATTTATAAAATAAAAGTAAATTGCCTTTTTAGACTCTCCCATTAGGATAAATTTATATACTAATTATTTACTTTTATAGCAAGTGAATGAGCTATAAATTTATTATACGGTGTACAAATAAACTGTTTAAATGTATAACATACTAATAAAACTTTCATTTGTGTATTTTCAGACCTTTGAGATGTCACAGGAAGATGCTAAGAACTTTGAAATATCATGAATCACTATCATTCTTCCAATAAATTTCAATTACTTATTTGTCAGTTGTGTATAATTTGTCAATTGATACCTTTTTGGTGGGACTCATTTGTTTACTATAGATATATACTAAGTGCTGTTAGTCTAGTTCACAAAAAATTGGGAAAGCAATACGTAATATTGTATGTTGTGGACATTATTTTTATGTTGTGGACGTTACATATTTGTATACTTGTCAATTGTCAAAGAGTAACGTCCATATGAATTGTGACAAACTATTCGAATATATGTATGTCAGTATGAAGTGAAAATGAAAAATCACAAGGAATTGTTCTCTTATTGAAAGTTTTGAATACTGTTTCAATTCATTTGATTATAGATAGTAACAGGCAAAACTTTTACTATGTAAATTTTGAGTAACGTCCACAACTGCAAATTATATATAATTACTTTGGTTCTGGTCTTAGTTGATTTTTTCTATGATTATTATTTCAAAGTTATGCTCCAGTCATATCTAATGATCATGCATTATTGTATTGAAATCGCATATTAAATGCATAAACTATTGTCAAAAAAAAAAAATGTAACGTCCAAAACATTTAGGTTACCACACATAAATTATGATTAACATGATTTTCTTATCACAAACTATCTTTTTATTATTAATATCATACAGAGGAAAGTTCTAACTATATTTTAACACCAAAATATTTACTCTGAGTTATAATTTAATAAATCCATCATTGTATCTGGAAATTTGCTGAATAACTGAGAACTACCCTAACCTCAGTGTGTAGACTATGTAAGGAAACCGTTTTTTCAACATATTATTTGAGTCATTTTTGCTACTTTAGGCCATAATAAATTAATTGCTAGATTATCATCCCCGCCCACCCCCTAATTTTCATGCCGCCCCAACCCTTTTTATTTTCCTTAAAAAAAAATTTAAAAATTAATAAAAAATAGTCCTCCCACTCTCCCCGTTTTTAAGAAAAATTTGGATGTTATTCTAGCAATAAATTCATAATGGCCTTATGTTTTTTTTTCTTTAACACTTTACTCCATAGATACGCGTTTTCCCGCACCAATCACAGAAGGCCTTTGAAAACAGTACAGGAAGAGTTCAGATTGCTGGTAACGAGCAAGCTGAACACTTCCTGCACTGTTTTCCACTCTGTTAGTTAATATAAACATAATTCACCCATTGCTGATATGTGGTGAATATTAGAGGTGTCCAAAGGCGTCTATATGAAGTAAAAGGTTAAATGCATGTTCTTTATATATATCAAAGATGTAGTAACAGTGTCATGGTGGTCATTTAATAGGACACAGAGAAAATGCTCAAAGTTTCCTTATTAGCCCACTTTATACCAAAGCATGTCGCTATGATCAAGCTGTACAGTGTTGATCACTACCAAATTGATCATACAAGTCGGGGACTAATTTTATTTGTCAAATTTTATTTTTGCATGTGTTTTGCATATGCATGCAGAAACAAATCAATCAATAAAACTATATTGAAGACATTGTATGATGTCATTTTTAACCCTTTACTCCATAGATACACAATTTCCCGCACCAATCACTAAAGGCCTTTAAAAACAGTGCAGGAAGAGTTAGATTGCTCGTAATGAGCAATCTGAACATTTCTTGCACTGTTTTTCACTCTGTCAGTTAATATAAACATAATTCACCCAATAATTCAAAAGCCGTCTATATTAGAGGTGTCGAAAGGCTGTTTATATTAGAGGTGTCCAAAGGCGTCTATATTAAATGTGTCCAAAGGCTGTCTGTATTAGAGGTGTCCAAAGGCGTCTATATTTGAGGTGTCCAAAGGTCGTCTATATTAGAGGTGTCCAAAGGTGTTTATATTAGGTGTCCAAAGGCCGTCTATATTAGAGGTGTCCAAAGGCGTCTATATTAGAGGTGTCCAAAGGCGTCTTTATTAGAGGTGTCCAAAGGTGTCTCTATGAAGTAAAGGGTTAAATAAAAATGCAGCATAGGATAAACCAAATGCAACAATAATATAGCAAGCAAATTAGGAAGGCGTATGAATATTTATTAAAGCCCAACTTTCGAATACTTTGTGATTTTATTGATGCTCAGTTAGTATTGTTATAACATACCGATTTACATAATTTCCGCTTTATATTTTGTCACAAGGAATGGAGTATAACTAGCATTAAAGGAGTTTAAACGCGTTGTCTTGGTAAGTTATGCACAATATATTGTTACGAACGATTTGTAAAAAAATACAGTTACAAAAAAGGACATTCTCCCATTGATTATTGAATAACGGAGTCTTGAAATTTCTGATAAAAGCTACTCATCCTGCCTTTCCTGCATTTTTAATTTTGAATGCTTAAAATCAAAGAAATATTAAGGTCATGAGCTAACCGGACCTATGACGTACATTTCTTTCCTTAAGTTAGATATTTTACAATAAGAAGAATTATGTTAACTCAATCTTTAATAAACCTTTGTCTAATAAGCATAGTTAGTAAATTAGATGATTTTTGTTAACAGTGCATTGAAAGTTCAGAGTTGCCAAAATGTGACAAAACTGAAATTAACACGTTTTTTTTGTTATTTATTTACAGATGTCATACTCTGCACCAGTTCCACGTTCAACAGGTGCTGAAAAAAGCAGAAATTACCGTTTGAAAATGATGAAGACTGACGAAAACTTTCTATTAAAGGAGAGACTGAGAAAACGAAAGGCCCGTAAAAACAGAACCCAGGAGCAGCGGGCTAAGGACAGGGAATCTATGAGGCTGAGAATGAAAAAATACAGGGAGAAGAAAAAGTAACTTGAAGCATTTTTCATTTAATTCTCACCAAACTTACACTGTTATATAACCTTTAATATATAATATCTTGGACAAGTCATTTAACTGGCCAAATCAGGTAATTAATGGCTTGAGTTATGGCCCTTAAATTGCATTTCATCGTATGTGCATTCTAGTACTGGCATCTTTCGCTTGATGTCCACCAAACTTATGTAGTAGTTATATAACCATAATATCTTGGGCAAGTTCTTAAACTGTTCAAATGAGATAACTATTGGCATAGTTATGGCCTTTGAATCATCAAACAATACGTTGTGTGCATCCAGCACTTAAGTTTCCATTTAATCTCCGAAAGCTTTACACAGTTATTATGTATATTGAATGAGTTCTTGAACTGGTCATTCGAATGAATATTGTCAGAGTTGTGGCCCTTGAATTGTCAAAATTTGTGTGCATATGGTGCTATGTGTACTCTGGCACTTGCAGTTTATATTTGATTTTCATTTAACTGGCCAAATTGAATAATTAATGTTGGATGTTGTGGTCCTTGAATCAACAAAAAATGTATTATATGTACTTATGTACACTCTAGCACCTGCAAAAGTTGCCGTCTTTGGCATTGTCTCCTCTGATACAGATGAGCTATTTAGGGCCATTCTGGCCCTCTTGTTTTACATGGAGAGTGAACCTGGAAATAACCTTACTTTCATATAACCTATGCAATCCAAACCCAATTAGTTCTTCTATCAATTGGGTGTTATTTATGGACATA
Source organism: Panopea generosa (assembly GCA_029582155.1). Taxonomy (NCBI): domain Eukaryota; kingdom Metazoa; phylum Mollusca; class Bivalvia; order Adapedonta; family Hiatellidae; genus Panopea; species Panopea generosa. Next base: position 24,901,116 of record CM055908.1, on the reverse strand, counting down.
ATCCCTTTTTGGGGTTTAAAACAAGTTGGCTCATCTCTCTCTCTCTTCAAAATGATATTTTATGTAATCTAGACTATATATATGTATATGTATGTCTTTACAGACAAAGCTTATCTGCTGAGAAAAAAAGTTGTATAAAAGAAAAGAACTGCTTACAAAAAGCACAAAAGGGAATTACATCCGATTTATCCCACAACATGCATAGCAGTGCGGAACAGACTTCCAGTCCTGAAGCTGAATGCAAAGCATTATTCCAGGGATTAACTCGGCTTGAAATTTCAATCAGAAATACTTCCATTTGAGAAAAATCAATTATCAATGGGAATGATAAGAAAAAAATCAAATCAAGTCTTTTTTTTCAATAGAAGGATCATCTACATGTGTTATTGCTGTTAAAGAACTTTATTAATCCTTCCAAAAACATGAAAATACACTGCTACCATTTTCAGACTTGATTGAATATTTAGTATCATTTTTATGCTATCGAGGGCTAACAGACGATCAGTTAACCTAACCACTGTTTTCCCGGGATCCTGGAAGGTTAATCAGTACTCGAGCTTACTCTATCTCCGCAAGTAACTGACAACTTTTCCACTTGAGTCAGCGGTGAGAGAAGAATGATAATGAGACACGATATTGTATATCAACCATCATGGAGATTGTGGGCGGGATTTGGAACTAACTTGATTGATAGTCTGATCCGCTAACGACTGAGCTAATCGAGCCCGGCATTTTCAGAAAATGGGATTTTACTTTGATTTTTTTCTAGATGAGAAACTCCTCTGACCTTGCCTGGTCACGTGCAACCCTTTATGATTGCATGCTATTATTTTATGAAGTTTTTAAATATCTACACTATGATCAATGCGTAAAATGACATTCTACACAATAAACATCTGGTCGTTGCCAAGTAAGTTTCTGAACCTTGTGTTGTGTAATCATTCCCTTCTCTTACCTGAACCCCAAGATCACTATATAATAGTGTGGCTTTGTTGATGGGTAAATGTTACAGTATAATACCAGTTGCCATATAAACCAAACAGGGCTTGACATTACTGATAAAAGCTGCTCGTCCTCCCTTTCAGATATTTTTAATTGAATGCTTAAAATCAAAGAAATATTAAGGTCAGTTTCTTAAATCTTACACGCCTGACCAAATGTTCACTCATCATGGCGACCAAATGTTCACTCATCATGGCGAGTGGATGTGTGGAATTTCCAGCCCTGAGTTAAGCATGCTACAGAGGGTCACTGGATCCCAATATGTGATCATAAAGAAAGGGTGCATATATATATATCACTGCAATAATGGAGACTGAACATATACTAAACAAATACTACATAGATAGGGTTAAAGCAAGGTTGGTAAAAGATCGGTCGTTTGTCTTAACATAAATTAATTCAGTCTTCTGTTCATACAAGATAATGAGACCTCCCACTTTTACTGTCTATTTCTATATAACCTGTAATGTGATGAGAATTGTGTGTGATCCAGTGGTAGTGCATCAGACCTATAATCAGGGGTGCGGTTGGTGTGGGGTCATGGATTTGATCCTCTGCCACAGCTATGTGTATAGACACTTTATCCGCATTAGCTTGGTATTGGTTCTACCCAGGAAGGTTTCGATTGTGATTTGTTATGAGTTGGTTCACAATCGATGTAAAATAAAAAGTTTAAAACAATAGTGTAAAAATACCTGTAGTTGAGGGTTGGAAGGAAGCGAGTACGAGATTGTCGTAATTTGGTTTTCCCTTCTTGTTGCAGAATATAAGCTGTCATTTCACCATCTCGCTGTCTTCATGAGATACCCTTCTTAACTATACTGCTTTAAACTGAAAATGGGGAAGGAATTTTGTCAATTTTGCTAAATTCACAATGTATAATTTCATTGGACTGAACAGTGCGGGAAGAAAATAAATATTATACCAGTGAAACGAATTGTTATTTCTTGGTGAATATTTATACAAATATATTCTCTTCAGGTTATTTAACTTAGATATTAAATTATCCCAAGGTTAAAAACATTTTTTTTGTTTATTTATTTAAGCAAAACAAGAAACGGACATCAGATTGTAAAAGCATCCAGACGAAATATGACGCAATTCTGGAAGTTGAAAAGGGGCAGAAAAAAAAGTCTCAAATTGCTAGGCAATTGGGCATTGCTCAGAGTACCTTGTCCACATGGCTGAAGAACAAAGACCATATCAAAATGGGGTATAAACGTTACAATCCCAAACGAAAAATGATGCGTCTTGGATTATATAGAGATGTGGAGGAAGCTACATTTAAATGGTTAAAATATGTCCAAGATCAGAATATCCCCTTAACTGGACCAAAAGTCCTTAGAATAGCCGCCAGACTGGCAGCCAATTTGGGTAAAACTGAGTTTAAAGCATCAAATGGTTGGTTAGAAAGATTCAAAGGTAGATACGGTATAATCTTGAAAAGAAATAAAACTGTTAGTCTAGCTAAAAAAAGTGATGAAGTTGAGAGAAAATCTAAAGCGGTTAGTGTAGCTATTAAAGAAAGTGATGAAGTTGAGAGAAAACCTAAAACGGTTAGTCAAGCTCAAGAAAGTGATGAAGTTGAGAAAAAATATAAAATGGTTAGTGTAGCTAAAGAAAGTGATACAGTTGAGAGAAAATCTAAAACCGTTAGTGTAGCTAAAGAAAGTGATGCAGTTGAGAGAAAATCTAAAACAGTTCGTCTTGCTAAAGAAAGTGGTGAAATTAAGCCAAGTTAACTGATGTAAATAATAAAAATGTGTTCTATTTAATAACTGGCAATGCTTTTGAATGGTGATGATGTTATGATGATGATGGTTATGTTGATGGGGATCATGGCCGTAATAGTGGTTGTTTTTGCTAGTGATATATGGAAAGGATCTAACTTATGATGCTGATTTATCAGGTGTTCGTGATGTAAGTAAATGATGGTCATGATATTAACCCTTTACTTCATAAAGACGCCTTTGGACGCCTCTAATATTGAAAGCATTAATTCACCACGTATCAGCAATGGGTGAATTATGTTTATATTAACTGGCAGAGTGGAAAACAGTGCAGGAAGTGTTCAGAATGATCATTACGAGCAATCTGAACTTTTCCTGCACGGTTTTCAAAGGCCTTCTGTGATTGGTGTGGGAAAACGTATATCTATGGAGTAAAGGGTTAAAGATGTGGATTTGTAAAAAGTCGAGTGAAGTTGATCAGGGAGACTATTTTTATCAAAATTGTAAATACATACTTGTAATGTGCACCGAGTGGATTATGCACACAAATACTAATACATGTAATATTATATTATATAATATATGACAATTTTCATTGGGCTACTTGCCATTTGATTCAAGATAAATGGTGAAATAATTTTTCTCAAGCTACTTTGCTTTATGATTGGATGACAAATGATTGAACAATTGATTCGTGTTTTAAAGAAGAATCACATACAATTAACTAATACATATAAAACCAAATTGCAAAGGTTTCAAACTGATGTTTCAAACACTTTACTAAACCACCATGCCAAGAACTGTGTTTTATAAATAAAACTAATTCTGCAGAACTCTCAAATGCCCAGGACTGTGTTTTAGTTAAATAAAACTAGTGCTGTAGCACTCTCAACTGGAAACCCAATCTGCATGTAAAGTCTTGAACTTCAGTCTCAAACCCATGCCCAGGACTGTGTTTTAACTTAATAAAACTTGTCCTGTAGCAATGTTTCGAACCTGTCTCAACACCTGGCACCCAACAGATTATGACCCGATGCATGGTTCACAAGTTTCAGAAGGTTCTACAACTCTGAGTTTAAAACTGCACTTCTGAGAATCCCTCATTCAGTTGTGACACTCGGTCCAAAGCCCCAGTACTGTCTTGCAAAATAATGAATAATTAGTCAATGTCTTCTTACAGCTCCTTCTCTGTCATGTTGTAACACCAGACTGACTCAAAACACTGGCGGTCGTCTGCTTATATAGCATAAGTCACATGACCTAGTCACATGGTTTTAATCGGGCATTCTTAGTGTTGTTCCACTACATAAAACTGTTAGAGATTATGCCTTTCTATTGAATAACCCTTTACTCTATAGATACGCGTTTTCCCACACCAATCACAGAAAGCCTCTGAAAACAGTGCAGGAAGAGTTCAGATTGCTTGTAACGGGCAATCTGAACACTTCCTGCACTTTTTTTAACTCTGTCAGTTAATGTAAACATAATACACCCAATAATTCAAAGGCCTTCTTTATTAGAGGTGTCCAAAGGCATTTATATTAGAGGTGTCCAAAGCCTTCTATATTAGAGGTGGCCAAAATATTGGATTCTGATCATTTCAGTGATGATTAGTTAATTTTAAATAGCAATTTGTTTATTTTAAAATATTCATTTTCACCTTTATTTTGAAAATAAGTTTTGCATACTGATTTAATGTGTAAAATACGACATATGAAGTGAAGTTTATCTGGAGCACTTGGTTTATATTAATTTCTATCATAAACCAGTTTTCTGGACTCTGTAAGTAACTTAAAAAATGACTTTATACACATTGCTTAATACAGGTTAATTTACTCTGAAAGCATAGAAATTGGATATATAAAATCTGGTTGCTTAAGACAGGTGGCTGCTTAATAGAGGTGATCGCTTGCACAGGTTTGACTACGAGGGGGGGTGGGGGGGTCATTATCTAGGTGGACAACCCTCAGTACTCATTTTTGGCTCATTATTTTTTAAATTTTGATTTTATTCCTCAAAGTATTCTCCTTTAATTTTACACTTGTTCCAGCGGTGTGGAAGTTTCAGGATTCCCGCAGTGAACCAATATTTACGCCTATGTCGAAGGTACTGATTCGACATTTTTTACCATTTGTGGGGTCACTATGCCAGCTGGACGCCCTCCTGCCACGTCTATTGTTAACGTCGTCTCTACCATCACGAAAACAAGCTACCCAAGAATAAAACTATGTGACATACATGAATCCCTAAACCTATTTTGAAGTCGATTAAAAATAAAAACCGGTTTTTGCCCTTCTTCAAGAAGAAATCTTATTACGGCATGCAGGGATGCTGTTCTTCATATTTTGAGTCCATATTACCATGTATACATGCAATGTATAAGTGACCGATTTTGGTACAATGCATTGTCCGATTTTAAAAGTTATTGTTGCATAATTATCATCTAATCTACCCGTGCGAATCGAGGTTTTCAATAAGACTTATATATAATGCAATATTTTAACACAAGTCCACCTAGATAATGGCCGTCCCTCGTATATCATATGCGAAGATTCTCTTTAAATTACTTCAAACATGTTTATATGTAAATAATATTTACAATACGTATATCACTGGAAATTTCAGCATTATTTCTGAAGACCTATAGATATGTTCTTTATTGATGCAGCAGTTAAACGTAATTATGTAATAATAAAAGGATAATTGTATATTTTAAATTAATGAGCTAATTAAACTTTCTTAAACTTTATTGTTGTTGTACATGTTTTGAAAAACCAAATACAAATTCCAGGATCTGGTTGTAGGTCTCTCTTTCAAAACTTTGCCATATTAACAAATGCAACGGTTGTGGCACCATGTCATAAGTACAGTACTAAAAATCTTACCAAGATGATTTAGTCACATACTGGAATACATATATCTGGTAAATTTATTTGTACTGAAACGAGTCTTTCCTTGTCAATGTTTGTGAAAAGAGTTGTCTTTTCTTATCAATGAGATTGTGTGAAGAAGGTATGGCGTCATAAAATTGATCTTATGTAAGAGTTGTCTTTCCATGCAATGTAATTGTAAAAATGAGTTGTCTTTCCTTTCCATGGGGTTGTCTTTCCATGCAATGTAATTGTGCAAAAATGAGTTGTCTTTCCATGTATTGTGATTGTACGAAAATGAGTTGTCTTTCCATGTAATGTGATTGCATGATAGAGAGTTGTCTTTTCTAAATGAAAAAGAAGTACTTTATTAAAATTAATTGTCTTTCTTTATCTGGTAAATGAAAGAGCAGGCTAGAATATTATTATTAATATTACTCGTCCTCGCATCTGAAATTTTTTTAACTTTTTTTAAATGCTTAAAATCAATTAATTATTAAGGGTAGTTTCTAAAATCTTAGTATCTTACCAATCCTGGACAAATGTACACTGGTCATGTTGAGCTGATGAGTAGAATTTTCCAACCCTGTAGAGTGTGGAGTGTTGTCTTTCTTTATTTGGATGTTGTTCTACTTTCTTAATAAAAAAAATCACTCAGATTTTTCAAAATAGCACATTCTATATCATTTAAGAATGTCATGACCATCAGTAGATGCTGACTTACTTCCTCAGCCAATGAAATCGCTCTAGGCATGAGAAAGTATATATTTATAACCTTTTAACCTGCATTGTTTTCCTATTGATGATTGTACAAAATACATATCTAGTAGTCATGGTAGACTGAATTTTATATTCTTCATCTGATGAATGGAATTCTGTTCTTTTTTATAGATGGTAAACAGAATTATTCTTTTTAGTATTTGGTAAACAAAATGTATTTTGTTATCTTGAAACTAGAATTGTATTGAAGTGAAATAGCTGTGTTAGCAATCATTATTTCCACAAATCAGGTAAGTTTTTGGTATCAAGAATTTAACTACTTATAATACCAGCAAAATTATTACTTATGTAAAAATATAAACCATGTACATGTTTTTAAAGAAAGGGCCTTTTTTCCTGTAAATTGGGAAGAGGCCCGAACCTTTGAGATGGGGGGAAAAAAAACAGTGCAATTGAGGGGAAATTGGGATTTTTTTTAAAGCTTTTAAGCATATCAATGTCTGTTAAGATAATGTTCTAACTATTATTTATCATGTATTACAATGATATTTCATATCCAGTGCAATTTCATCCCCTTTATCTTCTTTTGTAATAGAAAAATTCACCAAAAATATTAAAAAAAAGTTTTCTATTTTTGGAAATTTCTTTGCCTCATTTGGGGAAAAAAAAGATTTTTGAATTGGGAAGTAGCAGAATATCGGCCTCTGTTTAATAAGGTTAAAAGGCCCTGAATATAAAAGGTGTTGTTAGATTATTATGATCTGACATGTCTGCACAGATTATATATTAAGTTTATTATATAATCATGTATTTTAATATTCAAGTGTCTGCTTTCAAACATTTTAGCTCCAGGTTATGGCTTCAGTTTTAAATCATGATCATGTATTATTATAAATACAGCAGCTTTAGAAAAATGTGCACAAAATATGTAAATTTATGTAAATTATGTTAACTTTGAAGCAAAATGTAATGAAATTGTTTTTACAAAATGGTTCAGAAAAAATACTTTTAATATCACATGTCTATTTTATTAATATGAGGGAATATTGTTAAAGGGAATTTATCAGGATTTTTCAAAATTTAAAAATTTGCTACAAACATTTTTTCCCTCAATATATCATGTCTATGTGTACTCACTGACCTTGTAATGCCAAAAAGATATCTTTTAAAACATGCAATAACTATGTGCCTAGGTTATACTTAAATAGATTTTCCGATTAAAATTGCATCATATTTTTGACATGTTAAATGGTGACATGATTTGATTTTAATTTGATATGTTTTACAGGTTTAAACGTAATGAAAATTGTTTCATCTTGGAAAAAAAAGGAATGAAGATGCAAAAGTCACTATTAAAACAGTATTTAAGTGCTTTCTATTTAATGAATGGGGATTTCATTTCAAGTTAACTAATTTAAATATTATGTTTTGGTGGATTTGACATTTCAAACCATTTGTATTGTATTTATTAATGATAATGAGATGCTTTTTATCAAATTTAAATATATTTTATTTTTAAGACATTTAAAGCATTTTTCCTGATATATTCCCTTTAACATTTCATGAAACCTAATGTGGGTAAGCCAATAAAAATAGTTTTTGTTAAATTAGTGTTAAGTTGCAACATAATTAACTATTTTTACAACTATTACAGTGCACATTTTCTAAAAGTAGAATTTTATTATGACAGTTATATAATTTATATAATGTTTGATTATGTTTAAATATACAGTTACCATGGCAACAGTTGCTATGTTTGTAAAAAAACGTAATTACTGGACATGTTCGGAAATACAGAAGGGAGAAATGACTACATGTTCGAATTAAAAAAAAATCTCTTAATTTCTGTTGAGCTTGTGTAAAATTAGCTTGACACATAGTCATTCAAATGAAGGTTCGGTGTATGTGCGTCCAATCTTGTCTAGGCTTTAACATTCTCATTCATAGAAAGATTTTGAAATAACACGGCACATGTGTTCACCTTAATCAGATGATGTGTCACATGCAAGACTTGTCCTAGACACAAAAATTTAAGGTACATTTAGAGATTAAAGGTCATGAATACAGACAAAAACTTTGTGTCCGCTCCATATCTTGTAAGCCACGTACTTGACTTATTTTGAAATAAATTGCACAAATTTTTACCATACCGGTAATCAGATCATATGTCTTGGCAAGTACCAGCTCCTTAGCTTTAAGTTCACAGTCACACTTGGAGGTTCAAGGTCAGAAATAGGTAGAAAAATTTCATGACCACTCTATATGTTGTAATGTGCCATAAATCAAATGTCACCACAATGAGACAGGTCTGTACTGGTGGGGTCAACATCATAGACCTAAGGTATCTAGTTTTGTTGTTTTTTTGTTCATCTGATTGATGGGTTGAAAACTAAGTAACAAGTTGTGTTTTTTGTAGCACCTAGAATACTGCCCCAAGCCGACACAATCCTGATGACTGGAAAATTGTTAAAACAAAGTGAAGCAAATCATCATTCTGTACAGGTCGGTTATGCGTCTGACTATCATTCCAGGGGTCGTGATCGAATCCCCGCCCGGCAACAGATGTTTCTAGATGATATATAAGCTCGCTGGGATGAATGTCTAGGACTCCAGTAATGGCGTCTGCATCATCTGTAGACACCCAGATTAAACTTTTGCGTTTAGTTACGTTTAAGTTTTGGTGTTTGCCTCCCATCCCAATCTTTGCATGGAGTTGTGAGTTTTACCCCATAGGCAAGCTTTGTTGTCTTCTGACAACTCTTGTATTATGATTGTTGTGCTCCAGTCCATTATTTTTCAGGCAGAGAGTTAGAATCCTGATAGAAGATTTTTGTTGACTTTATTAATTCAGTACGTCTCCCAATAGAAAGTATCAGTATGTTTTTCTTTCGTTAATGGAGACTATAATCAGATAATGGCAAAATCGTGTTTTTCACAGTTATAAAGCCCCTGTCTTGTTTCAGATGTTCATACAGTAATGGTTAGTCGAAACTTCTGTTACTTGTTGGTGCAGCCCCTGTCTCATCTCAGATGTTTATACAGAAATGGTTAGTCCAAACTTCTGTAACTTGTTGGTGCAGCCCCTGTCTCGTCTCAGATGTTTATACAGTAATGATTATTCTAAACTTCTGTTACTTGTTGTTGTAGCCCCTGTCTCATCTCAGATGTTCATGCAGTAATGGTTAGTCCAAATTTCTGTTACTTGTTGGTGCAGCCACTGTCTCGTCTCAGTTGTTCATACAGTAATGGTTAGTCCAAACTCTGTTACTTGTTGGTGCAGCCCCTGTCTCATCTCAGTTGTTCATACAGTAATGGTTAGTCCAAACTTCTGTAACTTGTTGGTGCAGTCACTGTCTCGTCTCAGCTGTTTTATACAGTAATGGTTAGTCCAAACTCTGTTACTTGTTGGTGCAGCCCCTGTCTCATCTCAGTTGTTCATACAGTAATGGTTAGTCCAAACTTTGTTACTTGTTGGTGCAGCCCCTGTCTCATCTCAGTTGTTCATACAGTAATGGTTAGTCCAAACTTTGTTACTTGTTGGTGCAGCCCCTGTCACATCTCAGATGTTCATACAATAATAGTTTGTCCAAACTCTGTTACTTGTTTGTGCAGCCCCTGTCTCATCTCAAATATTCATACAGTAATGGTTTGTCCAAACTCTGTTACTTGTTGGTGCAGCCCCTGTCTCATCTCAGATGTTTATACAGTAATGGTTAGTCCAAACTTTGTTACTTGTTGGTGCAGCCCCTGTCTCATCTCAGATGTTCATACAATAATGGTTTGTCCAAACTCTGTTACTTGTTGGTGCAGCCCCTGTCTCATCTCAGATGTTCATACCGTAATGGCTATTCCAAACTTCTATTACATGTTGGTGCTGCCCCTGTCTCATCTCAGATGTCCATACAGTAATGGTTAGTCCAAACTCTGTTACTTGTTGGTGCAGCACCTGTCTCATCTCAGATGTTCATACAGTAACGGTTAATCCAAACTTTTGTTACTTGTTGGTGTAGCCCCTGTCTCATCTCAGATGTTCATACAGTAATGGTTAGTCCAAACTTTGTTACTTGTTGGTGCTGCCCCTGTCTCATCTCAGATGTTCATACAGTAATGGTTAGTCCAAACTTCTGTTACATGTTTGTGCAGCCCCCATCTCATCTCAGATGTTTATACAGTAATGGTTAGTCCAAACTTCTGTTACTTGTTGGTGCAGCCCCTGTCTCATCTCAGATGTTCATACAATAATGGTTAGTCCAAACTTCTTTACTTGTTGGTTTTACCCCTGTCTCGCCTCAGATGTTCATACAAGAATGGTTTGTCCAAACTCTGTTACTTGTTTGTGCAGCCCCTGTCTCATCTCAAATGTTCATACAGTAATGGTTTGTCCAAACTGTGTTACTTGTTGGTGCAGCCCCTGTCTCATCTCAGATGTTCATGCAGTAATGGTTAGTCCAAACTTTGTTACTTGTTGGTGCAGCCCCTGTCTCATCTCAGATGTTCATACAGTAATGGTTTGTCCAAACTCTGTTACTTGTTGGTGCAGCCCCTGTCTCATCTCAGATGTTCATACAGTAATGGTAATTCCAAACTTCTATTACATGTTGGTGCTGCCCCTGTCTCATCTAAGATGTTTATACAGTAATGGTTATTTCAAACTCTGTTACTTGTTGATGCAGCCCGTCTCATCTCAGATGTTCATACAGTAATGGTTAATCCAAACTTTTGTTACTTGTTGGTGTAGCCCCAGTCTCATCTCAGATGTTCATACAGTAATGGTTAGTCCAAACTTTGTTACTTGTTGGTGCAGCCCCTATCTCATCTCAGATGTTCATACAGTAATGGTTTGTCCAAACTTCTGTTACATGTTTGTGCAGCCTCCATCTCATCTCAGATGTTTATACAGTAATGGTTAGTCCAAACTTCTGTTACTTGTTGGTGCAGCCCCTGTCTCATCTCAGATGTTCATACAGTAATGGTTAGTACTAACTTCTGTTACTTGTTGGTGCAGCCCCTGTCTCATCTCAAATGTTCATACAGTTATGCTTAGTCCAAACTTCTGTTACTTGTTGGTGCAGACCCTGTCCTGTCTCAGATGTTCATACAGAAATGGTTAGTCCAAACTTCTTGTACTTGTTGATGCTGCTCCCGTCCCATCTCAGGTGTTTATACAGAAATGGTTAGTCCGAACTTCTTGTACTTGTTGGTGCTGTCCCCGTCCCATCTCAGATGTTTATACAGTAATGGTTAGTCCAAACTTGTTTTACTTGTTGGAGCTGCCCCTGTCTTGTCTCAGATGTTCCTACAGTAATGGTTAGTCCAAACTTCTGTTACTTGTTGGTGCTGCCCTGTCACATCTCAGATGTTTATACAGAAACGGTTAGTCCAAACTTGTTTTACTTGTTGGAGCTGCCCCTGTCTTGTCTCAGATGTTCATACAGTAATGGTTAGTCCAAACTTCTGTTACTTGTTGGTGCAGCCCATTGTCTTGTCTCAGATGTTCATACAGTACTGCCTAGTCCAGACTTCTATTACTTGTTGGTGCAGCTCCTGTCTCATCTCAGATGTTCATACAGTAATAGTTAGTCCAAACTTCTGTTACTTGTTGGTGCAGCCCCTGTCCCGTCTCAGATGTTCATGCAGTAATGGTTTTTCCAAACTTTTGTTACTTGTTGGTGCAGCCCCTGTTTTCGTCTCAGATGTTCATACAGTAACGGTTATTCCAAACTTCTGTTAATTGTTGGTGTAGCCCCTTCTCGTCTCAGATGTTTATACAGTAATGGATAGTCCAAACTTCTGTTACTTGTTGGTGCAGCACCTGTCTCCTCTCAGATGTTCATACAGTAATGGTTGGTCCAAACTTCTGTTACTTGTTGGTGCAGCCCCTGTCTCATCTGAGATTTCAATCATACAATAATGGTTAGTCAAAAACTTCTTTACTTATTGGTGCTGCCCTGTCTCACGTCAGATTTTCATACAGTAATGGTTAATTCAAACTTCTGTTACTTGTTGGTGCAAGCCCCTGTCTCATCTCCGATGTTCATATAGAAAAGGCTCATCCAAACTTTTGTTACTTGTTGGTGCAGCCCCTGTCTCATCTCAGATGTTCATACAGTTATGGCTAGTCCAAACTTCTATTATTTGTTGATAAAGCCCCTGTCTTTTCTCAGATGTTCATATAGTAATAGTAAGTCTAAACTTGTGTTACTTGTTTGTGCAGCCCCTGTCTCATCTCAGATGTTCATACAGTAATGGTTAGTCCAAACGTTTGTTACTTGTTTGTGCAGCCCCCGTCTCGCCTCAGATGTTCATACAGTAATGGTTAGTCCAAACTTTTGTTACTTGTTTGTGCAGCCCCTGTCTCATCTCAGATGTTTATACAGTAATGGTTAGTCAAAACTTCTGTTACTTGTTGGTGCAGCCCCTGTCTCATCTCAGATGTCCATACAGTAATGGTTAGTCAAAACTTCTGTTACTTGTTGGTGTAGCCCCTGTCTCATCTCAGATGTTCGTACAGTAATGGTTAATCCAAACTTCTGTTACTTGTTTGTGTAGCCCCTGTCTCATCTCAGATGTTCATAAAGTAATGGTTAATCCAAACTTTTGTTACTTGTTGGTGCAGCCCCTGTCTTGTCTGAGACGTTCATACAGTTATGGTTATTCCCAACTTCTGTTACTTGTTGGTGTAGCCCCTGTCTCATCTCAGATGTTTATACAGAAATGGTAAGTCCAAACTTCAGTTACTTGTTGGTGTAGCCCCTGTCTCCTCTCAGATGTTCATACAGTAATGGTTAGTCAAAACTTCTGTTACTTGTTGGTGCAGCCCCTGTCTCATCTCAGATGTTCATACAGTAATGGTTAGTCCAAACTCTGTAACTTGTTGGTGTTTCCCCTGTCTCATCTCAGTTGTTCATACAGTAATGGTTAGTCCAAACTTCTGTTACTTGTTGGTGCAGCCCCTGTCTCATCTCAGATGTTCATACAGTAATGGTTAGTCCAAACTTCTGTTACTTGTTGGTGCAGCCCCGGTCTCATCTCAGTTGTTCATACAGTAATGGTTAGTCCAAACTTCTTTTACTTGCTGATGCAGCTCTTGTCTCATCTCAGATGTTCATACAGTAATGGTTAGTCCAAACTTCTGTTACTTGCTGGTGCAGCCCCTGTCTCATCTCAGATGTTCGTACAGTAATGGTTAGTCCAAACTTCTGTTACTTGTTGGTGCAGCCCCAGTCTCATCTCAGATGTCCGTACAGTAATGGTTAATCCAAACTTTTGTTACTTGTTGTTGCAGCCCCTGTCTCATCTCAGATGTTCATACAGTAATGGTTAATCCAACCTTTTGCTACTTGTTGGTGCAGCCCCTGTCTTGTCTCAGATGTTCATACAGTTATGGTTATTCCCAACTTCTGTTTCTTGTTGGTGTAGGCCCAGTCTCATCTCAGATGTTTATACAGAAATGGTTAGTCCAAACTTCTGTTACTTGTTGGTGCAGCCCCTGTCTCATCTCAGATGTTCATACAGTAATGGTTAGTCCAAACTTTGTAACTTGTTGATGCAGCCCCTCTCTTGTCTCAGATGTTCATACAGTAATGGCTAGTCCAAACTTCTGTTACTTGTTGGTGCTGCCCCTGTCTCATCTCAGATGTTTATACAGTAATGGCTAGTCCAAACTTCTGTTACTTGTTGGTGCAGCCCCTGTCCCATCTTAGATGTTTATACAGTAATGGTTATTCCAAACTTCTGTTACTTGTTGGTGCTGCCCCTGTCTCGCGTCAGATGTTCATACAGTAATGGTTAGTCCAAACTTCTGTTATTTGTTGGTGCAGCCCCTGTCCCATCTTAGATGTTTATACAGTAATGGTTAGTCCAAACTCTGTAACTTGTTGATGCAGCCCCTCTCTTGTCTCAGATGTTCATACAGTAATGGCTAGTCCAAACTTCTGTTACTTGTTGGTGCTGCCCCTGTCTCATCTCAGATGTTTATACAGTAATGGCTAGTCCAAACTTCTGTTACTTGTTGGTGCAGCCCCTGTCCCATCTTAGATGTTTATACAGTAATGGTTAGTCCAAACTCTGTAACTTGTTGGTGCAGCCCCTGTCTCATCTCAGATGTTTATACAGAAATGGTTAGTCCAAACTCTGTTACTTGTTGGTGCTGCCACTGTCTCATCTCAGATGTTCATACAGTAATGGTTAGTCCAAACTTCTGTTACTTGTTGGTGCAGCCCCTGTCTCATCTCAGATGTTTATACAGTAATGGCTAGTCCAAACTTCTGTTACTTGTTGGTGCAGCCCCTGTCCCATCTTAGATGTTTATACAGTAATGGTTAGTCCAAACTCTGTAACTTGTTGGTGCAGCCCCTGTCTCATCTTAGATGTTGATACAGAAATGGTTAGTCCAAACTCTGTAACTTGTTGGTGCTGCCACTGTCTCATCTCAGATGTCCATACAGTAATGGTTTGTCCAAACTGTGTTACTTGTTAGTGCAGCCCCTGTCCCATCTTAGATGTTTATACAGTAATGGTTAGTCCAAACTCTGTAACTTGTTGGTGCAGCCCCTGTCTCATCTCAGATGTTTATACAGAAATGGTTAGTCCAAACTCTGTAACTTGTTGGTGCTGCCACTGTCTCATCTCAGATGTCCATACAGAAATGGTTAGTCCAAACTTTTGTTACTTGTTGGTACAGCTCCTGTCTCATCTCAGATGTTCATGCAGTTATGGTTAGTCCAAACTTCTATTACATGTTGGTGCTGCCCCTGTCTCATCTCAGATGTTTATACAGAAATGGTTAGTCCAAACTTCTGTTATTCATTGATGCAGCTCCTGTCTTGTCTCAGATGTTCATACAGTAATGGTTAGTCCAAAATTCTGTTACATGTTGGTGCAGCCCCTGTCTCATCTCAGATGTTTATACAGTAATGGTTAGTCAAAACTTCTGTTAGTTGTTGGTACTGCCCCAGTCCCATCTCATATGTTTATACAATAATGGTTAGTCCAAACTTCTGTTACTTGTTGGTGCAGCCCCTGTCCAATCTCAGATGTTCATACAGTAATGGTTAGTCCAAACTTCTGTTACTTGTTGGTGCAGCCCCTGTCCCATCTCAGATGTTTATACAGTAATGGTTAGTCCAAACTTCTGTTACTTGTTGGTACTGCCCAAGTCTCATCTCAGTTGTTCATTCAGTAATGGTTAGTCAAAACTTCTGTTACTTGTTGGTACAGCCGCTGTCCCATCTTAGATGTTCATACAGTAATGGTTTGTTCAAACTTTTGTTACTTTATGGTGCAGCCCTTGTCCCATCTTAGATGTTTATACAGTAATGGTTAGTCCAAACTTTTGTTACTTATTGGTACAGCCCCTGTCCAATTTCAGATGTTTATACAGTAATGGTTAGTCCAAACTTTTGTTACTTATTGGTACAGTCCCTGTCCCATCTCAGATGTTTATACAGTAATTGTTAGTCCAAACTTTTGTTACTTGTTGGTGCAGCCTGTCTCATCTCAGATGTTTATACAGGAATGGTTAGTCCAAACTTCTGTTACTTGTTGGTGCAGCTCCTGTCCCATCTCAGTTGTTCATACAGTAATGGTTAGTCCAAGCTTCTGTAACTTGTTGGTGCAGCCTGTCTCATCTCAGATGTTTATACAGAAATGGTTAGTCCAAACTTCTGTTACTAGTTGGTTCTGCCCCTGTTTCATCTCAGATGTTCATACAGTAATGGTTAGTCCAAGCTTCTGTTACTTGTTGGTGCAGCCCCTGTTTCATCTCAGATGTTCATACAGTAATGGTTAGTCCAAACTTCTGTAACTTGTTGGTGCAGCCCCTGTCCCATCTCAGGTGTTTATACAGTAATGGTTAGTCCAAACTCTGTAACTTGTTGGTGCAGCCCCTGTCCCATCTCAGATGTTTATACAGTAATGGTTAGTCCAAACTTTTGTTACTTGTTGGTGCAGCCCCTGTCTCATCTCAGATGTTCATATAATAATGGTTAGTCCAAACTACTATTACATGTTGGTGCTGCCCCTGTCTCATCTCAGATGTTCGTACAGTAATGGTTAGTCCAAACTTCTGTTACTTGTTGGTGCAGCCCCTGTCTCATCTCAGATGTTCATACAGGAATGGTTAGTCCAAACTTCTGTTACTTGTTGGTGCAGCCCCTGTCTCATCTCAGATGTTCATACAGTAATGGTTAGTCCAAACTTCTGTTACTTGTTGGTGCAGCCCCTGTCTCATCTCAGATGTTCATACAGTAATGGTTTGTCTAAACTTTTGTTACTTTTTGATGCTGATTTTCTCCCAAAAGTATTGGTTGGATACCCAGATTAGGGAAATAAATAAATATTCAGAAAAAAAGGAAATAAAGAGGTAAAATTTGATTGTTTTATAATTTGAGTGGTTAATTCTCGGATCTAAAAAAAACTAGGGACGGTCAAATCCGTAAACCAACAAACGTAAATTCCAAAACAGAAGAATTGGGGCATTTATGGCACCTAACAATATTAACTCTCCTATCTGTTATACTTCTGAAATACTACAATATAAACCTCAGCATCATTGCAAAGTATAACTTATATACTCTCATATTTTTTCAGGTCTGTTCAGCCATAATATTGGCAGCCCTTGGCTGTTAAATTTTAATATTTACAGATAGGAAATTTAATTTGAAATTTGTGTTCTTATTAACAGATCAACCATATTTGTTAAAACTTGGTATAAATAATGCATGCTATGAACAGGACTTGTTTGAAAAGCCAAATTTCTTCATATTTGGTTTAAATGATTCACTTAAACAAGGGTTTCAAATTTGTAATGTACCAATAAGGATTTTAAAATATTCACCTGATTAAGTTGATATGCAAAACTTTCTCTTGAAAACTTAATTTTTGTAACAATTAAAAATTCATCACACAGAAAATTATTAGACATTTAAGGTTAAAGGTCATACTTGAAAATCATACATGTGGATATTAATTGGTTGTCTTTTAAACCGCCTGGTCAACATTATGCATTTATTTTTGTCTATTGATATGGTTATAATATTGGATTGGGATATTTTTATTGTTCTGACATTGGACTGGGATCTGTTATACTGCTCTGACATTGGACTGGGATCTTTTATACTGCTCTGACATTGGACTGAAACCTTTTATACTGCTCTGACATTGGACTGAAGCCTTTTATACTGCTCTGACATTGGACTGGGATCTTTTATACTGCTCTGACATTGGACTGAAACCTTTTATACTGCTCTGACATTGAACTGGGATCTTTTATACTGCTCTGACATTGGACTGGGATCTTTTATACTGCTCTGACATTAGACTTGGATCTTTTAAACTGCTCTGACATTGGACTGGGATCTTTTATACTGCTCTGACATTGGACTGGGATCTTTTATACTGTTCTGACATTGGACTTGGATCTTTTAGGTTGGTTGACACCAGATTTGGATCTTTTATGTTTTTTTGACATTGGACTTGGATCTTTTATCCATATTGAGTTATTATAGACTTGTACAACATGGTATCATTATCTCTACTATTTAACAATGGTGCCAATTGTTGTTTTCATAATAAACATGTGTTGTAGTGTAGTGGTAGGAGGGGTGATTGTACATGTGTGAAGCCAACAATATAGTAATGCTTGTTTGCTCTCTTGAAATTCTTTAGTTTTCAAAATTGGACTGGTAGGTGAAAAAATCTAATGTCACTAATACACACATGTATGGATGGAATTAAAAATCAAGAAAAATAGTTGAGTTGGCAGCTTTTTTTGCTGTGTAAGATGTTGATGCAATATACAGTCAAACCTGTGTAAGTGGTCACCTCTATTAAGCAGCCACTTGTCTTAAGCAGCCACATTTGCTACATCCCATTTCTATGCTTTTAGAGCAAATTAACCTATAACCTGTCTTAAAAGGTTATTTTTGTTCTTTCCCATGACTGGCTGCTTAAGGCAGGTTTGACTGTAGTATGTTTGAGCAGAGTGGTAGTGCAGTGGATAAAGTGTTGGCTGTTCATGCTAGAGGTTGCGGGTTTGGCCCCCAACTCGACCAGATTCCTCTTTAAAAACAACACTCAGTATTGGCTCTACCCAGAAAATGGACCCGAAAGCAGTTCATAACTCTGATCGAGATTACTAGCAAAAACAAGCATCAGTAAATTAATAGTATGAAGTTTGTTGAAAATAGCAATACTTGAATGTGAAATGTCTCCATAACGTTATCATAGCTGTTCACTAGTGGCTGCTATCCTATCATCCTTCTGGAGAGACGCTGTGCAACATAGAGCAGAGTTGACATCAAAATGAATTTATCTGACAGCTTTCAATGAGAAAGGAGAACAGACAGTGTGCTTAATGATATTCCTGGAGTGATTGTGTGGTCTGCAGTAAAAAAGCAAACTTTCAATTTAACTTTAAGCATGGACAACAAACTATTATCTACTCTGCAACATAGTTAAATATGTGTTTATAGAAGGTTTTTGAAATCTATTCATCAGACATGCAAAAGTAATTGTTATGTCATATAATAGAATAATTAAAGTAATTCCAATCAGATTCTAAAGTTAACTATTTCTTTGTACAGATGGACGATTCGTTACAAATATCAGACGGAGTCCAGTCTGTTATGGAGAAAAATATCAAGTACGTTTGCATCAAGGAGGAATATGATCCAAATGGAATGGGTTACCCAGAAGAGAAGGATGAAGAAATGACCCACAATGCACGTCTATTTCCTCACGTCTGCGATCAGTGCGGAAAATCTTTCAAATCAAGAACAGGTCTTTTAAACCATGACAAGTCCATCCATAAACAAATCTTCAAATTCAGGTGCGCAGTTTGTCAGATGGGCTTTAATGGGCTCTGGAACTATAATGGTCATTTGGCGCGACATAATACGGCGTTGAAGGAAGAATGCGGGACGTGTGGGGCGAAATATCAATACAGGAAGAGCCTCCTTGATCATATCGCCAGTCAGCACGGCGAACAAGAGCAGGAGAAACTCGTGTGTTGTCGGTGCGGTCAGACGTTTCTTGGGAAAGCAGCTTTGCGTCACCATATGAATATAATCCATAAAGGTCAGAGATATCTGTGTAAATTCTGCGGGAAGGAGTACAAATGGCGCTCCAGCTTGTTATATCACCATCGTAAATGCAATATTCCTGTTATGACTCAGCACAAGGACACAGAATTGTGGTAGTTACCATGGAATTTAACATTATAAATTGATAATCTTCAAAGTGGATCTTGTGTTGTTAAAAAAGTGTTTGTGACATGAGTTACAGGTTATATAGAAAGTTCTATAGTGGCATGGCTGACCTTAGTAGCATGGCTGTCCCTAACTATGTATACATTCTGTATTATTGATATATCTGCCACAGGGGAATGTTACCATCATGTAAATCATATGTATTCGGACACTCAGTGTTTTGGGACACCGTTATATTGTAAAGGGAGAAGTAATTGACCTTAAGCTGGCTGCCAATCAACAGCTCGATAATCCAGTCAGTGATGGATATTAGTTGCTATGCAGCCATTTTCCTTTGACAATTTCCTATGTCCAAGTAAACACTCCATTGTATCTGCTTTTGACAAACAATGCCATGTGGACCTTGGGCAAAGCTTGTCGTTCTTGAGACAGGTCAGTTGCTACTACTGCCTGTAGAGTAATAGCCCTGTAAGCAGAAGGTCCAGGATTTGAGTTTCACATAGTGAATATTAATTTTGTCATTAAGTGTAGTAGTGGAGCTGTAAATCTATAAGATATACCCCATAAAAATCTTCTGATAATTTTGACCAAGGATATTTTAAAAATCTCAAAAAAACTAGGAATTTATTCTGTGATTGTTTATTTGGTTTTCATGTGTACCAGATGTGTTTAATACTGTGATAGTATAGTCACTGTCTGAAATCTATATCTTTCGGGTTATGTTGATTCATAGATATTATGATGATGATGTGACATGGTGGTGGACATTATTTTTGATTTTTGAATGGCTTTAATATGAACATATAAAATCCAAGTTTCAAGATGTCAAACTTCATAGTACATGAAAATGGTGATTATTAATTGTTTTAAAGCAATAGCGCTACTTTAGTTTGTAAACACTTGAATTTGATGATTGATTGTATGAGGACACATTGTATGTGGGCTTGTTACATTTAGACATACAATTTGAATAAGACAACTAAAGGATAACATGGAAGTTGTAGTGTTGTGATATTATTTGAACTACATAGGAATGTACACTGAAAATACAAATGTGCATGAGATGTATGAACTACATGGAAATATTAGCTATATGATATAATGAACTACACAAACGTTAACTGTATAAACTACAAGGAAATTTATACTGTATGAGTATTGAATTAACTGTATACAGTTTATAAACTATACTGAACGGAATAGCTAACCGGCCAATTTTGTATTTCCCATATTTTCGTAAAATTATTGAGTAGCATTATTAATTTGTATAAAACAGTAACAAACAATATGTGAATTGATTAACATAGTTAAAAAATTCTTTCTTATTCAAGTCTAAATCTCAAGGAAATTGCTTTGATACTTTTTGAGAAAAATATGAAATGTCAGGAACATAAAATGTCTGGTGACAGGTTAGCTGTTCATGAGTGTTAAATGTATAAATTACACGAAAAGTTTATAAACTACATGAGTTGTTTTAATTAACTGTATAAAGTTTATAAACTACATGAGTATTGTAATTAACCATATGAAGTTTATAAACTACATGAGTATTGTAATTAACCGTATAAAGTTTATAAAATAAATGAGTATTGTAATTAACTGTATAAAGTTATAAACTACATGTGTATTGTAATAAACCATATAGTTTATAAATTACATGAGTATTGTAATTAACCATATAGTTTATAAACTACATGAGTGGTGTAATTAACTTTATAGTTTATAAACTACATGAGTATTGTAATTAACTGTATAAAGTTTATAAACTATATGAGTATTGTAATAAACGGTATAGTTCATAAACTACATGAGTATTGTATAAAGTTTATAAGCTACATGAGTATTGTTAATATATCGTATAAAGTTTATAAACTACATGAGTATTGTAATTAACTGTATAAAGTTTGTGTACGAACTGTGTAGTGTAATTAGTTTTGAGGTCACTTGAGACTTTGTCTCGAGCGACCTTTTGCAATATCACCTCGCGCATCCATAAGCAATTGGCATTTTCGACTGTTTCTCAAAAACTATAAGCTCAATCATAATGATATATTGCATGCAGCTTATGTACCTAAGGATGAATCATAATTGTGAATTGCATGGCCCCACTGCCCTGGGACCTTGGGGCAGGGTCAAAATGGTCAAATTTAAGGTAAACTTTAAAAATCCTCTTCACATTCAAAGTTAAGGTCATATTTTGAACTTAAATTGTTTATTGTTAAGGTCTCATTCTAAGTTAAGGTTATATTTTGAATTTAAATTGTTTATTGTTAAGGTCACATTCTTAGTTAAGGTCATATTTTGAACTTAAATTGTTTATTGCTAAGGTCACATTCAAAGTTAAGGTCACATCTGAACTTTAAGTCAGTAAATGTAATTCACATCTTAATAAGCTGGTACTTCATATAATGTTATATTTGAACTGCTTTTTGTTACCTTGTACATGACATACAAAATGTATATATGATGTTTTGCATAGTATCATGTCTGTTTGATGCCATAGTTGTCTCCTGCATGTACAGCGATGTTTATAGTGAAACTATTAAGTTATAACTATGACATCATGTGCTAACTTCTCATTTAATGTAAGATTAAAGAAAGTCACTGAATTAATTATAATAGTCATAAGGTTTATATGTTGTATATAGCGATGACTCTGTTGTTGAATATATAATATAGATGGCTATTAGATTGATTTACCAGCTGGCTCTATGATTATAAAATGTTGGAAATCATATCTAGCGATTTTAGGTTTTAGGCATAGCTCCACCATTAGAAAAAGGGAGTGCTTCTGTGGGGTAGTCGCATAATGGCAGTTATAAATAATCATTGTTTCTTCTTCTTTAAAAGTGCATTTTCCTTATTTTAATGCCATTTTTTTGTATTTGAATGGCATTATTGATGTATTTTGAACCTTTTGAAAGCATTGTCATGTTTGAATTGTGAATTTAGAAAAAAAATAAATTGATGCTTGGAAATTGGTGTATAAGTACTTGATTTCGAAGTCTACTTTCACTTTGTCAACAGTGTATACACTGAGCAAAAAAAAAATCTCTTATATGACACATGACTTCTACTTTTCTCATCACATATTTTGGAAGTGCAGAGGTTGACAAACAGTAAAATGTAAGTTTCACTTGTTTTATTTGAGTCTCTCTAGAAATGACAAGCCTTCAAACTTTTATTATTTACTATAAAATAAAGAACAAAAATCAGTAGTGGGGTAACACCTATAAGCCACAATTAATAAGCTTTTAAAGTGACGTTTTATTGGTTGATTTGAGATCAGGACAGTCAGTAGTGTTCCAAAACTTCAGTTAAATGCTATGCCATTTATTTTGCTGCATGATATGACAGCCAAGTTATTTGTAGTAAACTGTTTCTAGAATTGACTGAAACAATATTAAAAGTGATGCTGGACACAAGACGCAACAACTATACCATACTACTGTGTTTGGTTAGCTGTGATGGAAGTTAATATCAAATCTACACATGGTTCACTTTTTTCTTGCCTACAATCTTTCCATTTGGTGACCATATCTTATTAACACATTCATTAGCACTTTGAGATTAATTAAAGTTGTATCAGTGCTAAACTGATTTATTTAACATTGATTGTGAACAAGTTCTTACGAGTTTATATTGATTTTGAAACAAGAAGTTTACATTGATTGTGAAACAAATTCTTACGAGTTTATATTGATTTTGAAACAAGAAGTTTACATTGATTGTAAAACGAATTCTTACAAGTTTACATTGATTGTGAAACAAGTTCTTACGAGTTTATATTGATTGTGAAACAAGAAGTTTACATTGATTGTGAAACAAGAAGTTTACATTGATTGTGAAACCAATTCTTACAAGTTTATATTGATTGTGAAACAAGTTCTTATGAGTTTATAATGACTGTAAAACAAGTTCTTGCAGGTTTACATTGATTGTGAAACAAGTTCTTCCAGTGATGACCAGTACTTAAGCATATGCAAATATTCCACATAACGTGTCTAACTCTAAGCTGTGACGGAAGAGAGAGTTTATATTAGTGTTGGAATCGGAAATAAATTTACTATCGATTATAGGATACAATCATTATCCATAGTTTGTTTTGATTTAATGTGAAATTTGTGAAATTTGAAATATTAAATCAAAAAGAATTCTGAAAAAAGTTAATTTCAAACTATCAAAAATCCCAACTGGTTATTGCTGTTTCAAGCTTTAATTGACCAATTAACGATTATAATTGACCTGACGCGGACTGTCAGTCAAACAAGTTGATAAACCAATCAGCGATCCATATTGGCTACTCTGCCATTTTCCTTAGACAAACTAAAATGCCTTTTAAAACCATTAAATTGTTTATACTCCAAGGACAAACAATGCCAATTGGCCACTGAATGGAGCGATAGTCTATATCGCATCAGGTTAATTAATCATTCGAACATTACTAAGTTATTATATAGTATGTAAAAAAACATAAGGTCAAATGTTGCATGTTATTTCAGTAATCACAGTAATTCAAATAAAGATTGTAAAATTAAGTTCTTTTTTATACAGATGCAGAACTTGGAAATATCCGAAGCAGTCGAGTACATCATTGATAAGATTCAGTACGGCTGCGAGCAGTGTGAATTTGTTACCAGCTATAAAACCAGTCTGACCAGACACATACGTTTTGTGCACAAGCTCAAACAGGAAAATCCAGGTTTTGTGTCAGGCAAGGAACCGAAGAAGTCGCACAAGATGCTGAAGGAGAAAACGGGTGATGCATCACACATAATACATCCTGTAACAACCACGTTTATCTGTGACCAGTGCGGAAAATCTTTCAAAACAAGAAGTGGATTTCTGGGCCATGTGAAGAGGTTCCATACAAATATATTCAAGTTGAGGTGCCCCATATGTCAGATGGGTTTTAACAATGCCAAGTATTATCAGAAACATGTAAATCGTCACAACAAAGAAAAGCTTGAGATGTGTGAAACATGTGGGGCCAAATATAGATACAAGAGAAGTCTCCTTGACCACATAGCTAGTCAGCATGGAGAAAGGGCAGCGCCATACGGCTGTGAGCAATGCGATGAGACTTTTGTTAGCATATCAGGATTAAATTACCACGTCAATGTTACTCACACTCCCAGATATACATGCCAGTTCTGCGGGAAAAAGTATAATTGGAGGTCAAGTATGTTTTATCACCGTCAAAACTGCAAAACTCCTCTTACAAACATTCAGACGGAGCATGATTATATGAGCACTGATCCAGTTTCAACTCTACAACGCGAAAGTGATCTTGCGGGCTCTGATCCGGTTTTAACTCTACAATCTGAAAATGATCTGATGGGCTCTGATCCAGTTTCAACTCTACAACCTGGAAATAATCTGATGGGCTCTGGTCCGGCATCAACTCTACAATCTAGAAATGCGGGCTCTGGTCCGGTGTCATCTCTACAATCTGGAAATGTGGGCTCTGGTCCGGTGTCATCTCTACAATCTGGAAATGTGGGCTCTGGTCCAGTGTCAAGTCTACAATCTGGAAATGTGGGCTCTGGTCCGGTGTCAACTCTACAATCTGGAAATGTGGGCTCTGGTCCGGTGTCAACTCTACAATCTAGAAATGTGGGCTCTGGTCCGGTGTCATCTCTACAATCTGGAAATGTGGGCTCTGGTCCAGTGTCAAGTCTACAATCTGGAAATGTGGGCTCTGGTCTGGTGTCAACTTTACAATCTGGAAATGTGGGCTCTGATCCAGTGTCAGCTCTACAACCTGGAAATTTTCTGATGGGCTCTAGTCCAGTGTCATCTCTACAATCTGGGAGTAACTTGATGAGCACTGCTTCAGTGTCAACTCCTTTTGACCCACATGAGAAAACTAACATCAGAATAATTTATGTGCCAGTTAAACATGATTTTAAGAAGTAAATTGGTGTGCAAACTACATAAGAAGTGTGAAATATTTTGAAGTATGTATAATGTATATATACATACAAGCCCATGGATTAGAAACAAGATGGCCAGATGGTATGTACAATTTGATACCATTACTGACAATTGAGTGTTATTTGGTGTTACTACTTGTACACAAGTCAGTGAACTACAAGGAAGTTATAACTACGTGACCTTTTAACTCTCTGGAAGTATAAGCTATATGAAAATATGAACCTACAGTAACATACAACATGGAAATATGAATCACACAGCATGGAAATATGAATCACATAACAGTAATACACATGAACATATTAACCACCTGTCAGTCATACACATGGAAATATGAATCACATGACAGTAATACACATGAACATATGGACCACCTGACAGCGATACATTTGGAAATATGAATCGCATGACAGTTATTCACATGAACATATGGACAACCTGACAGTAATACACATACTCTTATGAGTCACACAGCATGGAAATATGAATCACATGACAGTAATACACATGAACGTATTTACCACATGAAAGTAATACACATGGCAATATGATCATATGACAGTAATACACATGAACATATGAATCACACGGCATGGGAATATGAATCACATGACAGTAATACACAATATGAACATATGAACCACATGACAGTAATGCACATGAACATATGAACCACATGACAGTTGTACACAACATGAACATATGAACCACATGACAGTAATACAAAACATGAACATATGAACCACATGACAGTAATACACAACATGAACATATGAACCACATGACAGTAATACACAACATGAACATATGAACCTCATGACAGTAATAAACAACATGAACATATGAACCACAGGACAGTAATACACAACATGTGACCCGTGTAATAGTGGAATGGAAGTGTAAATGTGTTATTATAGTATACTAGTTACATAATATGTTTTTGTTAAACAAACAGCCATGCATTTTGTAGATATAATGTGTTTTAATCGAAATTATTATAAGACAACAACACTGTATTTTGAAACAAAATAATTTTGTATGGTTTATAAATTTTCTCCTATAGATGTTTTAGTAGAATATCGGACACAAATAATCTCTGTTTCTCGAATTCTCTACATGTCTTGATATTTGACAGTTCTTGTTTCTGTTTCAACAACATATTTAAGTATATATTGAATTCTTGGAATCTTAAATCTGACAAAAGCATCCAAGTGATTGGTTTAAACTGGTTCCAGTATAACTGCATATGGTTTCATTGCCATTTATTGAATAACAAATAATTAACTGGTCAAAATTCAGTGAAGTTTTTAAGTATTAATGTAAAAAAGAAAATATTGGACAGTGAAACAGAAGCCTGTGTTGTGATATATATATATTAGATGTTATTTTGTTCATGTTACGACATTGTGTCTCATTATCATTCGTCTCTCACCACTGATTCAAGTGGGAAAGTTATCAGTTACTTGCGGAGATGGGGTGTGCTCGAGTACTGGTTAATTCCAAGAAACAGTGGTTAGGTTAACTGATCGTCTGTTAGTCCTCGATGGCATAAAAATGACGCTAAATATTCAATCAATCAATCAATGTTCATGTTACCCATCATTACCAGTAGTGATTTGATGAGTTATTTTATTAGGTCATTATTTATTGTATCATTGTTATTATTCAATGTAGGGGAGCAGTGGTTGTTTTGCCAGTTTTATAGCCAATATTGGGTCATATTCCCAATGGCAAACAGTATCATTCCCTACCCCCAACAATTGAGTGGTAACAATTCGAAATTGATAGCTTCAAAAGTTATAGTGAAACTTGTCATAAATTCATTGATAAAACTTCCCCATTCTGCGTATGAAATTGATTCTTCAATTAGATGCTCAGTTAAGCAAGTGTTTAAGTTTTTTTATAAAGTTTAACAAATAAATTTATTGCAAAAGTTTCCCTAATTTTAATGAAAATGCCACTAAAATTCCCAATTCCAAGGGTATGGTAGTCTTCCTAAAAAGGTGAAAAAAGAACATCTGAGAGCAGTTAAGTTTTTGATCCCATCACAGGCATTATTTGACATAAAAAAGAGATTGGATTATTAAATCAATCTGAAGATATAACACATTCTGTATAATAGAAAGTCTTGTGAATTAGGATCCAAATGGACATTTTTATGGTTATTAGTTTATAGGCATTAAAAAACTGACAGGTTGTCAATCAAACAAACTGATAATCCAATCAACGATGAGTATTGTTTCCAGGGCTACAATTTTCCTTAGACAAGCTAACGATTTCTTAGTAAACACTACACTGTATTACATTGTATTTACTTGGATAAACAACACCATGGGGCCAGCAGGCAGAGCAATTATAAGTCGTTCTTGCATCAAGTCGATTGTTATTTTGATACCTTCTATGAACATTGATTTATTTGCCTCTAATTGTATATGATGTATTTGCACAATATATAAAGTAATATATAAGGCAATAAAATTTGTTTAAACTAAAATAATATTGGTTTATAGAAAACTTTATGTATATTATATTCGAGTTATTTGGACCTGTTGTGGTAGAATTAGCCAGAATTGCTGCTTATAAATGTACATAAATGTTGTAGTGTAATGATATGAAAAGTTGACATTTACTTTTTACATGTTTAAGGTTATTTCTACATTTAATTACAAGGTTAAGAAGAATTTGTTATACCGTATTCTTCCTAATGAATGTCTCTGGGGACGGTACTGTTTTGAAAAGAGGGGTTTGCATTTAATACAGCAACATTTTTTAATTCCATAACTCCTGTAATATCATAAAATTATCTGTTGATTTACTTTTCGAAAATGAATCTAAATACATGTACGTCAAAAGCTTCCTTTTATTAGAAATTTTATGTGTTTTGTGAAGGAGGTGTGTTTAAAAGGAAAAATACAATATCTGATTTATTTCGAACTTTGTAATAATTTATAGCAAATTCGCTTATACATGACATGGTTTACTTGTTTACAAAAGTATTTTTATTTTATTTGTTATGTTAAATGATATAAACTAGGCCAATGTTGTGTATTGCGCAATTTATTATTACTGCATTAATAACAATAACAGTAATCTTGCTTGTTTAGAACTCACAAAAAACAATGATAGTATTTTGTATCTTTATTATACGAGTTTTTAAGTATATGTTTATGCTAGCAGATGTTATTTATAGGTAGGAAAATGTCTTTGATACATGTTTAAATGTGATGTAAACTATAATTGGTTGCAATTAAAAAAAGCACTGAAATTTTGTCATGGACACTATGTAATAGGCTGATCATGTATAATTAAACACAAATAGCTAATTTTTGATCAGCTAGAGACAGCTTTATAAAAACAAATTGTCATTTGTTGGTTGATCAATTCAATGGTGGCTATGTTAAGATCACTGTGATATGAGGTGTGTTCAAAAAGTTTGTGACCAACCTTAATAAAACAACAACTAAACAAATGTGGATCAATTTTATACATTTAAAATGATAAATATTAAATTGGTACACCTAATATTAACTATTATGTGCTCATGTAATTACATACACAGTACTATGTGTGGGCAGATGCAAACATCATTTTGATGTTCAGTCGTGCTCTGAAGTTCCATAAGTGTCTGTCAGTGTTGTGCATACACCGTGTTGATACTAACATAATTATGGGCTAGGTGAAAGTTCAAAGGTTTTGATGTATGTTTAGATTAAGCATTTATGGTTCCATTTAATTTGTGTTGCAAGAAGTCATTTGCACAATTGAGCATCATATTAGGAAAGCAAGCATCGCATATGATCAAGACTAGGAAGGAAGTTGACAAAAGTTATTCCCCTTCACAGGGAAGGAAGTTGACATAAGTTATTCCCCTTCACAGAAAAGGAAGTTGACATAAGTTATTCCCCTTCGCAGAGAAGGAAGTTGACCTAAGTTATTCCCCTTCACAGGGAAGAAAGTTGACATAAGTTATTCCCCTTCACAGAAAAGGAAGTTGACATAAGTTATTCCCCTTCACAGGGAAGGAAGTTGACATAAATTATTCCCCTTCCCAAGGAAGGAAGTTGACATAAGTTATCCCCCTTTTCAAGATGGAGGTTGACCTGAGCAACTACATGTATATAACAGTATTGTCAGTTTCGTATTTTGTTTTATAGTTTAATAAACGGATAAAGTTTATGATTTGTTATTATTTGTTTCTAACCATGTTGAAATATAACTTTATGTTAAAAAAAAGAAACGTGACCGGCTCAATAGATAACACATCTGGCTGTCAATCCAGAGGTTTAGAGTAAGAACTCCCGTCTGGCCACAGTCTCTGAGATGATTGATCAGAAACATTGCCCACGGTCATGAGCTTCCCATCTCTGAATATGAATATGTGTCTTGTCCTGGTGAATCACCAAGGTGACCTCAGGAATGAAGATAAGTTAAATGTTTGGCTACAGTCTCTGAGATGACTGGTCAGAAACATGTAATGAAGACAAGTTAAATGCTATTGAAATATAATGCAAAACCCCACACAGACATACTTCATGAAAAACACATTTTCTAGAACAATTCAGCTAAAAGGTTCCAACAACCTTTAGTAAACTAGTTTACTTAAAACATTGAATACTGAAGTAAATTATTATAATTATGGAGCATTACAATATAGTTTCAATTACTGAATAAGGAAAGTGGTCAGATGTGGCTAGATTATTAATTACAATAATTAGTAAATTATTCCAATTACTTAATATAAAAAATGCTTTATTATTAAATACGATAATGAGTAAATTATTCCAATGAATAAATATGTTTAGCATCTAGAATTCTCCTAAATACTATATGCTTAATAGTTGCTAGGTTTAGATAATAAATCATTCTTATTAAAAATATGCTTATATATTTGTTTAAGGAAAGAGAACTATAATGGATTACATGTTATTAAAGTCATACATCTCAATACAAAGCAAACAAAACTGTATAATAAATAGGGGATATTTGTTTGTTTTGATGTAAGATCGAATTATATTTCATCAAGTGATCATCCAAAGTCATATATGAGAATATCATTTTCGGTGATCACAGATGAAATATCATTTGATCTTACACCAAAACTTAAAATTTTTCTTTTTATTTTGTGCATTTACATACATTTTTGTTTATTTTGACATTAATTCGCCGTAAGATATAATTGGATTAATAAAAAAAAATAAAGTATTTTTTTTTTTTTTGAATGTTTTTTTTTTTTAATTAATATGTAAAGAAAATAATGTTTGAAACAGTGGATTACCATACATAATTCACTGAGAAATATCTTTAATTCATCAAAAAGCATAAAATAAATATTGGTCTAAATTGATGTTAAAACAGATCTTAACAAATTCAGGTTAAACATCCAGACAAAATTTGTAGATGAGACTGTGATAAATATAAACGTAAGGACCCATAGTTAAAAACAATACAAAAACTTGAGACTTAGTAGAGTAGCTAACAGATGGCCCTGATAATGTTCTCTCCATCTTCTTTGTGTGAATACAACATTTCAGTACTAGAATATAGTTGTTTTACAAATCGTCAGCCCAAATTGTTTTCTGAAAAATAAGCTTGATATTGCTCTTACGCTAAATTGGATGAAGGTCAAGGTCACTGCTACTGGAATGGATTCCACTTAATAAGATTACTTTCCTTCAATATAAGGAGTGTTACTAATGATACATTGAACTAAAGATAGATTGCCACACTGAATATAGATAAATAGTAAAAGCTACCATTGCTGATAGTTCACCCAACCACCCCACCAGTGTCTTCGATAGCGAATAATACAACCTCCTAAATATTTGGAAGATCACTTTTCTTTAGCCGAGCTGCTATAAAATCTTAACTGCGTCTCTAGCTTTCCTTTAGAATAGTTTGGTGAATATTTAATGGATTGGTTACTAACATGCAAAGAATTTATGCTAGGTATTTCTTACTGGTTTCCTTCTGAATACCTTAAGCTTCCTTCTGTACGAGTACGGTATTATGATGAAATTCTGATGAACTTTGATAAATTGACACAGATTTCATGAAAGTAATTTGAATGTTATCTGGATAACTATGTTATTCTTTTAGAATTGTGTGTCATGGAATATAAATCTTTATGCCCCCTTCATTATTCAATGTGGGAAGGAAGGAACTATTAACCATCTGTTTACTTACCATTCACATCTTTCCACTGAAGAACTGTAGTGCTAAAATCTGTGTTCCATGAGCACATTTCTAGTGGAACATAAAATAAGGATGGAACTGAATATCATCAACGTGAAAATACCTGTTAAGAATTGATGACTATCACCACCACATCATTTGAAAGTCCAGGTTTTTGTCAAGTTGGACGTAATAGTGACAATGATCATGAATGTTGGAAACATTTACATTTTATCATAATTAATGTGTACATTAAACTGTTACAGTATAAAATGGTAATAGACTCCTAACAAGCAGATCCGTTTTCCTGATTATCATCTTTTTGTTGGACAAAAGCAAATTTGTAGAAAGTAGAGGTGGTAATTAAAAAAGGCATATCCGCTTTGTTTTCAGAAAGTACCAGGGTTTCACCAGGGCAGACGGCACCACCAGGATTACCAAGAGCGTCACCTGGTGGACGCTTTGGATTTCTACTTCAAGGCAAAAACCGAGGGCAAGAAAGTATCGATCCGCAAACTCGCCAAAACATACGCCGTTCCACACACTACTCTGTTTGGTCGTATACGAGTCAAGAAAGATGAAAAGAATGCAATATGCGAGCTCTGCGGAAGGGCATTTCAGTATCAAAACCAACTAAAACAGCATCGAAGCATTCACCACAGTGATGATCCACCAATATTCCAGTGCCATTTCTGCCCTAAGACGTTCCACTTTGAGGCGAGGCTCAAAACACATATAAACATTCATACAGAATCTAGGCCCTACGAATGTAAAAATAAGTGCGGCAAACATTTCTCCTCTCCTCAGGGTAGATATGTGCATGAACTTGACTGTCAGATAGCAGGCCCTAAGAAGTTTGTATGTGATACATGTGGGAAACAATTTACGCTGTCAAACAGCCTGATGAAACACCGAACAGCCAAACATGGTGCACCAAAGTTTATATGCGAGTGCGGGCAGACATATGCCTGGTCTAATTCGCTAAAGCGACATAAACGTTCTTGTAGGTATTCATCATGTTCCGGAACAAATCTACACGCAGGTGCCCGCGGAGAACTGGGAGTGGACAATATTTATAATCCACTTTGTGATAACTCCTATTCCAGTGCAGAGCCACAAGTTTAGAACTTATATTAAATATGACAATTACTGCATTTGCTGTGCGCTGTTGTAGTTGATTCCATTCTCTGATGTCTATTCAGGTCTGCCGGTGTAGACACGTGCAAAGTTAGTAGAAAACACATAGTTCAATTTGATGAAAATGGTCTCACTTTCTAAACCTTCATAAACGTTCTTGCAGATATTCATTTGAAATTGGAATAAATTTACACGCAGGTGCCCGTGGAGAACAGGGACTGGTCCATATTTATAATCCACTTTGTGATGCACCCTGTTGCGTGCAGAGTCGCAAGTTTAGATTATTGCCATTCATTCTAAACATGCCATTGACTGCTGTGCCTTTGAAAGTCATTTGTTATACACAGTTGTACGAGGTATGTCCCAAAAGTAATAGGACGACCGTGTCATTTTTGTATTTTTACATGCAAACCAGTGGTATCAATTGATAGATCGACACATCTTCTATTGTCAAAAAACATCGGATCAACTTTCAGTCATCATTAAGTGCATGCAAAAGTCACCATAGTAACGGAGGTTTAGAAGTACGGAAGACTTTGAAATTAGACGCCATTTAAAAAAAACAACAACAGTGCCTTGGAAAACAGACAACTTCCTCAATATCGTGCCAAATGTTATGAAATAACAGTGGACGTAATTTCAGACCATGTACGAATGTCGTTTAAAGATTTGACGTTATCGATAAACATTAGAAAATTGTGCACTTTTGAAATAACATGTGCGAGTTTGAATAGTAAAAAAATGGACGACGTCACGCCTAGAGTGTAAATTTGGAGTGTGGTAAAATTTTGTGTTAGGTGTAATATGACCCAAAAGGATACTCTGAAGTTTATTTAACACAATTCTTTAACAGACGGCATATCCTGGAGTTATATATATTAGTGGTACAAACGGCTTTCCAATGGTGAGGCGAAAGTAACTGATCATCAGCGATCTGGACGTCCGCAGATCTTCGTGAAAAGCACTTTCAGTACCTCCGGGCCATGTGCCTGAGTGTACATTTTGTGGTTAGGATCTATGAGTCATCATTGTATCGTGACATGTACCAAAAGTGGATGCAGTACCACAAAAAATGTTTTTTTTTGCACAGCGGTTCATTCCTCGAAAAAAGAATGATTTCATTTGAATGTCAACTTGACATCGCACAAATAACGTCAATCTCCCCCGTACTTTGTTACAAATAAATTTTGACTTGTCAAAATTAATGTTAAATGGTGGTGTACGATATTGAAATGTTGTATACATATAGTTTAAATATGGAAAATGATTCATGCCAAGTTTTGTTTTGATTGAAACACTAAAAGGCATATTCTAAATGCGTCCTGTTACTTTTGGGACATACCTCGTAATTGTATCTTTTCTCTTGTGTCTATTAAGGTATTATTATATCCAAGTGCAAAGGTAGCTGAGGAATCGATGACCTATAATTCAAAGTTCAGTTGGATGAAAATGGACATATCACCAGATAATAATAATATATATTTTTAAAATGTTATACTTTTAACATCCTATATAGCTTTCTTAAATGTTTAACGTTCCGTAGTGGGGCGAGTGCTTGTATCGTTTCTATAGTTTTAACGTAATTGCAAATTAATATGTTTGTAGAGCATCGAACCCGTGATCGGAGGGTTGTGCGTTCGATCCTCCCCCACGGCTATGTGTTTTGTCCTTGAGCAAGACACTTTTTCTGCATATGCTTAGTACTGGTTCTACTTTGGAAGCCTTCGAGTATAATTTGTATAAGTTACACAATCGAAGTAAAATAAATAGGTTTAAACTAGTATGGCCACAGTGTGTACAAGGATAAAATATTGGTTTGAAAAAAAAAGCATTTCATAGATACATGTAGTTAATAATAATATTACTTTTTAGCCGGCTTTTTGCCAAATGCATAGCTTTGCTTATGTCATCGTGGTCAAGCTTTATAACCGCCAAAATGATCATACGCTACACGGACTACTTTTTTATAAACTGAACTTCATTTTATTTGCATATATTTTATATATCCAAGCAGCAACAAATGAAACTATTAACATATTTTATGTATGCCGTATTGTGTCATTTTTTAAAGATTTTAAAAATCGCTACAATGATATCAATCAGATAGGCGTATTAATCTTTATTAAAGGCCGACTATCAGTACGATTTTTAATGAGGTATGACATGATTTTCGGCCCATGACTGGTTATACGATTATGGCATGTCCAGTTATATATATTGGCGAACGATTAGTGAATCTGATCAGATTCATCGTCCCTTTGCAAGTAACTGGCAAACCTCCACACATAGAGACTTTTGAACCAAGCAGGGTTTGAGACTACGACATCAGCTGTTAGAGAACTTAGCTGTGAGAGCGCCCAGTTTATATGAGAGAATGTTAAGATTACAAGGTGAATATATTATACCGACGGTACACTACAACTATTATTTAATATTTTCTTCCTTGCATTTTTTAAGTATTTGGATAATATGATTGGCTTAAACAGCTGCTGATGTTGACGGTCAATTATAGTCTACAAGAACAAGTGTGAAGCTCATTGTCTCCATGTAACACACAGACATGCTAAGACTGAATGACACAATGAGCAAATCAACCAACCACGCAGCCTATGCTGTTGTATTTACTCTAAATACGGAGTTACTGTTTCAATAAAAGTGGACGACACAATTGGTTTCCTTGAGGACACTCTTTTAGAGTAATGTTTTTTTTACCTGGTTAAATATTCAAGATGGCTTCCACAGGGAATATGCAGGGCTCCATTAATGTACAATGAAAAATAATGCGTAGTTTTCGAATTCTGGCTGTTTGTTTAACCATGTCAATTAAAAGGGGAACACGCAGTTTTTGCTGGAGACGAGACTTTTAAATGTATTTTTTTCTAAGGACAACCGTTTAACAAGGTTAAATACATAACCCTGAAATACCATATTGGCAAAACATCATTTAGCAGTACATGTACTTAAATCTAAGGAGTTGGTCCGGACTGTGTCCCTACTCTGCGGATCCTAGCCAGAGAAAGGCATGATGTTATTTTAATATGATTTTAATATGATTGATAGAGAAGTCTTGTTTAATATTGTTAGTTGAATACTTGCATGAAGATTGAAACAGGAAATTGTAACACAAGTAGTTGCATTAAGGATCAGTTTCAAGCCTGTCTATCTATAAGTCAGTTTTATACTTAATTAATATTATGACGTCAGATTAATTTATGTAGTTATATGTGAAAGCAAAATAGTTTTAAATTGAAGTTGGTTTTGTTATTTATGCATATCGAGTGGTCAAACTTTTAGCCGATCTTTGCTGTTTCTAATCTTTTTCTTGTCATCTTGTTAATGTCAACACTGCTATTGTATAAAAACAAGAAATTAAGTCAAAGGTCACAGAATATAATAAATTAGATGTTTTGCTGTTTTCTCAGCCAATAAAATCGCTCAGAGTTTTCAAAATTGAACGTTCCTTTTTACATAGAATGACGTAACCGTCAGTAGATGTTGACCAACTTCCTTAGCCAATGAAATCGCTTCAGGAACGAGACCCCATCAGGTAGAATATTGATACGAGATTGTGGTAACTGGATGGATATTCAGATGATAGGGTTTGACAGAATACTAATAAACTACATTTTATACGTAGACGATTTAGTGAAAAAAACTAGCTTTCTGATTAATATCTGAAGTTACTGAATTAGTATTACTGATTTGTTGCCTTTTAATTATTTTAATTGATATTTACTGATAGATAATTGTGTCCACACTGTGGTTATTTTCTTTTATTTTTTGTAGTAATGCTATACATTTATCATGTGTTTTACCATGTCATGTTTTTTCAAGTATTTGTAATATTTCAGGCGAAAGGCCTTAACTAATGTTGTGAGACCTTGTGGCCAAACCCCATTGCTGCAAATATAAATACAATAAAATATGAGTAAACTAAAACTATTGCTATATCGTATTATTCCTTTAATAAAAAGCACATTTAAATAACACTTTAACAGCGATTATAGCCCCCAAAGTGGGGCCACGGCCACGGCCACAATTACAATTACTACTGTCCAAGACATAATCAGATGACCATCAAATTGAATTTTGGAGTGAGTGTCAAATTATTGTATATCATCGTTTTAATTTCCAGGCTAGAGCAAGAAAGCACTTGAACAGAGAAGCGCGATCCAAGCACGAACGCCCACCCATTGGTACAACTTCCTGCGAGACGTGTCAATATTTTGCGAAACAGGCCAGTGTTTTCGAGGAATTTAAATTGGCCAGTGAAGAAAAGAATGGAAGGGATTATAAAACAGAAGACAAACGTGCATTTATATGTGAATATTGCGCAAAATCATTCACAAAAGCTTGCAATCTGAAGGAACATTTGAGAACACACGGAAAAGAGGTGAGCACCAGAAGATCTGCTCCAAAAGAGCACAAGTGTAACCACTGTGAAAAGATATTCTTCAACATAGCGCACCTGAAGGAGCATGTGAATGCAGTGCATGAAAAAATACCAGGAAAGTTCATGTGTGAAATATGCGCAAAGTCCTACTGGAGGAAAGATAGACTGGAAGGTCATATGAATAGTCATTACGGGCTGAAACCTTACATATGCAAATCATGCCATAAAACATTCCACGGAAAGTCAAGTTTGAGCATTCATGAAAAGTTTTGTAAAGATGGGCAACAAATTGGCTTCCCATGTGTTAAATGTCCGAAGGTTTATGACTCTCAGGATGAATTGAAAAGACACCGCGATACAGAACACGAGCTGCACGAGTGTGTTTGTGGAATTAAATTGAAATGGAAAAACTCATTAAAAAAGCATCTGAAAGTTTGTGATATATACAAAAATATAACATTTGAGAACACATCGGAAAGGGAGACACATCCGATTTGAAAATATTTAATTTAATTCTATTTCTGAAAGTAACTTATCTACGACAGAGACAAATACGAAAACTCGATATTGAAATATATGAATATATTCTTAAAAGGAGTTTATCAGGGGAAAACGCTATAAATGTTTAAAAAACATTAAAATAGATAAAAGGCATCTCATTATCAGTAATAAATAAAATCTGACTGTTCTGGTATGTCAAATCCGCCAAAACATGACAGATCTAAAATATAGTGGAAAACTTGAAACTAAATCCCCATTCTGAAAATAGACAGCGCTTAAATATAGCTTGACGACCTTCATGTCGTCATTCGGACTCTAAAATGAAATTTTGAATACGTGT
Organism: Panopea generosa; assembly: GCA_029582155.1. Taxonomy (NCBI): domain Eukaryota; kingdom Metazoa; phylum Mollusca; class Bivalvia; order Adapedonta; family Hiatellidae; genus Panopea; species Panopea generosa. The sequence continues at coordinate 24,863,107 of CM055908.1, read as the reverse complement.
AAACCTGTATAACAGATCCAATGGAAATCTAAATGAAATCACGTGACTCATATACTACGTTACAAAATATGTTGCAATTTCAAGCCTGAATACTATTTCAGTCTAGCTTAGGCTCATAGCTAAAGTTAGGAAATCACTTTTAAATATTATGATGTGGCGTGTTTTAAAAGACATCCTTTTGCAACACGGGGTCAGTGTGTATATATTGGCATGATATATTGGGAAAAGATGTTTTTAGCCAATTTTACAATTTTGAAAACCCCTGAACTATTTCCTTCAATATCATCTCTAAGAGGCATAACTAATATAAATGGTTGATAGATACATGTACATGTATATTGTATCAGGTGTATGACAAATATTTTGTTTTCATCAGTTTTTGTTGCCATGACAGATGAAGATTCAAAGAAATATCAGTTTGTATTTTTTACAAATAGTTCCAAAACTGATAAGACATCACTAGTTTTGTTTAAAAATGTCAATAATTTCTTAGACATAATGTTCCAGATGGTAATACGTTAATAGCTGTATATTTGATTCGATGCATGGAAATGATCAAGTTCATCCTTAAAAAATGTATGTTTGCTGTGCTCCGAATCAGTAATTTCATGTAAATAGGTATGTAGCTAATTTTTTTTTTTTTGCCAGATTTTGATTTTGTATAGTCATTTTAAAGAAAAATGGACAGAAATCATAAAAAAAATCATAACTTGCAGAAACATTCAGTTATAACTTAGGACTGACTGAAATCTAGTGTTTCTGTTAACAATATCCGTACTTATACTTAAGCAAGAGTTTTAGATACGATTCAGTTGCTTAAAGACTTTGTTAATTTATTTGCTATGTGCATTCCCTTGTCATCTCATCTTCAACACACTAAACCACTAGTTTATGATTGTGTCCAGTTTCATTGTTGGAGTAAATTTAAAGTTTTCTAAATATAAGTTACAGGGCTATACTATTTTTTTTTAGGGAGAGAGATTCTTTTATGTATTAAGCTACCTGTACTTTTTTTTTATTTTTTGAAGACATAATGTTTTTGAGTTTATGAATGGTTGCCCAAACTTGATTTTGTATATATTTTGTTCTAATAATTCTATTTACTGGACAAACAAGTAAATGCTTCTATTGTTACATATTATGTAATCAAAGTTTTGCACTAAAATGATTACTATTTAAGTACTCGGATATAAGTAACTATATATGTAAATGTTGCACTGATAATTTGATAGAAAATGTCGTGTTTGGTAAATGTTCTGCTTGTACCCTTTTTATGGAACATTATGGTACGTGATAATTTATAAGAAAAAAACTAACATATTTTGTTTTCTTTGAAGGATACTGAAATCCTTGACTGAGTGAACTTTGTCAATGAGATTGTTTTTGTTTATGTGCGTGCACTCTTTCCATTTACGGTCATATGTACAATGTATGTGTACATTTTGCCCATTGTTTTATGTACGTTGGCAAATTTTATTTTTTTGTCAAAATAAGTATTATGCTTTATGCATCTTTATATGCCTTCACTACGAGTGCTGGCAGTGTATAGCGTTCTTTATTGTATAAATAACATTTTACTTTGACTATCATTTTTTTGTTAAGTCTATAAAATATAACTTTTCTAAAACTTTTCTTATCACATTAAAATGTTTGTTTGTATGTAGATACATCCAATCTTGTTTATATCTGTCTGTATATTCATTTGTCGTCTTTCTTTGTAAATTTACATAATGAGACTCTGCGTCTAGCAACACTTTTCAATTATATTTGAGTCGCCAAACACAAATATGAAAGTTTCAATATCAAAATTTTATACAATGTAGGAAGTAGGTGTTTAAAGATATATAGTTATCAATTATGCATTTATTAATATTAAAATTTGCAGTAATAATTAACGAATGAGTTATCAATATGCAACGATAAATGTAAATATTATGTTTTACATATTTATTTAGAATTTCGTATCGGATTTCTACCAGACTTTAACAGAAGTGTTACATAACTATTATATCTCAAGCAAGTTTTTGGACTTGCAAATTTGAACAATAGTTATATATTTGATTTTGTGTCCACTCCAGTCCCCATATTGGATCTTAATCAAATACTGGTATACACATTTTTTAATATAATCATAAGATCTCAGACATGTTGATAAACCGACCAAATCAGATAATACATATCTGAAAAATGGCCTTTCCATTATCACAGATTGCTTTATAACACACCGTATCCGCTCTTGCACAAGTTTCTAACATTGGATCATTTGTTCTTACACAAATGTAACATTCGAATAGAAATCGAACATACCTAATTTATGATAAGTTGTACGGTTTTTGCTTCTGTAAACGTTATGTTCTGTTTTGTTGAGGCACAAGATCTTCAAAAGTCTTTGAAACATGTAAAGTTGTCCATAAAACACTCCTTTACTACATTTTTATGGCAACACTATTCTTATATAGAATATAACCCGCAATGCACCATTAATGCATTGTCGGATACCACCGAGTGTCAATTTTATACATCGTGATGGATGAAGGGTATCGGAATTGACACCCGGTGGTATCCAACGTTGCATTAATGAACACAAAACCCATCCCGTACCAGTCTCATGTACCCCCTGTGACGAGTATATTACTATGAATCCATGGTTCATGAGAGAGCTAAGATGATTGTATTCGGGTACTGGTTAACCTTCAAGGATCCCAGGAAAGAGCTGTGAGCTCTAAATACTCAAACAAATGGCGACTCTTATGACCTCTAGTCCTTTGATTTGGTTTGTTGTGTCACATGAAGGGCCGAAGTTGCTCTCTTGTTTGAACAATATGATGCAGATAATTATTGTGACTATACAGTCATTCACTTGTGTTGATACAATAACAGCACACATTTTAATCATACACCAGTGTTAATTCACCTTTGTTAACTATGTTTGTTAGAATGTTTAGCGTCATTGTTATGCCATCGAAGGCTAAAGTTTGACTGGATGTTTAGCGTCATTGTTATGCCACCGAAGGCTAATGTTTGACTGAATGTTTAGCGTCATTGTTATGCCATCGAAGGCTAATGTTTGACTGAATGTTAAGCGTCATTGTTATGCATTCGAAGGCTAATGTTTGACTGAATGTTTAGCGTCATTGTTATGCAATCGAAGGCTAATGTTTGACTGAATGTTTAGCGTCAGTGTTATGCCATCGAAGGCTAATGTTTGACTGATTGTTTAGCGTCATTGTTATGCCATCAAAGGCTAATATTTGACTGAATGTTTAGCATCATTGTTATGCCATCATGGGCTAAATTGTTACAGATAATCATATCCACCCTCTTCTTGGATCCCAGAAAGTTAACCAGTTCTGAAACACACCTTTCTCCTCAAGTAACTGATCACTTTTTCTTTTAAATCAGCGGTGAGAGCCGAAGGACAATGAGTTTCTTTGTTAGAATATTAAGCGTCATTGTTATCCATTGAAGGTCAAGAGACTATAAGTTAATCAAACCACTCTTTCCTGGTATCCTGAAATGTTAACTAGAACCGTAGCACACCAATCTCCACATATAACTCATGAATCAGCGGTGAGAGAGAAATTTGAATGAGATGCAATGTTGTATATCAATCGATAATTACAGAAACAGGCCGTGTAGGGATTCAAGCTCACGATCCCAGATAAGTAGTCAGACGCGCTACAGACTGAAAATGACAATGCATATCAGTCACTCTAGAGATTGTGACCGGGTGGGGATTTGAACTCGCGACCCCTGGATCAATTGTCAGACGTGGTACAAACTGAGCTAGTTTGGTCCGGCTTTTTATCAAGGGCCATGTTTATAATTTCTCATATTTATGTTTTTTAATCAAAATGAATTTAGTAGACACTAATATTTGCTTGTCCACTTTTGGTTTTCCCTTGAGTGCTTTAAATACACATTTCATCATATATAAGTTAAAGCCTATTGTCACACAACATTAAATATGTTTGATATGTATTAAACAAATACGGATATATTAGCATAATTTTTATTTAATTTTGTACGAGAAAAATAAATTGATTATATTTTTTCCTTTTCTTACGTACTGTTTTGTTCATACCTGTATTACCAGACACCATTGCTTAAACACTCAGGGACTTTGAAAATGCGCAACTTACAGGTTATTTTAGTGTCGAAATGTCATTCGATTTCAAAAAAGGTTTACATGTATATCAAGGCGAATGGTTCATACACTCGTTATTGACGCCTGTGAGTTTCCACTTGTGGGGAAAGCTTCGAAAAATGGAAAATAAAAATGCATAAATACGATTATAATTATCAAGTTTAAGTCATGAAATACTTACAGTATAACACAGATATGTCACTCTTAACGTATATAAACCTTTGAAATCGGATGACAGTTTCTGCACTAAATTACCTGTATGTAACTGGTGTGTGTTCAAAGTCCCTGAGTGTATATATCAAGTTTTTAGTTGCAAGTTTTAAAAAAAATTAATTGCGATTTAGCTCTATGTTCAATACAGAATATAATTGTGAACTCGTACATGTAACTGATGATTCCAAGCAAAGTTTTATCTGTCTTTCCCAAACTTTCCCGCTGACCTTTGACTTGAATCCACATCTTCAGTGATGAGTGGTAAATGATCTAAATATCAGACTGTATCTATCCTTCACCTGCAAGGTCAAGGTCAAAGTTTAAGACTAAATGTAAATTGATATTTTGGTCAATATATTTTAAACATTATATTAAAAAGATGAAAAGCTGAGCGGTAGTTCAGTGGAACTATATCATATCACAATATCAGGGCAATAGTGAGAGACCAAAAGGCTATTTCTATTATATTTTTGGTGTTGGCTGTCATTTCCCTTTCATAATTGGAGCGTGTGGTTTAGTGGTAGAGCACCGAACCCATGATCAGATGGTCGTGGGTTCGTTCCTCCGCCACGGCTATGTGTGGTGTCCTTGAGCAAGACACTTTTTCCGCCTATGCTTCATACTGGTTCTACCCAGGAAGATTTTGAGCGTGATCATCATATATTATAACATGCATTAATGGTACATAACTCTTACTTGATTAACTGTTATCGATTACAATGCTACTGCCCTTCATAACCAACAGGCAAACTTTTAAAATTGACCTAACTGGAACATTTTACACTTATTTTTAAATTCAGATCAAAAGTTATTAGTATCCTTCGTAACATTAGCTCAACATATTGTAAATCAGAGCAAGACAATGCCATTTTTGATAAAACACAGTAAAGTGTATGTTATATTAATTTTGTTGACAGTGTAAGACTTATATGTTTTCCTTTTGGACATATGGCTTAGTATTCGACTACTCTTATTTTCGGAAAGAAATGTTGATATTTGGCATAGGAATAGTCACATGTGGATAGAGGTTTTATCATTTGATCACCTCTTGATATTAGTAGAATTCTATAAAAATACAGGTGCCTTTCTAAACAAACACATGCTAACTTATATTCTGTATTAACGTGATTAAATGAATTAAACTGTAACTTGTTAAACCAAGCTGAGTAACGAAACGAAATATAGAATAAATAAAAAGAAAATAAAAAGTAAGCGTACAATAAAATAACGAGTAGTTAAGAGTTCTATCGATTCATTACATATATAAATGGGAGAAATAATAAATTAATTAATTGATTAATACACCAAAACAATACTCAATTCTTTAAAATTATTTAAACTGAAACCCGAGTATTTTCGGATTATATATTCCTTCTTCAGGGGATGAAAATGAAAAGATCAATGATGATAATGTTCAAATTGTCAAATAACGATAACGATGATAAAACATGGAAGTTTTGATACAATCACAATAAAAAATCAACAGAATTGTGAAAACGTTCACATATTATGATGTGTGCTTTCAGGCACACATATACTATATAGATATAAAAGTATATCTAGTAAATTGTAAAGTTTATATGAAAAAATACCGTGTTTTAAGTAAAAGACGCCGGTATAGTTCAGTCTGAGCTGCATACAATATATATGAAGATGTTTTAGGCATTGATCTACAAAAACGGAAAGTTTAGTTTAAGTGTTACTAAACCTTTTGGATTCAATAATGATTCCTTGAACATAAATATTTTTTTATTTAACGTGTATTTGTCGTTACTGTATAATAACTTATGAACACTAGGGGGTAGGGTTGAAGTGACGTGTGGTATGGAAAAGTCGAAGTCGTTCAGTAAAACATTGAATATATATATATATATGTGTGTGTGTGTGTGTGTAGACTAGTGCATGAAGTATTGTTCCGTGACAATGTTTGTCACATTCAATGATTGGTTTAACTTATTCACGAATAAATAGTTAAGCTTACTGCTTTCATTTTAATACGAGCATGCAATACAGATTAAATACGATTACCGGGTATATTTACAAAATGACCTTTCCCTGGTTTAATATTTTGATTCGCAATGTTTCTTTTATAAATTATATGAGAATCCAAATTCCATATGGAGTTCCATAAAAGCATACACGAAGATATACACGGATGTTTAACTCCCTCGTAGTTTTATAGTGCTTGTATTCAAAGTTCTATATATGGCTAATCATAGGATTCACAGACTTTCAGGAGAAGCAAAGGCGATGACTTCATGGGAAACGCCATTTTAATAGTCTGTCTATACGCCTGTATTGACATTGTAAGCAATAACTAATTTGCCATATTTTCTTCTGTCTTCTAGAGAGTACCAAGTTATGTGTATAAATTGATAAGAAAGGCAGAACGGATTAATTATGTAAACAGTGAAAACGAACAACCGGTTTTATATTTAAAGTAATACTAAACCCTTTGTCCAACCGTATTAACTGTCTCGTGCATTGATTCCAGATCTTCGATATATTTATTAACACCAAATCATATTATTTTTCATACAAAAATGGTTTTATTCACCCATTATACACACGATGTGTCTTTTGTTGCAAGAATAGCAAAGTATAAATTCGAAAAAAATATTAGCGAAGTATCCTTTCCTAATGGTTAAGGAATGTCGTGCTATATAAAAAGTACAAACTTATATGTCAAATATGAGTTAAAGTATTCAGATAGGAAACGGTCACCAACTGTAACATACACATAGTAAGCCGGCTTTACAGGAATTGTTAGGTATATTTATTGTTCGGTATTGTTCCCAGATGTAAAAGTAATAAATAATATAAACAGTTAAAACGTTTACATCGAAACGAAAATTACACTGCTGAACTTTACCACAGTAGGAAATATAGAATGTATCACAAAACAACGAAATCGAAACAATAAAATTTCACCATCGTTATTTCGATCGTCTACCGTTTCAACTTTACACCGTCACAGTGTCGTGGATTAAAGTTTCACCATATTTGTTTCTACAAATTCCTGTGACCTTTAATCAGCCAGTAAGTTATATATTCCCTTTGCTATATTTTCAGATAAAAGAAGAAAAAACAATGCAGAATCTAGATGTTCTTGCTTGCACTATTTGTTACACCACATTTACAAAGACGTCTAATTTAAAAAGACACATAAAGAATCATGGCACGAAATCGACACGTCACGATTGTTCGATATGTAGCGCTAGCTTGTCAACCACGTTTGCCTATAAAAGACACATAAGAACAATGCATCAAGGACTTAGAAAGCACTCGTGCGCACAATGTGAGAAAACATTTTCCGAAAAACACAATCTTGAGGGACACATGCGATTATCGCATGGTTTCATGAAATTATCGTGTTCTAAGTGTAAAAAAGAATTTAATTATAGACCTAGTTTACTAATTCACGAAAAGGGTTGCGGAATCCCTTCGTCTACATTCAGGTGCACCAAATGTGAGAAGATATTTAAGTACAAAAAAAACTTAGATGCGCACATGGCCTACAAACATAGCGGTGGTGACAGTGAGTTTGTCTGTGCGTCGTGTGGGGAATCATTCTCACAAAAGTCTTCATTAACCAGACATGAGAAAAGGAAACATTATATTGATGGTATTTGAAGTGTACTATTGTTAAGAACGAAAATAAATCGACTTAGTTCGGTTGTGATTTAAATTGTAATTTGATTGTAAATTATATTTGTATACTTTCTATAGTCTGAAAGCCAATTTGGTCTATCTGGCAAGACTACACGGCCTTGACAATACGTTTTTCCCCCCGATAGTTGCAGTCATCTTCAGACACGGAACGTTAGAGAATATTTAATAGTCCGATCGATGCATTATTCTAAAGAATTTTCTCTAAATTACTGTATCTAGTACTTTGTGATTATTATGTGTTTGGTTTTGTTGGTAATTTTCTGCGTTGTTCTTCTCTTGGTTGCGCTCTATGCTTCCAGGGGATTATCTTCTTTACTGTTTTGGTAATGATTATGTAGATTTCATATGTTACAGATGTGTTACATTGGTCAAATGGTGTATTGTTGTTGCCTGGTTAAACTTTATCTTAAGGCCAAATATCTAACCACGGTATATGAATTGTTTTGCTTTAAGCTTTCATGGACATATGTTCACCACACACGCTGGTCAAACAGTGACAGCACTAATTAAAACATTTAGGTCAATAATCAGGTTGAAAACGTTTAGTCTGTTTTATATATTTTTGAAAAGGTTGAACAAAAATTCGACTGTTCTCGAACGTGAGATCTGCATTGCCGTATAATAATTAACGGTTACTTAAGATGTTCAAAATAATTACCGTCTTTCGATTCAGACAAAAATCGAAAAATAAAATATATCTTCGAATTCATTAACACAGGCACAAATGGTATAATATCTTAAGTGGTTAACATATAGGTCGTTGTTTAAATTACTGCAATTACTATATGCAAAGTTTCTTGACATATTCTATTAAGATATTTATATCTCTATATATAATAGTAATGTAAGAACATCTACAGATCCTTATACTATCATTGATTGTTATATGTATATATAATTGTTTTACTGTTACATATTTGATATATTGATTTTGGGAGACAGATTCACAAAAGCTGTAATTTTCTTCTGAATCCCTTTCATAATTGTACACACATGTGCTTACTAATATGTGATATTTTCAATGTAATTGTATACTATTTGTGAATAAAATATGTTTGAACTAAATCACTGCAATTATTTCTTAATATAGTTTGTTGAATTGTTATGTATAGTTTACCGAATAAAAAAACTCGACGCCGGCGTTTTTATGGTTATGTTTTATGTTGTTGTTGTTGTATGGTGTTTAGCGTCGCTTTCAACAATTTTTCAGTCATATCGCGACGGTGTCTACTTGTGACAGTATTCTAAGCGCTCTCACACTTGAGTATCATGCCGCAGACACATGGTATGATACCCCACCCAGTCACATTATACTGACACCGGGCTGACGAGACCTAGAACTCTCCTCTAAATGCTGAGCGTCAAGCGAGGAAGCTTCTAGTACCATTTTTAAAGTCTTTGGTATGACCCTGCCGGGGATTGAACCCACGACCTTCCGCATGCAAAGCGGACGCTCTACCACTAACCACGCCGCGGTCTGGTTATGTCTTAAGATCTTATGTTAGTAACGTCCAGTAATCCTTCATTGAAACTTCACATGTCTTTACTACCGTAGTAGCTTGCTAAAAAACTTTAAATTTCTTTTCAAAGTATAAATATATCTATGCTTATTATCATTAACGACACTCATGGAACACACGTGATACATGTAAACCTGCTTTGATTTTTGGCACATATATTGCCAATTCCATACTTAAATTCTCACACAAATATACTTTCTCACGCAAATATACATTCTCACCAAACATACTTTCTCACACAAACATAAATTCTCACACAAACACACATACTATTACAAACATACTTTCTCACACAAATTTAAATTCTCACACAAACATAAATTTTCACACAAACATAAATTCTCACACAATCATACTTTCTCACCCAAGCATAAATTCTCACACAAACAAACTTTCAAACAGAAACATAAATTCTCACAAAAACATAAACATGTTAAGTGTTTTAAGCATCTACTTAGTTAAGTTAAGGTTAACGAAACCCGATTCAGATCAGAATTTGTGAACCATAAAATATATCTCTAAAATACAGCAACAATAACGTCTGCGAATACTGAAGAAGGACATTGCTCAAAAATCATTACTTTATCTAAAATATTTGTTTCCCCTTGTCCACTTTAGGCTTGCTAACGTTATAGTTTGAGGACAACGCAATTAAGTAATGAAAGGAAGCACAGTTTGCAAATTCCATAGCTGTTTATTACTATGCAGTTTGCCTGATCCGTAGCCAGTTATTACTATGCAGTTTGCCTGATCCGTAGCCAGTTATTACTATGCAGTTTGCCTGATCCGTAGCCAGTTATTACTATGCAGTTTGTCAGATCCGTAGCCAGTTGTTACTATGCAGTTTGCCAGATCCGTAGCCAGTTGTTACTATGCAGTTTGCCAGATTCGTAGCCAGTTGTTACTATGCAGTTTGCTAGATCTGTAGCCAGTTGTTACTATGCAGTTTGTCAGATCTGTAGCCAGTTGTTACTATGCAGTTTGCCAGATCCGTAGCCAGTTATTACTTTGGAGTTTGCCAGATCCGTAGCCAGTTATTACTATGCAGTTTGCCAGATCCGTAGCCAGTTATTACTATGCAGTTTGCCTGATCCGTAGCCAGTTATTACTATGCAGTTTGCCTGATCCGTAGCCAGTTATTACTATGCAGTTTGTCAGATCCGTAGCCAGTTGTTACTATGCAGTTTGCCAGATCCGTAGCCAGTTGTTACTATGCAGTTTGCTAGATCTGTAGCCAGTTATTACTATGCAGTTTGCCAGATCCGTAGCCAGTTGTGACTATGCAGTTTGCCAGATCCGTAGCCAGTTATTACTATACAGTTTGCCAGATCCGTAGCCAGTTGTAACTATGCAGTTTGCCAGATCCATAGCCAGTTATTACTATGCAGTTTGCAAGATCTATAGTTATTTATTACAATCTAATCTTTATAAGCGTTCAATAATGAAGAGTTACAAAACACATAACAAAGCTATTTATTACTATAAAATTTGCAAGATATATAGCAATTGACAAGTGTGAAAGTCTAGAAAACGAGTCCTTTGTTTACACCTGAATTTCTCTTTGAAATAAAACTCCTTAATAATAACACATATTAGAATTAAAATGACATCGATAAAAAAAAAGTGTTTCGGAACGTTTCTACAGTTTTAACATCATCATTTTATACTGTCATTTATTGTCAATTGATATCTCCTAAAGTTCAGTTGGTATTCGAAATCATAATTTTACAAATGCATTAACCATGAATATATTATTGTTTTTCAGACCAGCACAGTCCCCCAGTGCCATATCTGTGCCAAGATTTATTCGTCGGCCCAAAGCTTAAACCACCACCTCCACCGACACAGTAAAACTCGTCGATTTCCATGTGGTCAGTGTTCTATGGCCTTTATCACTCATGATGAAATGAAAAGTCACGTGGAAATACATGACCCTAACCGAACGCGTCATATCTGTGACGTTTGCGGTAAAACATACGGAGCACGTTCAACGTTTTACAAACATAAACAAACGCACGCGGGAAACCGAAAATTCAAATGCAGTTTTTGTGTCAAGGAGTTTCCATACAGTTATTTACGCAGACAACACATTGAGTTACACCATGATAAAGGAAAAACGAAATGCATGTGCTGCGGCAAGAGCTTTTTGCATATAAAAAATCATGCAAAAATATGTGGGAAAGACAGAGAACGCGAACATGAATGTGGTACGTGTGGCAAACAGTTTAAGGCAAAGAGATACTTACATGAACATGTGCGTGCATTCCACAATTTTCAGTCTAGTTATACGTGTCAAAACTGTGGGAAAAGTTTTATACATCGGGCTAGCCTGTATAGACATAAATGCTCTTGTAACAGATAATGCTTTACAGCTCAGACATAAAATGCTTAATAATAACACAAATATGAGTGTATTGGCTGATGCATGCTTTGTCAAAACTTAACTAACAACTATCATGGCCCCTAGTATGCTTGTTATGTTTAAGCCAATTTCTCTTCAACCACTAGAAGTACATCAATAGAGCTTCACGTCTTCATTGCCGTTATATAAACCTAAGGTCTCAATACAATTAAATTTTGTTCTTTGTTCTATGTAAAAAAAAGCCGTCTTGGCACGAGCTTGTGATCTGGGTGTTTAATCTACTGTTTCGTTGTTGAATTACGGCCATTCGTTCTTTTAACTTAAGGTTTATGGCATAGTTTGAACCAGCATCAATCTTCCTTCATATTTTTAAACCAATGAAACATTTTGTATAGCATGTACATGGTCTGTATAAGGACCTGTGTTTTTTTTGTCATGTCTTAAATTCTATGTCAAACTTTGGACCACCAATCTGGCGCACGCAGCCTCTGTCACAGTTTTAAGCCGATTCAAATGACACTTGCTGCTGTACAGCAGGTACGTGATATGAACATGAGCATGTGGTCTTGGCGTTTATGCTCAATGGAATTTATGTCATGGACCTTTGTTCTTTTTTATTAATTTACATTAATTTGCAATCTTGCATTTCGGCCTTTAACTATTAAGTACCAATACCTACCATCATTAAACATCATATTGGAATAGACCTTTAAGAAATAAAACTTTTTTTTATATAAGAGTCCGTTACCTCAATGTCAATGTCATTGGGGTCACCCCAAACTAAAATACTTTTAATTTTATTTTTTTCTGAATCATTTTCCTATTTGCATTTCTTTTATTTCAACATACCACCCCCTTGCCCCTACCCACCTCTCTCCACCTCACCCTGGCAAATGTCAATCCTGCTCATCTGTCAATCACTCATTATTTAACCTTCGCCTTGAATTTACTTTAACCCACCCATATCGCAACGAACAAACACGTTCTTTTCAAATAACATTATTGTTTTGCATACTGGCATTGTCACTCGCTGTTCCCACATACAAGGGTTATACATATATTTCTCAGTTCATGGCCCTTTTGAGCGAACGATATGTATTTACTGAATTTCCAATAAATACAACGTCCATTGTCTTATTGATTCAGATTGATGTTTGTCTATTTTTTGTGAAATACTTCAATACTTAAGTTTATTCAGCAATCAGCAAATTTTGCCTTTGACCATTTACGAAGTTTTACAAAGAAATATGGCTAAGATATATTATAATAAACATAGCATACATAACACATTTAACAATACATTATATGAATATTATTCTTAAGAACCAATCATATTTTCAAGGGCACTCTTTCTTATTACAAGAGCTTCTTGTATAAATTTTGAAAGTTTTAACAACATTTTTCCATTTTCCGACGACATGATTTGTGCAAATTTATTGAGCGTTGGCCAAGATATGCGACCTAAATATTTGGTTCGAATATCGTTGCATTTAGTACAACGCAGCAAGAAATGGTATTCTGACTCAATGACATTCTGGTTACAAAGTTTACATAATCTATTAGCACGATCTACACCATTATATCGCCCGGTCTCAATTTTGCAGGGAATGCGAACTTAATGTCAGGCATATAAAATGCTTTCGTAGTGAATCATTTTTTAACTTATTAAGATACTGTTCAAAACTTAACCGCCGTTTAAATACAACATATTAGAGCAGATTCAACGCAATATTTATGGATTCATTCCATATATATTCAGTGTTAACGAATGTCTGACAAGGTCACCGGTATTTTATGTTCACTGTAATATAAACAGTCGTCCTTCAAATAGCACTGTTTTTGTCGGCGACATGTGAAGTGATTGTGCAAGGTACTGTCTTACACGATTGATTGATACTTTACTTCGTTGACTGATTGTCGTATGTATATACTATGTTTAAATACGTACTCTTTTTGTTTTTTAATTACTTTTCACGGAAACTAATTTAAACTTAATTCATTGTTAATGTTATTTATTACGATCCACAGGCAATTAATTTTCTATACCGAGATGTAAGAATATTCATTTAGTTCACCAAAGCAAAAATCAATATGAGTTATTCTGATTGCTCTGTGCCTGTCGCACGCCCGTTAACTTTTAAAAGTTATTTGCATTATAGCTTATATATTTTTATTGGATCTACACAAAACTGTGTATTAACATTGGGTTTAGTAGTCATATTATTATGATGGGTTGTAGAAACATTGTATTGGGTTGTACAATCGTTGTGTTTGGTCTACAAATCTTTATATTGGGTCATCTTATCATTGTGTTGGGTTTGTTATCATTATGTTGGGTCTTCATAGCATTGCATTAGTTTGTTTAATCATTGTATTCGATTGTCATAGCATTGTGTTGGGTTGTATAATCATTATGCTAGATTATCATTTCATTGTGTTTGGATATAAAAGCTTTGTATTTAGTTGTCATAGCATTGTGTTTGGTTGATTCATACCCTAGTTATGTTGTATAATCATGATGTTTGGTTGTCATTGCATTATGATTGGTTGTCATGACATTATAATTGGTTGTCATGGCATTATGTTTAGTATTATGTTTGGTTGTCATAGCATTATGTTTGGTTGGTATGGTATTACATTTGGTTGTCTCATACTCGTATAGCCCGTGTGGTTCTGGCTAAGAATAGAATCACTGTCGATCTCTGCAGAGGGGTAGGAATCCTCCAAATGGGTGTCATTTCATCATTTTTGTCATGTTCACTGTTGTGGTTAAATTATCAACCCCTGTGTGGTTTCAGGAAGCCATGAGTGATGGCAAGAATAGGATCACTGTGGCTCATGCATGTCGAAAGAAGCGACAATTTGAGTAATATGACAGAATTTGCTGAAACTCTGCAGTTCTGCAGGTATCATGGTTCTAGGTTCATTCTGCATATTCATTTGTTGATGTATTTTTTTTAATCTGTATGTTAATTTGTTGTTTTTGTACATGTAGAGTGAACCTGGAATCTTCCTTCCTGTTGGCGTCGAATAACTTACAATGTGTTGGTACGCCGTAAAACCCTATTCATTCATTCATTCATTCACTCATACCCGTATTAATTAAGTTGTATAATCATTATGTTGGGTTGTCATGGCATTATGTTTGGTTGTCTCTTGAGATTGGACATAATTATAATACAACCCAACACAATGTTTATAAAATCAAACATAATGACGTAACAACCGAACATAGTATTATGACAACCCAACACAATGATTATACAACCCATCCCAATGATTATAGAACCCAACACAATGGTGAGACAACCGAACACGATGAATATTTAACCCAGCACAATGATGAGACAACCGCGCAAAATGATTATACAACCCTTCACAAATTTAAACAACCCAACACAATGATTATACAACCCAACCCAATGATGATAAAACACAATGATTATACAACCCAACATAATGCAATGGCAACCCAACACAATGATTATACAACCCAATATAATGAATATACAACCCATCACAATGATTAAACAATCCAACATAATGATTATACAACCCAAACATTATGCTATGAAAACCTAACACATTGATTATACAACCCAACCTAATGATTAGACAACCGAACACAATGTTATGACAACCCAACACAATGATTATACCACCCAACATAATGAAGAAGCAACCGAACACAATGTTATGACAATCCAACACAATGCGATGATAACTCAAAACAATGGTTATACAACCGCACATAATGATGAGAAAACCGAACATAATGTTATGACAACCCGACATAATGATATTACAATCGAACACAATTATAAAACAACTCAACACAATGATTGAACAGTCAAACAAAATGATTGTTTAACCAAACACAATAACTTATAGACCCAACATAATGATAAGACAACCACACCCAATGATTAAACAACCAAATGATTATACAATCCTATGATTATACAACCCAACAAAATGCTATGACAGTCCAGCACAATGATTATAGAACCCAGTACAATGATGAGGCAACCGAACACACTGATTATACAACCCAACACAATGATTATAAAACCAAACACAATGATTGAACAACCCACCATAATGATGATACAACCCAAACATAATGCTATGACAACCTAACACATAGTATACATGCCAACCTAATGATAAGACAACATAACATAATGTTATAACAACTTCAAATAAGTCTATGACAGTCCAACACAATGATTATACAGCCCAAAACAATTATTATATAGCCCAAATATAATGCTATGACAACCTAACACATTTATTATACAACCCAACCTAACGATGAGACAACCGAACACAATGTTATGACAACCCAACATAATGCTATGACGACCCAACACAATGATTATACAACCAATCACAATGCCATGACAACCCAACACAATGATTAAACAACCCACCATAATGATGATACAACCCAAATATAATGCTATGACAACCTAACACATATTATACATCCCAACCTAATGATGAGACAACATAACACAGTGTTATAACAACCCCACATAATGCTATGACAACCCAACACAATGATTATACAGCCCAACACAATGACTATACAGACCAAATATAATGCTTTGACAACCTAACACATTTATTATACAACCCAACCTAATGATGAGACAACCGAACAAAATGTCATGACAACCCAACATAATGCTATGATAACCCTACACAATGATTATACCACCCAATACAATGCCATGATGACCAAACACAATGGTTAAACAAACCACCATAATGATTATGCAACCCAAACATAATGCTATGACAACCTTACACATATTATACATCCCAACCTAATGATGAGACAACATCACATAATATTAAAACAACCCCACATAATGTTATGGCTACTAAACATAAGGTGTATACGACCCAACACAATGCAAGGACAAGCCAACAAAATAACCTCCTAAGCAAAGATGATGACACGACAATCCAAGATGATAATACAATGAATAATACCCATTAAGATGCCATTACTGAACATAACTTACAGCTCTGGCGTTCCATATATCTGGCTTGTCTAAGTTATTAAACAGACGTATTCTAATGCAATATATATAATGTTTTTGAATAAATAATTGCTCAACTCATGGAAACAGCAGTCTCGTTGTTTTTATACATCAACATATATTTATTTTCACAATAAATATATACGATGTCAATCTTCGCTATAGTTGGTTATCAAAGTTATACCGAGATGTTACCGACCTGTGATTACTGACATTGAAGAATGACATTAAATCTGAAGAAAACAATATTTAAATCCAAATTTAATCAAAGAAACATAATTTGCAAACAAACTGTTGTGGTAGACATTTTTGTTTAATGTACTGTAATACTACCTTTTCAAGAGTTATTATTCATATCACGTCTATTCATTTTGTTTGCTCTCTCTTGTGTAGCCACGTACTAAATTGATATATGTTGTTCTTTTCAACCGAACAAAATGTATTTATGCGATTAAAAAAAACATTTTCCTTCAAGGAAATACATTGAACAAAACAATGACGGTTTTAAGCTCAACTGCACAAAAGAAGACTTGATGACAGATCCCCGATCACCACGTGTGCATTAAACGTTATTTGTAAGTCAAAAGTCCCTTCCATTTTTCAGCGGAGTTGAACCATATTTTACTGGCTTACAGGTTCACATACCTATTTCCTTTCCACGGCGTCACATCATAAAAAGAGACAGTGTTTATGAAAGAAGTCTGCCAGTTGTTGATATACTTGTATTACAGTAGTCCCTCCATTGCAGTCATTATTCATATACAAAACACTTCGAGGTCACATGCTTTCATCGCCATGACAATGACCACAAACTTCGAAAGTGTCACACCAATGTTGTATTTCCCATAAGTCTCCATTGTAACATTTATATCATAAGCACAGTGAAAAATCAAATCTTGGCTAAAATCTTTCACTGATCAAGATATGCAGTTATATGGGAAAATACCATACATTGACCAGGTTCTTTTTTTAATTCAGTGCCTTTTAGCTACCTACCAATTTCCAGAGTAATGATATGTAAACTATTTGCCACCGAGAAATTTGATCGATGAATTCTAAAATGACATAGAAAAAGAGAACTTGAGTTTTACTTCTATTTCCTTCATATGTGCCGAGTATTCAAGGACGATTACAATGATGTTAGTCCTGGGTACCGTTTCATGAAACATCGTAAACTTACGCAAAAAAAATATCGTAAGTTTTTAATTTACCAAAAGTTGTGATATTCATTTTGCATTCTCGAACATCAACGTAAGTTTTTTTTGTGTACGCTTATGAAAAAAAAGTTCATATGTTTTTCGTAGGATACTCTTTAGTACAGGATATAAGTAATTTGCCATAAAAAAGACAACATACGGCATGACTTGTAGAGCACCTGCCAAACATAAATGGTTATTTTGTTGTTTTGCATCATCATCATCATCATTATGTGGTTAAGCGAATAGCCAATCATTACTTAATGAAATGTTAGAAAAGGCAAAATAAATACTGACATTTACATTTGGACCAAGACAAAGGAACCAAGACAAAGGAGCGTATGTAAATTACAAGTGTGTAAGTGTTTGATGCCATTATTAACATACTTACTAATTTATGACATATACGTAACGAATACGTCAGTAATGCGGTTTTGATTATTGGTTAGGTAAATATTTTTTATTGACATCAGAGTTTGATATATATTTAAAGAGAAAGCAGTTTCAATATATATACCATAACCGCACTTATCTAAAACTAAGACACAACTACGCAAGATGAACCGGGTGTATATTCTCCTGCTTTGTTTTGGATTTTTTGCAGGTATTTCTTATGTTATTAATTGATAATAATTAAAAAAAACACGACATGTTCGTGCTTTTTTTGTAAAGTAAGTTAATATGAAATTTACCGTCTTCCATGACGTCTTCGGAAACGAGAGATCGAAGATTTCTATTATTATGGAAGCTCTTGTTTTTTTATTCTGATGCAGATAGTTAAATTAATTGATACCGAATGTATAACAGCCTGACCCCTGGCAAAGATAGCTTACGGGAAGTAAATTTGTACAATATTAATATGTCCCATTGTTCCTGGCGCTTTCAATAGGGTGACACTATAATATAATAAAGACACAACACTTTAATTTATACTTAATGCAAATATTTGAATATTTATGCTGATTGAATATACGTCTACGGAGAATACATGGTTGTCATTATGCCTTGCTCGCTGACTTTAAATTCCATTAGGTCAAATATTCCCCTGTTGTCACTTCTACTCGATGTATTTTATTTATTATATTTATTGTGTTGATGCTACTGGAGTGTCTGTGTCCATTGCTCGCTACGTCTCCAGATGGTTACATAACTATTTTATTATTTTTTTATTTATATGATAATAACGTAAACATTTAATACAAACTCTGTCTGTCTAACACCAATTTATACAACTGCTTGACGAAATAAAAATCATTTTTTAAAGTCGTCAATCCATTATTTTTGACAGCTAAACACACGTCTGACGGATTTCAAATTATGACTTATTTATATGTTTTATAATCAACCTACTATATTTTTTACATTAATTAGATGCATGTCAGTTCGGCTGGTGACAACTAAATTAAATTAACTAAATCGTTACTGTGATCACCAAAAGTAAAATGCTCATGTGTGGTGATTGCGAGATGAAATATCATTTGATCTTATACCAAAACAAACTCATTTTCTTTTTATTTTAAGCATTAACATTTTTTTTTTATTTTGACCTCAATTCGCCATTAGATATTAGGATTTATAAAACAATTAAAGTAGATTCTACTTCAAATTTTGTTTTTAAATTAATGTGCACGGATTTTTTTTCTAATAATTTCACTGTTTTAAACAGAAATATATATATTTCATCTAAAAGCATAAAATAAAGAGTAAACATACTTATTCCCAAAATATTCTATTGCATAGTGTGCACATTAAGAGACCTGTTTAACATCCAGAATACAGAGTTTACATACATGCCCTATTCTAAAGCTTGAGACCAATGCACTTTATTTTCGTTGCTATGGTTACGCTTACACGGATGACGGCTTTATTCTATGACTTATCAAATGAAGAAAAGAGATACTTTGTTTTAAGTTTGATTAATTTTACAAGGAAATAGTCTCAGTTGCATCATTTAAAACGTACCATTTGACTCTATCCTGTTATAGGCGTGCTAACAATACGGCATTCACAACCAATAATAAATTTCGTTTACTTTTCAGTTACCACCGGATTCTTTGTTAAACGCCCCCGGATTTCTCACAGATGTTTTGCCCCATCTTTGGTTTATGGCGGACAAGCATCTTGTGGAGGTATCATAGGAAAACGGTGTCCAAACCCAACTGACAAGTGTCTTTATAGTCTGGGTTCGACCCTAGGCAAATGCTGTCTCGGCTGCGGTAATGGTTATCCGTATCGACGTATACGGTGTGGAGGATGGGCGGGAAAACCGTGCCCTTGGGGCTATTACTGTAATACTAGCACGAAAATTGCCGACTCAAAGGGGATCTGCTGCCGTAATAAATATCATTATGGTAAGCTATATTTTAATTGCTTTTAATTTACTAAAGCTCATTTTCAGTTGATCGGGATCCGACCTATGACCTCCCAATTCTGTATCTTTTACTTTACAACTAGAGTACGTGCTAAATATAAGATAACATAGACATATCTGGTTCATAACTAATATAGCTAAACGGCATAGGGATTCACGAAACTATATAGCTAATGTACCGCCTGTTCATTATTAATCTTTCTTTCTTGTTTTCTTTCAGGATAATACATAAGTACAATACAAAAGCGTGGTAGAAGAAACTCCAGCCGATTGATCAACCTTACGTTGCAACTATAGTGTTAATGAGTGTAATCACCAATCAGTCCTAATGCACGTGTTTTGCCTTTGATGTTTGAGTTGTTGACTTTCACAATAAAATGTTTAATTAAGCGTATATATCTTTGTTCTTATGCAAATTGTATATCCTTATAAAGCTGTAATTAATAACATAATATGTCATAAATATAAAACATAATGTCTATAAGCGAGTTTATGATTATAAGTAGTCGAATGATAAGATAATCAACTGATATATATATATATTATATATAAATAAAGCTATTTTATGAGCTTTTTGTTCAGAAACATGTGTTCTTTTCTGCTTCTGTAATGCGTGTTTTACAGTCAGAATGTGAAATGTTGTTGTTGTCGACTAAATTGCGTCCGGCTCCAAAACACTACAACTATCCTAAATCCGATAATTCCCGAGAGACAGTAACACATCTTCGGATTTCCTGTTATCCATGAAATGCATTCCGAAACTATCCGGAATTGAATGTGTCAATCAACATAGCGATATCAGATATAATCAAATCAACGATCGATATTGGTTTGATCGCCGCCATTTTCCTTAGATGAGCTGCGATGTCTAAGTAAGACATTCGTTCTTGACACCACATGGCCATTAAGTCCATCTTGCACCAGGTCAATTGAGAAAGAAATTGCAAAACAGTAGTTTATAAACAGTTGATAAATTACTGCTTTGTATGATATGATTATGATCTGTAATGTACTTTAGATTGGAAATCCTAATACATAAAACTATATTGTTATTAATTGACGATATTGAGTTGTTTTTTGGCGCATGTGCATTCAAAATTAAATATTAAAGTGTCAAATGTATGAGATAAATCAGATTTTACCTGTGTCCCAAGGCTGTAATCACTTATTTCATTTTCAGTGTTTTGTATTGTCTGTTTTTACAATGCAAAACAAAGGTGAGCTTTTTCCGACGTCTGTCGTCCGTCGTCCGTCGTTAACTTTTAGCTTTTAACAACTTCTGAACCTCTGAAACCATTGGGCCAATTTTGATATAATTTCACAAAAATGTTCCTTGGGTAACCCTCTACCATGTTTGTTCAAGCCATCTTGATTCATCAAAAAACATGGCGGCCAGGTGGTTGTGTTAGTTTACTATATAAGCTATAGTAAAAACTTAAAACTCTTCTTGTCAGAAACTACTGGCTCGATTTTAAAATAGTTTCTCAGAAATGTTCCTTGGATAACTCTCTACCAAGTTTGTTCGAGTCATCTTGATTTGGCAAAAAACATGGCAGCCAGGGGGTGGGGTTAGTTTTATGTCAAATTACTTCCCCTGTTTTATAGCATAAATGTCTGTATATAGCAATTATGTTAAGAAGAGGCAATAAACTCTTTAAATATTTATTTTTGCTATTATTATATAATATTATACCATATATAAGTTTTACAAGATAATTTATCATAAAAAGATGAATGATACAATTATAAGCAATGACTGAAATAGTATTCATATATCATGAACCATTTTAAAATAGGTATTTTTCTAAATATAGAAGTCAGAGTTTTTATGGTTCAGACAGGGATGGTTTACTGCTTCATAATAAAGCAAATCTATATTTTTAGCTAGTTTCATCATAGCAAGAAGTCTGTTTGAGATTTTCAGTGTCAAAGTGTACTTGAAATCTTGGAGGAGGAGCTTAATTGTTTTTGGGGGAGAGTGCACTGCGACAAAGATTCTTTCAAGTGATATACTTTGGGAAGGCTTGTGTTTGAAACTCATAGGAATATTTATTGTGCTGGAGCTGCGGATTGTTTCATGCACAATAGTTTAGTCTGATGCTTTAGTTTGAAACCGTTCTCAAACATAACAGGTTAGGTTTGTGCTGGAACTGGATTTTTATCTTAGTTCGAAGACTTAGCATCTAAAGTAAAAACTCCAAAAGCCTTCTTGTCAGAATCAACTGACCTGATTTTGATGTAATTTCACTGACATTTACCATGGGTGAACCTCTGCCAAGTTTGAACTCATTAAGTTTGAACTCTTCTACGGATCTGTTACAATTTTGAGCGTACATGTTTTGTATAATCTACTTATGTTGGGTGACTCAAGGTCAGTCAGGTGAGAGATATAGGGCCATCTTGGCCCCCTTGTTTGTATCTGTTCTCATGTGGTGGCTTTGGTCTGACTACATTTCTTATTTAACATATATTTTCTTATCCAATGTCGTATGCTTTTATGGCCACCGTAAATGACATCAAATGTATTATGTGAGGTATATTTTTTTTTGTTTCACCGCAGGTATTGCAGCACGATCGACTCGTGTCGTTAGCTTTCCCGCGTTCTTTAATGTTCGTTTGTTTGTGTCATTTCACTAAAATGTAAATACATATTATAACGTATATTAAAATGAACAATTATTGTAAAGAGAATTATATAAATAAATACAAAATACTTCTGCTCGGGTACAAGAATTGCACACCACATGTATAACAGTTATTGCTTTGTTATCCCTCGCCGCATAGCGGAACGGGAATTACCCGGGAAGTCCGTCCGTCCCTTCATACGTCTGTCGTATCCGGTCAGTTGGTTTCATGTAAAGATCTGTTTAAATATGTCTCCAGACATTATATTTCAATTCTCGATCTTTTTTGTATTGTGTGTGCATGTATAGCAAATTCTTTCAATGTCTCTTTGGTGTCTGTCCAAATTCCAAAACTATCGTCTTTAAACCGCTTGTAGAACATGGAATTTTGAAGTTAAGCGATTCTTTATTCTAATTACTCATGCAAAAACGGACATATATTTTCGCCAGTTTGGAACCTAAGGCGATCCCACTTTCTTACTTGTAGGATTTGACAGCGAATTGAAATTAATTGCTGTCAAGAACAGTTTCATTATTTTAAAAATTACAATGCAGTATATTTTCAACTGTATATCAATCTTAGCCATATACTTCAAAATCTTAATCCTTATTCTTTAATAAGCACATTTAATTTCAATCACTTTTGATACTTTTATAAAAAAATGTGTTTTTGCGAAGTTTAATGGGACTTTAGCAAATAATGATTGATTCGATACAGAACCTATTTCCACAAATATTTATACACTTCAGCTTTGCAAATCCAAATGGTAAATCTCTCTGTCTCTGTCTCTCTCTCTGTCTCTGTCTCTCTGTGTGTGTGTGTGTGTGTCTCTCTCTCTCTCTCTCTCTCTCTCTGTGAGAGCACGCGCGCGCGTGCGTGCGTGCGTGCGTGCGTGCGTGCGTGCGTGCGTGCGTGCGTGCGTGCGTGCGTGTATTTTCTAATAATTTAATATTTAATTTCATTTAAAAAAAAAAGCAAAAAATAAAATGATTCCCGCTTTTCAGTAAATACCTCAACATACATTCATATGTGTGTGCGTGTATGTATGTTTGCATGTGAATGTCTATTTATATATGTGTGTGCGGGCGTGGGTGCGTATGTGTGCGTGTGTGTGTGTGTGTGCGTGCGTGCGTGCGTGCGTGCGTGCGTGCGTGCGTGCGTGCGTGCGTGTGTGTGTGAGGTTGTTCCTGCATTTAAAAGTGTTTTATCTTTAAAAAAATGGGGCTTATTTTGTTTACAATGATTTACTGTTTATATTTAGTATTAAGCCATTCTATTTTTTTCTTCAAACTAACCAATTTGCATAAAGATATTTGTATTTGATTTATTTATTTTTGTTCTTTTAAGAGGATATAAAAAAGCATAATTATGTATGCATAATAGAGGAAAATTATACATGCATAGCAGAAGAAAATAATACATGTATAACAGAAGAAAATTAAACATGCATAACAGAAGAAAATTATACATGCATAACAGAAGAAAATTATACATGCATAACAGAGGAAAATTTTACATGCATAACAGAAGAAATTAATACATGCATAGCAGAAGAAAAGTTAATAGAATATTTTACAATACTGTATTTGTATCGAAATTATATACCTTAATGAAATCTAATTATAAGAAAAGCTTCATGACTGCGTGTCTGTGTTGTATTTTTGTTTTTGTAATATGATATCTATCATATTAAAATGCTTCGTTACATTCACGTAAAAAGGGTTTAAAGACAGTGTCCTTGTCATTGTATTGTTTTTGTTATGACAATAGACTATGTAAATAACATGAAAGTGCAGAAACATTTGTAATTAAACTTTATTTTGATAATAACCATATGTGAAGTGTTTATTGATGAATTGAGACAAAAAAAATCATTTAGATATATATTTTGAATAGTTTATGGAGGGAAGTAAAAAAATATGAAACACGCTGTACGTGTAAATGGCAGGCGGTTATCTGCAAAACATCTTAAAAAGAGTCGATTTTCATCAAACTTATTTTAGAACACTAATGTTTTAATGGAATATTTTAAATAATATCATTTGTAAAATGCATTGTCGACATTTTTATATGATATGAATATCGAAACAATGAACGTTTATTCGATTCATATGTAATTAATAACATTTATATACTTAATAAGGTTGTGCAAACCAGACATCCTAAGGCATAATAGTCCTGGGACAGCAAACCTAAAAACATGATTGTGAATATGGAGAATTACTTCGATTTTGAATGGGTTTTAAACCATTTCACAATATGACAATATGATAAATATACAAAATACACGCTTGGTTTTTATCGTCATACTTCACTCATGCTTTACTGAATACCATTAGGTTTGTGATACAAAACTACACAAGGCAGCACGTGCTTCAACTCGTCCATGTAACAGTTACGTTTTTTTTAATATATATTTCTAAAGAATACTTACAATACCATTAAATCCCTCAACGGGGCTTTTCCTATTTCTAATAAGATAAACACTCTCTCTCTCTCTCTCTCTCTCTCTCTCTCTCTCTCTCTTCGTTACAATATGCAATATCTTAAAACATCTCATATCATATTAATTATCGATCGGGAGAAAGATTAACAAATATATAAACTTTCTTCTAAACCACTTTCATAATTGTAAACACATGTGTTCATTACTATGTTGTTTGTTTTAATGTAATTGTATACAATTTGTGATTAAAATATGTTAAATTAAACTCAATAGTGATACTGAATCTGATGGTAAAATACATTTTCCTAATATGGTCTTGAATTCTCGTTTAAAAATAAAGACTGATATGCCGAAATTCTTCAACGACCTATTGTACGATATATAAACTGTTCGAAATATTGTTTCAGTTATAACTAAGTTAATTACTTAGATATGTTTACATGAAATTAAAAAATATGTGCACGTGTCGTGTCAGATAATGTCGTCTCAAATCGACAAACTGGTGTTAAAATAAAACAAAACATTTTCTTATGGCGCCTGGTACGGTTCAAGATGAATGACAATGGTGTTTATGGTTATTAATTGTGTATGTAGCGTGTCTGCAAATAGATTACGAGGACATTGACGTTATAAGGTTAACGTTGGATGATTAATAAACTCTGAGAGGAATTGTGTTTGTGAGTTCACTATATATTCTCTGATGTAAGTTAACTGCATGAAATTATTCTCTTATGTATTGGCTTTGCGTGACGCCAATTGAATGATTTTTACACTATTTCAGATTTGAAAAAATATGATGTTTGTTATCAAATATAAACATGTTTGAAAAAACACACACCCGAAAATGCACTATTTTAGGTAATTGGATAAATATTTCTTCAATATCACACAAATCTATATCTAAGATGGTCTTTTTAAATTTTGAAAGTTCATACATAGATCTGTAGACCTAAGAGAAACTGAATAATGAAATAGTATAAACATCTACATTTCTATGTGCCTTTTTTGTAAAACAATTGTAAATGTGGATAGGTAGGGTATAGCCAAAGTTTTTTTCTAAAAAAATGATATGCTGAAGAATAAATCCCACTAAGATGAATATGGTTTTGAACGAAATAAAAAAACAAACAATATTAAAATGAGCTAACTCCCTTAATTTGTCATTCAGATCTGTAATCACCAAAAAAACATTCAGCAAAAAACACTTTGAAATACTGTTAACAGCATTTACGAAAGGCAAATGTAGTTTAATCTTTAAATTTCAATATAAATGTCCTAATATGGTAAGGTGTCATCATTCATTGTTTTAATAGCATCAGTTATCAAATTCAACATGTCTCTCCATCAGTCAACTCGACTTATTATATATATTTTTTTTGTAATTATAATTATGATTTATAAGAAGAAATAATTGTTTTGTGCAATGCACAAATGAGAGAGGCTACAGTTGTTATTTTAATGTAAAAGTATTTATTGATAAACAATCGACAAAAACCATCATTGGCTTGGTATTTGCCGTTTGTTTCACACTTACTGGGATATATTCGCTGTTTGTTTCACACTTGGACAATTATGTTTATTGTTACGGCCTTGGAAACGTTTTCAATTTATATGTTTTGTCGATTGAAGAAACCCTTGGATACCCTCTAAGTACATGTCACCCAGGAAAGTACCATGGTGTATAAAAGCTAATCTGTGTTTGCCCAAGTGACAGTCACTTTGACAGTAACCATGACTCTGCTATTGATCTTATGCCTGGGACTAAGCTTAGGTAAGCACTGTTTATTTCATCTAGTTATGATTGAATAACCATTTATATATTAACTTTACCATTAGCTATTTCTTTGTTTACACTAACTAAACATTGTTTTCTTGCATATGGTTACCGTAGATCGTGTGGAGTTAGTAGGAATTACATTTTGGTTCTCCTTCCAGGTAATGGAAACAATGATTTATTTAATTAATACCTGTTAATATTTTATGTTAGTTTTAATTGGTCAGTCTATTTTGAAAAGTAGGAAGAGACGGCGACTTGATAGTATAAAAGCCCAATCATCACCGATGCATCTTTTCCAGTTTGTCTTTTTCATCTTATGTATATAATATGGTGAAAAATAATAGCTCATATTCAGGTCTTCATTGTGATATATAAAGATAAAATCCTTTGTATTATTTGGATTATTCTTACTTATGATGACCTTTTTACGATAATTTAGAGAAACAACACCAGGTATGTAAATTCCCGCATGTTTCTGTACATCCACGTCAATGCGGTACTCAATAGATTTTCTTATCTAAGGCATGATGTGTTTTTTTAAATTAAAATTAATAGTCATTGTCTTTGACAAGACTAAAAGAGAATATGAATATTTATATATATTATTTTTTTTTATTATTTTATTATTTCTTTAGAAGCATGTATTCCCTCTTAAAGTTGCATTGAAATAAAAAATAATTATCTTGAAATTATAGTTTTAATTAAAAATGTTCTTATTTCGAAAAAAAGATGCTAAATAATTTGATAATATTAAAAAACGTATGACTTTACTGGGTCTGTTTCTTAGTTAAATAATATTTATTTTGAAACTCTTAAAAATAATATTTTAATATGCGTTAATACAACACTCATAAAATCAATTTGTTTAAAAAACTCTGTTAGTAAGGTTACTTATTTTTTAAACGAAACATGCAGATATGTATTCGTATAACATTGTGCTTCATAAAGGTCCGGACAGCACTTTTGTATTTTAAACAGTCAGTCGTCCGTAGTAGTCGGTTATTTTGTGAAACGGTATATTTCTTCTTCGGAATCGCTGAACATATTTTAACAGTATATAAGTTAATATAAGTTTACCGTCAATTTGGTTGTCGTAAATTTAGCATATTGTAATATAATTAAAATGCATGTAGAAGATGGTGTTTTGTTTTAGTATATTTGCATGTTTTGTATCTAAACCATTGTTTTTAATTTATTTAAACATAATATTGTAATTGTAGTTCGTTGTAAACCATATTTAATAGATCAATATTTTAATTCAATAAAATATGTCATAATAAAAAGCAATGTATATATGTTTGTTTAAGAGCACCACATGCGGGTTTATATACATGCCCGTCTTTTTTGATCGTGTTTTCAAATGTGTAAGGGCAATAATTTAATTATTACTGTTATACGGATTACAATCAATTGATTTATAGTAAACCTTAGATTAAGAATATACGAGGTATGTCAAAATAATAAAATAGGACGTATTTAGAAATATGCATGTTAATGTTTCAATAACACCATCAATTTCTATATTTAAAGTACATGCATGCAAAACTTTAATATCTAAAGCAATGCGATAGTTCTTAATGAAGTCTTTTTTCAAAGTCCCCCGTACTTCTAAACTCGCGTTTTGCATGAATTTACCGATCACTGAAAGTAGATTTGATATTTTATAACAATAGAAGATGTGTTGATCTTCCAATGATACCACTGGTTTGCGTGTGATGCCCTAAATAGGAAATTGACAGAGTCATCCTATTACTTATGAGACATACCTTGTATATCAAGTTTAAATTCACCTAAGTTGAGTAATGGAGCTCGGTCGGTAGGTTGCACAAGTCGAGTATGATGCTCCTCAAATACTAACTATTGCAGCAACGTTTAGTGATAAACAGAACGAAACAAACTATTTAAGTATAAAATTTACTTCGCTAGTTAAGTTAAGGTTAGTGATGCTATTTTTAACTTAATACTAAATGATCAGCACTGAAACTATAAGAAATACCCCTCCCACCCACACACACACATGCCAAAAATCAAAAATAAAATGAAAACCTAAGCGGAACAAAAACATTAAAGTCTTTAGACACTTAACTATGAACACACTAGAACTCTATACAATATACATTTGGTTAGCATAACATGTTATTAAAGTATATCAGAAGTTACCAGAGAAACAGACCGAATCAAAGGAGTAAAACTAAAAGTTCACTTAAATACAGTTATCATATTTGTGTTATCAATTGTTTTATTTCATATTTTTTCATATACACATGTTTGCAGTAATTATTGACAGTACAAAACTACATTACATTTCTTTGCTTTTACTTGTACATGAAATGACAGTATTTCTCAGTATTATATATATATAAACAACCTTTAACGAGATGATTGGGGGAAATAAACAGTAATGTTGTCTTGTTTGGTTTTAAGCCATAAACAGTGTTCATATTCTGAATACTTAATGTGGATGAGGAATAATGGATTTTACTGATTTTTCCTTTTTTTTTTAAATGAAAAAAATTATTGATTTTAAGAAAAGAGAAATAAAGAACAAAACGAAAGTATAAACAATTTTTGATACTGTATTTCATAATGACTGTAGCTACTCTGTTTTGAATCGAACACTGTATTTTTTGCCTTTCCTTTTTTTCAATTCAATTCAATTCAGTCCAACCTTTATTAGCAATCGGCAATATAAAGATAACCAAAGACACATGACAACGACATATTTAATACATGGTTATAAAAGTTATCAAAAACACATGTATCGAAATATTACATAACTTGTTTTAAAATCTTAATAGAAACTATCATTGCCGTTCTTGGTTAAGGTTAGGCAAAGTTACCATCTGATTTCATTGCTTTCAGATTGTTGATGACGAATTGCAACTAGTATTTATGTATAAAACTAAAATACAATGTTAAAAATTCGCATGTTCCTTCGGGTTTTCTGTTTTACAAAGGTTGCATTGTTTTAAATTCAATTTACTATTTATAGTTAATGTATGTGAACAATTTACTATTTATATTTAATGTTTATTATGAACAATTGACTATTTATATTTATTGTATATTATGAAGAATGTACTATTTATATTTGATGTATAAGAACAATTTACTATTTATATTTAATGCACGGTGCTGAACATTCATACATTCGCAGAAGAAATTAATTAAACATTCACGAAACATTATTCATAAAGGTTCCAGCAGACCCATAAACGCTTAAACACATTAATTTATATATTTATCTCGTTATTGTTTTGTTACATGGGTGTGGCTTATTTTCCAAGACTTTGATTCTGTTTTTAATTGGAAGTCATAAACACTGTTATTTGGTGAGGACTTTTATAATAAACGCTTTTATATATTTGCATTGATATTTTCCCGTTTTCAGTTTGTTTTGCAGGCTTAAGGCATACTTGACACTAATAATTATCAGTATTGTAAAACATCTGTGTTTAGAGAAATGTATAAAACATGGTTTATAAAAATTGATTGTTCAATTAAAGTTATTCTCCAATTATATTAGTAAATTATACACGGTTTTCCTAATATTTTAGGTTAGAAATATTACATATGAGTTCTTGGCTTAGTATATGTTACATGTGCTACCATTTACTCATGCCATGGTATCTGTACATATTTAGGCCCAGTTTTATTATAACAATCGCCAAGCTTGTGTAAATCTACTTCCAAGTTATTACTGTCTCGCAGCCCCTACTTTTGCCTAGTTTTATTATAACAATCGTCAAGCTTGTGTAAATCTTCTTCCAAGTTATTACTGTCGTGTGGGCCTTACTTTTGCCAAGTTTTATTATAACAATCGTCAAGCTTGTGTAAATCTTCTTCCAAGTTATTACTGTCGTGTGGGCCTTACTTTTGCCAAGTTTTATTATAACAATCGTCAAGTTTATGTAAATCTACTTCAGAGTTATAACTGTCTTTCGACTCTTACTTTTGCCAAGTTTTATTATAACAATCGTCAAGTTTATGTAAATCTATTTCCAATATTTCTTTCTTGCTGTCATTTCTTTGACTCCGTGTAAAAATATTTAAATCCATGGATTCACGAAGCTCTTTCAGCGTTTGTTATTCGAAGCTGGAACTAGAGGCGACTGGGATGTTGCCTTTTTATCACCCCTCCTGAACATATTTAATAAAACGGAACCTGCTTTTTAATTAGTTGCATCATTTTAACGTTTGCTTTTTAATGCAAAGTCGTTGAAAATGAAATAAGTTTGCCTATGAATTTGTATTAATTTTGTAAAATTTATTAGCCCGATTTTTTTAACCCTTAGATTTTTTTACTCCATTGATACGAGTTTTCCCGCACCAATCACAAAAAGCCTTTAGAAACAGTGCAGGAAGAGCAATCTGAACTCTTCCTGCACTGTTTTCCACTTTGTCAGTTAATATAAACATAATTCACCCAATAATTCAAAAGCCTTCTATATTAGGTGTCCAAGGGTGTCTATATTAGGTGTCCAAGGGCGTCTATATTAGGTGTCCAAAAGGCGTCTATATTAGAGGTGTCGAAAGGCGTCTATATCAAAGGTGTCCAAGGGCGTCTATATTAGGTCTCCAAAAGGCGTCTATATTAGAGGTGTCCAAAAGGCGTCTATATTAGAGGTGTCCAAAAGGCGTCTATATCAAAGGTGTCCAAGGGCGTCTATATTAGGTGTCCAAAGGCGTCTATATTAGAGGTGTCCAAAGGCGTCTATATTAGAGGTGTCCAAAGGCGTCTATATTAGGTGTCCAAAAGGCGTCTATATTAGAGGTGTCCAAAGGCGTCTATATTAGAGGTGTCCAAAAGGCGTCTATATTAAGTGTCCAAAAGGCGTCTATATTAGAGGTGTCCAAAGGCGTCTATATCAAAGGTGTCCAAGGGCGTCTATATTAGGTGTCCAAAAGGCGTCTATATTAGAGGTGTCCAAAGGCGTCTATATTAGAGGTGTCCAAAAGGCGTCTATATTAGGTGTCCAAAAGGCGTCTATATTAGAGGTGTCCAAAAGGCGTCTATATTAGAGGTGTCCAAAGGCGTCTATATTAGAGGTGTCCAAGGGCGTCTATATTAGGTGTCCAAAAGGCGTCTATATTAGGTGTCCAAAAGGCGTCTATATTAGAGGTGTCCAAAGGCGTCTATATTAGAGGTGTTCAAAGGCGTCTATATGAAGTAAAAGGTTAACTACCTGGATGATTCCAAATATAGCTATTTAATGCATCCTCACTTAGATATATGGCTGATATTTTCAGGTACAAATTCATTCCCCAAGAACATTACAAGGTGCACAAAGTATTTAATTGACAGACAATCGTATTGGTTTGATCAATGTAATGAGTTTCAATTTGAAATTTTACGAAAGGAAACTCTAACTAAAATGTCTTAATATGGACACATTGAGTATTGCTAGAGTTCTTCCTGGATCTGAATCTATAGGATTCTTCACTGTATTCAACTTTATTATAGCTTGATTGCGTAGAAAATGCATGGCTTATTTGAACCACACTCGACCCCGCTTCTTGGGTAAAACCAATACCGAATATTTTTGTGGAGATTGGACTCGAACCTGTTACCTCTGACATGAGCTACATACACTCTATTTACTACAGTACCGTTCCGCTTTACATCAATTTAGTAATTTGCAATTTACAACATTTCTTAAAAGAAACACTTCCTGATATCTGAGTTGTTCGGATTATACTAATAGTATGTTATTTCTGCTATTTTGGTTCACCCTCGCAATAATTACTGGTACCAAGGATTTCGTTGGGAGTACAGAATGCAACCAAGAAAAGCATGTTGTTTTAAAGTCTGTTCATGAACTGTTATGAAATGGGAAATACACTTCAATCTTTAGCACTATTTTCGAATTGCGTTGAATGAGCTCCATGATAAATGACCAGAATTAATCAGTAAAATTTATTTTTTTATAAAAAAATCTTTCTAAAGTAAAGCATATATATAATGGTCAGCAGATGACCACTATAAAACGATTGAATTGAATTTGATTTCGATTTATGTCCACATTTTTCCCTCTGAAATACATGAGATAAATATATGTAAAACATTTTGTACTTTCAGATTTAAAATTGCCATTTCTTGCATGCATGGTTTGCAAGTTGGTATATTTGCACCTCTTATCCTTTAAATTTAACACTCCATTTATGTTTTGTCAAATGCAACAATCCATCTCAGGGTTGAATTTCTACTGCAGTCAATTGGCCCGCAACAATCCATCTTAGAGGTGAATGTCTACTGCAGTCGCATGGACCGCAACAATCCATTTCAGGGTTGAATGTCTACTGCAGTCACATGACCTGCAACAATCCATCTCAGGGGTGAATGTCTACTGCAGGCACATGGCAAGCATGGTCCAGTGCGTAGCAAAAAATGGGTTAATGAATATTCCATTCCAACCGACACGGTTGATCAATCTTCCGCGCGTTGTTGCCTCCGCTGTCCACATGATCCGCCATTGAGAAACACACTATGTGGTGAATTCGTTAAAATCCGTTTCCATTTGGAGGATTGTATTATTGCAATAAAATTAATCACCCGGTTTCAATGGGAGTATGCTGTAGAAATACGATCATGAGCTTAATATCAAACAAACAGTGATGATAACAGGGACATGCATGTCAAAACTTCTAAAGCAAATGCTACTATTCTGATAGCTGTGCTGCAGCACGGAGATCAGCTTGAAGAAACGGACACTATTATAATGGTAAAGGGAGTAAACTGGCATTTAACTCTAAATATGGCGTCATAGATAAACATATACAAAGATATACTTAAGATTTAAAGGTAATTGTATATTGCCGCTTTATTATACGTCTCACTACACAGTTACGCCCCTTTTTTCCACGGTAACATGATTCTTACGCTTAAAAACAAGGCCTATGTAATTTGAACTATTTTCAAAATTGTTCATAGAAGTTGTGATTTCTTGCTGCATAATTATGATTAGAGCAAAAGTTGGTATAGCATATACTGCAATAAGACATCACTGGTGTTAAAAAATGTGATTTTTATAGGATTTCAATATATGCATGTATTTATGAGCATTTGAGGATTTATTTTTTAAACTAATCTCAGGGTGTCACTGCACCCTCTTTCAAAAAACCAACGTGGTCAACCTACCAGTTATTGTGCATTTTTATGTGTGTTTACATTTCTGATTTAAAAAAAAACAACTTACAAAACAATTCTATGAAGAATTATTTTTTTACCATGGAAATCCTAGACCTTATTTTATATAGAACAAAGAACAAAATTTAGCTGTGAATGGAGACCTATATAGGTCGGTTTTCAGAAACTAAAACATTTGATTTGTTTACTTTTCCATTTTGAACGAACTGCCATCGATATCTAGATCAACCATCGTAAACCGCGACGATGTAAACAATTATGTACAAATGCATAGTTTACCGCTGATCAGGTGCGAGCACGGATATTTTCGGAAATGCGAAGCTATGTTCGGAATGTTCACGGGGATAAATGTAAATATTGACAATACTTTTGGGTTATTGGACATAATGGTACGTTTTCACTATTTTCTTTGTAAACTAATCATCCTAATTTTGAGCGAGAAATCTCCCTTTATTGTATTGTTTTTTAATACCAAAACACCATGTTTTGAATAAAGCTTATATACAGAAAAAGGGTTTGTTTCGTTATGAACTGCTCTGATAATATTTCAAATGAACATTTATCACCCATGCTGACATATATTGATAATCGGTTTTGAAATTTAAACACTTCACACACTTATACGGTACGGAACAAATACGGGTTTACCACGAATCACGATTAGAAGTTATTTATGATGTTATAATACGATGGACCCTGCTATGCCGAGAATATTTCTTAGACGCACACTGTGTTTTCAATGCATCATTTTGAATGTTTCTGCAGCAGATGTTATAACGGGTGGCGAGGTTGCCATACAAAATCGCCATTACTTTGATTTGTGTCGTTAGTATTCCTTGGAGTCTTGTAGCTCCCTCACTATTATTCGAAAATAGAATAATGCTTATATCGATGAAAGGGGGCGCGAGATGTGGTGCATGTTTAGTTTATCCTTATGAGAAGGTTCAATGAAACTGAGTCTGTTGCTTTTTTCTTTTCATGAACGCGTTCTGTGCGTCCGCAGTCGTAGATACTCAATTCCATCATCATTCCGTATTAGGATATTCGGCGAGATGGTCCGAATGTGTGCTTCCAATTGATCTGTTTATCAGATAGTCTTAGTGTACCTTATGCAACTCGAGTTACTTAAAATTATCATTTATTTTATGGTCGCTTGATGCGTCTTGAAGTCAGTTGAACATTGCAATTAAATACATATGAATTGATCAATCACACTACGATTTTATGTCATGTATCTATGTGTTTAGTTGCCAGTCTGGCTTGTTTATTTGTTTTTATAAACAAAAACCTTTGCTATATATTAACCATTTCAGTTTTTTCAAATGCAACATTTCCACCCGGACGCACCTGTTTAGTACAATCACGTGATCAAAATGGACTAGCGTTCTGTGGGGATCCAGTTGGTAGGAGATGCCCTAAACCGACTGACACATGTGACGCGGCACCTGGAGATGACGTCAGACGTTGTTGTCTTGGTTGCCGTTTTGGCCGACCTTTATCGAACACACTTTGTGGTGGAAATCATGGACTCCAATGTCCGCGTGGATTATTTTATTGTCATACAAATAACCATCCGGACTCATTTGGCGTTTGCTGTTGGGACTTTTACCGAGGCTAGAGAAATCAGTTGTATAAAAAGGAATCAGTAGTCCATGATATGAACTAAATAAATCAACAAGGAAATCAATGACAAAAAATAGAAATGATCCAAAAAAAAAAGGGTTTTCAAGATAAATGTGTTCAAATGTGACATTTGTTCTATATTTTGGTGATTTAAATTAAATTGTACAGAAAGAAAATATATTTTACAATGCGACTTGTGTTTTTTATATTTTTAATTCATCATGTATGAAATAGAACACCATGCACTGTTATAGAAGAACATATACAAACAAATAATCAAACAATCAATATATATATGCAGATAACAAATAGTTATCGATATTGACCTGCCGGAAATGTTGTATTTCAAAGGGATGATATTTTATTTGATTTATTTTCAGAATGGATAGTTTAACCAGATTGCTCAAATGATTGATGGATGTTCACAAATATAAGCTTTCTTGTGGAGAAAATTATCTATGTGCCTTAAAACTAGATATAATCTGCTTAAAAAGATAGATGTATACAGTGATAATATATATATTATATCAAATGTGCTGTGCTCTACACGTTTTTATCTTTGAGAAGTCAACATTTTATTCATTATACACATTGACCTGTTGTTGTTTTAACACTATTTCAATAAAAAAACATTTGATATCGTTTTTACTATCCTTAGTACAGAGATCAGTTTAGAGGGGACGTTATCAGTAAATAGCTAGTTCTAATATAGTGAATAAATATTCACTTACGTCATCCACCACAAATACCCAGCACGATATATAATACGTATATAAGGATCAAAACGGCATTATTCCTTGTTAAGGACTGGATTACCTACCATGTAAACGTGAGACTATTTTACTCCGGAACTGTGTATGTAAACCTGTTCCACACGTACAGATAATATAACAAATGCCATATTGGACTAAACTAGAAATATTAACAAATGTAATAACTGCAACATCTGAAATACATGACGGATACAGTGTTTGACATCGTGACTTCTGATTTTGTCTCGCCGCAACGAAGGAGAGACGAGATTAAGGTGTTGAAAAATGAACACGTTTTATCTCAAAATGCGTTATTAACGGACAACACAGAACTAGATATACAACTACAGGAGTCATTGAATATTCTTGTGTTACATATTTATGAAAGTGAAATGAAATGTGTACTAAAATTGATGCTAACTAACAAACTAACTCATAGACGTTTACATACTTACAAAGTGAACTTAAACACACAATACAATGTAGTGTTATGAATCAACATTTACTATATACACAGTTTAAGTACATATACATATACTACTAATATAGATTATTATGAAATTAAAGTATCTCTCAGTGTTAAGAATGTTTGTGTTCATTTACATAACTGTCTGTATAAACAATGTTCTCTACAAGTACTAGTGCTGGGACACTCATACTTGTATCATAGTTACAACTAACACCCTGCATTATATAATGCACATGCTTAGTACTTTTCTTTTTTTTTATTTATTTAAACAAAATTTTATTCTTTTTTTCTTTTTAATTCTTTTTTCTTTTTAAATATGTTTTACTTAGAAATATATATTTTTTTATTATTTTTTTTATTATTATTTTTTGTTTTAAATATGTTTTACTTAGAAATACAGGTTAAAGTTTTATGTACAACTACCATCAAGTTCATATCTCAAAAATCACTTAATGTATTTGATCGAAACTTCACACAATAATATTTCTTAGTCATTAAAACTACTACATTTAACAAGTTAGATAACTCTTGCATGAATATAATATTATATTTTTTTTTATCTCCCATGTGTGTATTAACGGTCAAAGCGGACACGGCGAGACATATCATTCCGCGGAATTCTTGTCTTATTTTAATAAGCATCGTAACTTCTACTATAGTTTTGTTAATATATCTGAACATGAAACGTTTCAAAGAAATTGATATGTTTTAAATTATATAAAATTAAAATGAATGACAATTTATCAATGAAATAACGGTTGCATACAGCAATCAGTTATGCAAATTTTTATTAAAAAAATAATTTCCCTTAACCAATTATTCATATTACTACACATCATGTGGTATGGCATTATTATACCCACCACTACTGCTTTAACAGCCTAATGACCAGTGACCAGACAAAAGATATACTTGTAGATATACACTGAATTAAAGTATTTAACCTTCTATTCAAGGGACACAACCAGTATCACAGCCATAACTATAATCGATGTATGTCAATTTGATGACAGTTATCACAAAGTAAGAAATATTGAACACAGTGTTTACGTGTTTGTTTATTACTTGTGTTATTAAATCTGATCCCTGTTAACCACGGCGCTATATCAGATTTTTTTCGAAAATAGAAACCCACGTAAGCAGGTGCTCGGTGTTTGGGGCTTGTGGGATGGTGCGTATCGTGTTGCCCATTATAAACAATTTCAATAAAGTCAAGTCTGCCCATTTCTTTTCTTAGACATGTTCTTTGGTTCCAAGGGATCCTTTCTATCAGATGCCATTCATAAAATATAACTTTGTTTTATCATTGGTTCAATTTTCTTATACGGACACGAGGAAAGGAAATGCTCGTTTGACAAATTGCTGTAGACGTCACTTCCGCTAGTTGAACAATGTATACATTTCTTTAATGTGTATCTACTCTATATTTCAGCTATATATGATGCCCATGGTCAAAGACACGAGTGTTTAGTACCTACAGAGCGCACTTTTGGACGGCAAGCGTATTGTGGAGGGTATACGGGTGCAAGATGTCCCTTGTATACAGACACGTGCCGCTACTACCCGGGTGCTGATTATGGTCCTTGCTGTATGGGATGCTTGTATGCACCACCATGGAAAAAATGCGGAGGGTATGGGGGAGAGCGGTGCCCGTACGGCTATGTTTGCTATCAACAACATCCATCTGCGACGGATGGTTGGGGCGTATGCTGTTGGCTAGGATATAATCGTGGTTAATGATATGTTCCTGAAAATAAGCAAGTTTCGTTTCAAAACACACTTCATTAAAGGACTACACGGAAAAGAAATCTACAACATGAGCGATTGTCTCTTCTTAAATAGCATACTCTTATAAAAAGTGAAATGTAATGCGTATTATCTAAAAATGGTGCAAGCAATCAATTTAACTCGCAGATAGTTTGGAATGGAATGGATGAAATGGAAGTCTTTATTTAAAAAGGGTAGCCCAATTAGTATGAATCTGTTCTTCATTGGAGCCCTCATGCACAATAACTGAAATTTAAACCCACAATAAAGTGAAATACTCTTAATCAACATCAACTAAATGAACAGTTTTGACACAAATTCAATAAATGCACATACAAATCATTATATAATTTTATGAAATTAAAGTATCTCTCAGCTTTAACTATGTTTGTGCTCATTTATATACCCTTCTGTTCTGTATAAACAATGCAAATGATAGTATTGGATTGTATAGGGTATACGGGATATGTACAGACACGTGTCGCTATTACTCGGGTATTGACTATGGTCCTTGCTGTATGGGATGCTTATATGTGATTTTGGGATTAGGGGCGATACACATCTTGTTATCCATTATGAACAAACTCTATAAATCCGAATTTTTTTATATGATTGCATGGGGTCATCTTTATCAAATACTGTTTAAAATAAATAGAATATTAACTTGTTGGAACGGCCTATTTTATCATGGGTATTCTGTTCTCACACGGACAAGCGGAAGAGTATATGATCACTTGATCAAATTACTGTTTACGTCACTTCCGGTAATTGAGCAATGAAGACTATTTCTTTAATGTGTATCTACTCTTTATTTAAGCTATCGCTGGTGCCCATGGTCAAAGACATGAGTGTATGGTTCCAACAAGGGGTCCTGACATACAACCAGCGTTTTGTGGAGGGTTTGCGAATGCAAAGTGTCCTTTGTCTACAGACACGTGCCGCTATTATCCGGGTGCTGACTATGGGCCTTGCTGCATGGGATGCTTACATAGCCCTCCTTGGAAAAGGTGTGCGGGTTTTGCTGGAATTCGATGCCCATGGGGATTTGTTTGCCATGTCCAAAATGATGGCGTGATGGATAGCTTTGGCGTTTGCTGTTGGAAAGGATTTGGATATGGTTAATAATACAGTTTCTGACAATAAGTTAGTTTCGTTTGAAAACGACTTAAAACATTCTTTATTTACGGACTTCACAGAAAAAGGTATTCAACATCAAGGAGCATTGACTATTTTACATAACATATACTTATTAAAGTGAAATGGAATGTGTTCTATCTAAAGTCATGCAAACTAACAAACTAATTATGTTTACATACTCAAAACATGGACCAAAACACATTACAAATTGATATCGATGATCATGAAATTAAAATATTTCTCAGACTTAGCAACGCGTGTGTTACCTTTCTGCATAAGCCTAGAAAATGCCAGTATTGGATTAAACTATAGATAACCCAGCTCTGATTACACTGTAGAATGACCCGCATCTGATTACAATGTAGAATGACTCAGCTCTCATTACTCTGTAGAATAAACCAGCTCTGATTACATTGTAGAATGACCCAGCTCTCATTACACTATTGAATGACCCAGCTCCGAATAAACTGTAGAATGCCCCAGCTCTTATAACACTGTGGAATAACCAAGCTCTGATTACACTAGAATGACCCAGCTCTGATTACACTGTAGAATAACCCGGCTCTGATTATAATATAGAATAACCCAGCTCTGATTATAATTTAAAATTACCCAGCTCTGATTACACTGTATTATGACCCAGCTCTGATTACAATGTAGAATGACCCAGGTCTGATTACACTGTAGAATGACCCAGCTCTGATTACACTGTAGATTGACCCAGCTCTGATAACAATGTCGAATAACCCAGTTCTGATTACACTGTAGAATGACCCAGCTCTGATTACAATTTACAATAAGCCAGCTCTGATAACACTGTATATTGGCCCAGCTCTGATTACACCGTAGAATGACCCAGCTCTGATTACACTGTAGAATCACTTAGCTCTGGTTACACTGCAGAATGACCCAGCCCTGAATACACTATAGAATAACCCAACTCTGATAACACCGTAGAATGACCTAGCTCTGATTACACTGTAGAATGACCCAGCTCTGATTACACTGTAGATTGACCCAGTTCTGATTACACTGTTGACTGGTCCAGCTCTGATAACATAATAGAATGACCCAGCTCTACCCGCTCGAATCCCTTTAACAACGTAGCTTGGTTAGTTGTTCGGAGAAAGCTGATAGACGTCATAGTTTGGTAAGTGTTATAGGGACTGTGATAGACGAGTATTTAATTTTATACCTTTTACACTGAACAGTTTTGAAAACAAACAGTAAGTCCGATCCTTAAATTTCAAAAACAAAATATGTTTAAATAA
The DNA here is from genome assembly GCA_029582155.1 of Panopea generosa. Lineage (NCBI taxonomy): Eukaryota > Metazoa > Mollusca > Bivalvia > Adapedonta > Hiatellidae > Panopea > Panopea generosa. The sequence goes on along the minus strand of CM055908.1, from coordinate 24,821,561 downwards.
AAAGTTTTTTTTGCACGTGGCGTTCAAGGTAAATCATAAAGCGGGACCCGAATATCGATAAAATGTACACTACCAATTTACATTTCGAAAAATCACATCTAGGTTTATTGTGACAAACCGGTTGTATGTTGCGCTTGCCAGAGCATGTTAGGTCGGAAGCTATTGGCATGTTACACGCAGAGATGATCTATAGCACCGTAGCAAGACACTGCAATTGCCACCATAAATGATTATTCGTCTAGAAGAACACATGCAACTAACCGTCATCTGGATCAGTGTGTTTTCAAGCGAAACATGTGTGGTGGTAGCCTACGTCCACGTATGAGCTGGCATCAATTCGCTAGAACACAGCTTGTTGTGTTGATCGGCGATGTAATCAATCAGCCAGTGGTCCTCCCATTTTTGCGACATCATTTCCCCCCGTGGACTTTACGTTTTTCAGCACAATAATGTTCTGCACAAATGGTTGCAGAACAATGTAACTGTCATGGATTGGCCAGCTATATCTCCAGGCATGTCTCCTATTGATTATGTCTGTGATGAGCTCGATTATGGGGTTTATGCGCGCAATCACCTACACGTACAGTTCCAGAGTTACATCAGGTTCTTGCACAGGAGTGGGCTAACATCCAACAACTCCGTATAGCAACACTTATCGCCTTTGTATGTGGAAATGAGTCATACACACGGTATGAGAAGTATGACCTGGGTAGTTCGACCATTCGTTACTGATAGTGCTGTACTTCTGTTAATCATAAACGCTCATAATTGGTATTAACATAGATCATTCAGGTGATATTCAACTTTATACCTTGCTATTTTGAATGAAATATGTTGGCTAGAACTGAGCAAATTATGAAATTTATGACCTGTGCGTTTTCAAAGCTTTGCGGTGTATGTTAAGTTTATTTTTGAAGATGGCTGTCATATTGTAACATTTAAAAGTCAACATTTCTGAAGCAACTAACTAAAATAAAAAAAAGATAGTTAAATGCATATACAGCATAAAATGTAGTATTCAATGGGCACATCCACCATTAAATAAATTTGTGGAATGACTAATCACTATTCAAAGCATGTTTACAGCTCCTTTTTAACTGGTGTAGGAGATATAAACAAATATGTGTTTTATTCATCTGGTAATTTTACGTCACATTTTCAAAGGCATATATGAATGCATATTACGATACACTGATAATATACTTAGGAAAGCAAAATAATACTATCTAAAAAGGATTCTTATAAGGATGTTTATTGACCACAGATATTTTAAATAAATTGGTGAGAAAACATATACTAAAATATAGAAATTTCATGCGAACATCAACAACAACTAAATTAATAGTTTTGGTACATATGACATGCATACATACTTAATTATATAAATAATTAACATAAAATTGAAATATTCACCATATCTAACAACACTTTAGTTCATTGTTATATCTTTCTGCATACTAGTAAACTACTTTTTTATAACATTGCAAATGCCAATATAAGAGTGTAGATCAAATAATATATCATATAATTATATTTTTGAAGAACAAAAACACTAGCATATTTGAACATTTAAGAGACATAAGAAACTAAATTAAATGGAACAAAAGAACAAATGCCCAGCAAGGAACCCTTAGTTAAACAATTGTTACACTAAAGGTTGCCACACAGCATTCATTCAAGATACACAGATACAATTGTAACACTAAAGATTGCCACACAGCATTCATTCAAGATACACAGATACAATTGTAACACTAAAGGTTGCCACACAGCATTCATTCAAGATACACAGATACAATTGTAACACTAAAGGTTGCCACACAGCATTCAAAATACACAGATACAATTGTAACACTAAAGGTTGCCACACAGCATTCAAAATACACAGATAAAATCACATCATAACTATACTCAGTATATGGAACTTATCATAATTAGACAGACAAGGTTCACAGCCCCTCTCTAACTGAAGGTACATGTGTTTGTTCAACTGTTTATTCCATTCTTTGATCAATGACCCCGGCCCATTTTTAATGACGTATGTACATGGGGAGGCGTATGACGAGAGTCTGATAATCGGTTAAACTCGCCCCGTATTCCCACAAATTAAAACTAATTTGAGTAAACACTGAAGTTTAAAACATTTTTGTTAGAAAATATGGATAATCTTTGCGTTCAAACTGTTTAGTGAAATTGAAACTGTTCAGATAGGATATGTTAACTGAAAATAAATTTTAAACTTGGCTGCTTACTTTTGTTAAATGTTGTAAGAAGACATTTTAATGAACATCCAAGCTTTCTTGTTCTTGTGCATTAGCAGTGGTGATTTTACTTCATTCAGTCTCATGCAGTTTCTCCTGTCGCTCCTTCAGAAAACGAGAATTTGATGCCGTTGATAGATCCAGCAACGCGCGAAAGTGCAGTACGTGGGGGACTTACATGCACAAAAATGTCTAAAACACAGTTGTGGCATTTAAGTAGTTCTGGTTGATATTGTGTTGAGTATAAGTGTAGAATTGCAAAATACCGATGAGTGATTTGAATAAAGCAGTACTAGGCTAAAACGCGCAATTTAAGACGTATTATAGTTATTTCCCTTTGTTTACCTTGACTGGGTAGCACTTAGTATTCGGTCTGTAAACACAGCTTTGTCCTCTATTCTTAATATTTACTAGTTTTAGATTGATTTATTTTGCCTCAATTGTCAAATTAACTCCCGCTGGAAATTATCAGATTTATTTTTCCTATTATTCTCCATAAATCAGAGGCAAGCATGTGGTGGAATCTATGACATTATATATATTTGCAATGTCAAGATATAAGATACAAGAAACTTGTATTTAGTGTCGGATGTACAAATATAAAACACTAGGTGTAAAGCTATTTGTCAATAGACGTATGTTGGTTTTCATTGTAAGTCCTAAAGTTGAATAAATACATACCCCGAACTATAATGTTTATCTATCCTTGGACAAGGAAGGTACCAAAACATAATGATAAACCCTTTGCATAAACTTTCCTGAGCAAAACTGTTGACAGAGCTTTCTTTGTCCGTCGTCCATTAGAATTGCTAAATCAATGCATATACACATTGGAAATTACTTCTAACTCATTATATACCAATTATACTACTGATTTCGAAAATATTTTAACAGGTATATTCCTGTTTAAGCAAGATTCAGGGCGAAGTATCCTTAGTTTGCACGGAGTGTCATTTTGTGGACAGTTTTGTGTAATTCAAGACTTCAGGGTCATGATTGACCCAGTCCCAAATGTTTTACATAGAATTATAGAAGAAAATCTTAACAATATTTTACTACAAAATGTATATAATCTGAAGTTAAAATATTTTGCATCTTGTATAAATATGTAGTCCTCTACTACGCTTGTCAAATCATAACCGTAGCGTAAGATTAGACCTCTACCCAGGGGGTCGTAAATGTAAAATTTTCCATGTAAACTAACACGCACTTAAACACCACACAACACCATAAGGCACACGTGTTTACGCATGAGCGTTAACTACCTTTATTTGTACAGGCAACGTCTCACTACACAGTTATACCCCCTTTTCCCCGCTGTAACATGATGATTACGCTTAAAAAAACAGCCTATGTAATTTGGTTTTGAATTATTTTCAAAATGGTTCATAGTGGTTGTGATATTCATGCTGCAGATAAGTAAAGCAAATGTTGGCATAGCATATACTGCTATAAGACATTACTGGTGTTAAAAAGTGACTTTTATATGATTTCAACATATGCATGTACTTATTCATGAGCAATTAAGGACTTGTTTTTTTTTTAAAAAAAAAAGCTCAAGGTGTCACTGCACCCTTTTTAAAAAAACAAGCTGGTCAACCTACAAGTTGTTGTGCATTTTTATGTGGGAACACATTCCTGCTATGAAAAAAAATTACTATGTGGAATTATTTTTTTTACCATGGAGATCCTAGACCTTATTTTATATAAAACAAAAAAAAACATTCAAATGTGTAGTGAGACCTATAATAAGCATCAACATGATATATGATAACAGTATCCATGTCACATGACATGACAAGTTTTAAACATAGACTGACGCGTTTGGCAGGGTGAAATTAGTTGCATACATGTGTTTCGTCTTTCCGAATTCAGAACGAAACTAAGCTTCATCCTATCCTATTCAACCTTAAATATTGAAGAATAAACATTTAAATTTTGAAAAAAAAACGAAAGCTAATATGAAAATAACTTTAAACTGCTGGTTTATTTTCATTTATGTTAGCATTAAAAAACAACTTTATCATTGGAACAGACAATAATAGTTTTACGCGAGATAGAAGATAAGAAACGACTAATATTATACTCAAACCAGCAATAGAGGCAGTGTGAAATCCCATTTCCATGTGCACGCACGGATCAAATTAATCAGTGTGTTGTTTTACCGATATTGCATGATATCTAGACCACATGATTTCGTGTCAATGCGGCGACAACATTTTGAAATTAAAATGATATTTAAATATCGTAACAATTACAATGCCCAGATATCCGAACAAAAGTTAGTAGAAATGGCCTAGTCCATTTTTGTATGCCAAAAAATGACTTTGTTATAACTACATGTAGTATGACCTCTGGCCATGTTGTTGATAAATATAAAGGTGTTGCCAGCCTAATACTTAGCTAGTGCGTTTCACAAAAAATCTTACGACAAAAATCATCGTAAACGTAAACCAACACTTATTCATAGTATTTTTAATATTCATCAAAATGAATCCAAAATTGCTAAAACCACGGAGGAAATAATATATTTTCTAGAAATATACTGGTTTTAAATGTCGATCAAAATTTAAACAAACAAGATTGAATTGTCAAATTGACCTACGGCGATTTTTATCGTAAGTTTTTTTTTTGTGAAACGCAGCCCAGACGTCATCAGAGTATGGTATCACTAATTCAACCTAAGACAAACTTATCAGAAGAGTTTTTATTGTTTGGTTCATTAATTAATTGTGGGGACTAATCACAACAAAGACATACAAATGTATGAAGTGACAGCAGTTGTGAAACTCGTTCTTTGTTACATTATGATTAACTCAGGACTGCAGTAGCCTTCGCATTTGTACATATCAATTCAACACTTATTCAGACTGATATTCCGCACTTAAGCATATGCGAAGAAAGTGTCTTGCTCAAGGACGAGGGTACCATATATAGCCGTGGCGGATGATTGAACCCACGACCCTCTGATATCGGTGCTCTACCACTTAATATTTACATTTCCAATGCTATCGGCCTAAATGAACTATATGGATTTACTGCATTGCATTTCCCAATGAAAAAACACTTGCAGCAGGGCGGAGCTAAAAAAGGACCAGTTTACATTACTGGTTGCACGATTTTGTTTTGCTGGTGAGACGTCACCTTGCTGTTAGTTTCACGTGACGTTTGGCGTACGTTGTCGTACAAATGTGTGCACTTGTTCAGTATGTTGACATTCATGACATTGGCTTTGCGGTTTAAGGCGTATAATTTGCTTTTCAATTAATAAAATGGAAAAAAAAAACATCATCATAGTTTTAACTAAAATAGCTGGAGAATATATTGTAAATATTAGGATTAAAAGCCGAATTTTAAGTTTTCATCGGGTGCTGAAAAACATTAGGCCCGCTTAATGTTCGTGAAGGCCGAAAGGTTCTTTTACCCAGAATAGAACAGTGCAACAATGTCAAGTTTGCGGATGAATACATATTAACACTATTACGAATGAACGTTTTCATTACTTTTAATGCAACATTACAAAACAAGTTTCGAAAATTCTGATAACTCATTGGACAATCAACGACCGCATTTTATACAGGCTAGCGGAAGGAATTACATAATGTATGTAAATAGTTTAACTCAATCAGTTCGTCTTTAAATGTCGTTAATAGACAGGTCATATTACAACGTTACTCAAACTTTGACATATTTAAATTTAATCATTATTGAAATTTTGACTGAAATGAAGCTGTGATCTCAAGTTTGTACATCAGTGAAACAAAAGCATTATTGAATGTATGAACTTTTATTTCATTAGGATCAAGAATGACATTCTTGGTTCAGTGTTCTTATTCGGCAATATGTTATAATAAAAACATTAAATGTCTTCTCGGTTAAAAAAAACATTTACCAGCCTGGACAAGTTTGACAAACACAGCCTAGTTGTGGTGTTCACTATATTTATTGTTCATTGTTAGTTGTTAATATACACAATGAATTAAAAAAAAGTCTCTGCCAGCTTTGACAGTCACAATAAACTTCTCAATGGGATGATTGACATATAGTGGGGATGTGGATGAGTGCATTTTGTAACGTATAAAAAGGCTTGTTTCCTCCGACCGGCAATCTATTTGCAATCATGGATCGTATTTTGTGCACGTTAGTGTGTTTGTGTCTCGTTTTAGGTAAGTTTTTTTTATATATGTACTTTGAAGCGTTATTTGACATTGGTTATTTTGATTTAAGTTTTTGTTTTTGATTCGATGTAATATATTGTGTAATTTCATAGAATACGTTTAAGGTCTTGTTTTGGTTTAAAATATGTTCGCATTTTTAATTTTCGTTAAAATGTTGTAAAATATCCACGTATTTGTGAATCCAGTTTATTAATTTATATTACTTTATTTAACTCGATTTCGAAGAAAGCTCAGGGCGCATATGAATCGCTCTTGAGTACGCATCCTGGTTAGAAGCAGTAATGAATATTGTCTTTTAATAGGCATCGGGTTGTGCTGAGGATCAAACCTGTAACCTTTGGCATGAGTGGCTAACACTCTATCAAAACACTACAATCCTGATCAATAAGATTTATGAAAGACTATCTTTTATTTTAAATTTGGTTAAGATGACGTTTACTTTTGGAGACTTTGAACTGTATATGTTAATAAATCGGCACCACTTATTACAAAATAAATAAAACAAAATTATTGAAATATAGCCGGTTAAATCACGGTTTAACAACAGTTTAACAAGCTGATCAACCCGTACAGTAATTTAACAAAGGAGGACTCTCCGTGGCCGAGTGGTCTAAGGCGCCGTCCCTAGATCACTTACCTCTCATCGCTAAGGTCGTATGTTCGAGTCCCGCTCGCTCCAGAAACTTTATGTTAGACAGTTTGCCAGTTACTTGCGATAAGACGGTGGTTCTACTCAGTCTAGATCTGACTCAGTCCGAGGCCTTTCTCCACCAGTAAAACTAAATATGCCATATATAACCTGAAATGTGTTGAAAATGGCGTTCAACCCCATTCAAATTTTCTTTTTAACAAAGTTCATTGGTGAATATCGATTACAGATTTCAAACTTTGAACAAATCTAATGAACCTATATTATAACTACTCTTTATCAACTCTATTAAATATTATCTTAACTAATAATATCATGACATTGTTTTAATCATGTCAAAATATGCTATTGTATTTTTCTCATTTGAATATATGGTAAATTTATTCTTTGCTATGTTAGTTCTAGTGGATGATGTAAGACATGTGACACGACTCAGTTGTTTAATAATGCTAAATTAAGTACACTAAATCAATTTACTTATTATTCTGTACTGCTGTTTAATATAGTATTGATCGCAGAAATGAATGATATTTTTGTATCATAAAAAATAGAATCGAAAAAGTACTGCATATATTATGTGACATCTTTTACATCAAATCTGAATTTATACATAATTAAAATCTGAGAGTATTTTTATTTGATTGATCAGGTCATGAAGTCCTCAATACTCTGACTCCTGACACTTAACATGGAATCAAAAGAACATCAATTAAACACACACATTACTACATTATCTTGCAGAAACTAACAATTTAATGAGTTTTTGCAGACAATTATTCTAAATTACATTTCTTTCACATCATTCTATCTTGACAATGTTTGCAAAAAGTACATATTTTGAGTCTAGGTTGTTCGAATCTCAGACTAAATCGTTTGATAAATTTAGCCCAGATCATTTTTTATTTATAATAAATACAGGAATACACTACCTCATATCGGAACACGCCACGTGCTACTCGAATACATCACGTAATACTCGAATACATCACTTGAATTTATTTATTCGCTCGAAATTTGATTAAACTAACATAACGAGTTTTTCCTATGGCGGTTGATGTCATTTTCATCACATTTCAAGTATGAGACGTCCAATTCATAACCCCAATCTATCTCAGGATTCCTTGCGTTACGCTCCATTCAACTCTGTCTACATCACATGTCTTGTTGAGTCTTGCAATAACTTATCGAATCCAAAAACTGAAAAAAACAAGACATGGCAGTTTTAGATTATTCTGTTTTTAACCAAACCCGTATTTATACATCTACATTAGCTAAATCACATTTGTTTAATGTGCTCATTATATCCATGATCTTACATTTGAAATTTAAAACATCTTCAAAAAGGAGTCAATTTAAACCGTGAGCTTTCTGAAGAGCATCTACAGGGTATGTTAGCATATCTAAATATGTGGTGTTCAGTAAACAAAATGAGAGTTAATATCAGCAAGACAAAAAATGTTCACTTCCAACGGAAGAAAAAAAAGGAACTGCATTTACAAACTTCAGTTTTAGTGCGAGTCTTATTTTAAAATGAACCTCAACAAAAACTTAAGATCGTGTCACGACGTACACAACTATGCTCTGGTACCCTTCCTATTGAAATCGAAGCCGCGCATGTGTTAGTATTTTACCGGCCACTATTAGCGGGCAGTATTAAGATTGATTGACTGACCGGGTATGAGGAATTTAACGTAGAGACTTATATTGTGTTATAATACAAGTGATTAACATACTCTACTTCGTTACTAATACTTTTAACCACACTAATATACTGTTTTGTAACATACTGCAGCTGCAACAACGGCAACCTATCCTCCCCGGCGTCAGTGTTTAGTGCAGTCCAGGGATCGAAATGGTCCGGCTAATTGTGGTGGCTACGTAGGGGCCAGCTGTCCGAACCCTACAGACACGTGCAGATATTACCCTCGCTCTGATTATGGTCCATGTTGTCTTGGTTGCATGTATGGTCGAGCGATCGGCAGATGCGGGGGTTGGATGGCAGGCTGTCCACGAGGTTACTATTGTAACACTAATCGCGGATATCCTTTTGGTGAGGGCGTGTGTTGCTGGAGAGGATACGGAGGTAATTGACAAGAAGTAACCATAATATAACATACAGATATATACACCTTTTCTTAAATAATTTCACAAATATGTGTGAATAAAGAAGGATTTTATAATGAAACAGAATAATAATGATTGAATGATTGTGTAACTTTATGAATAAGTAATGAAGTATATATAAAAGGGGTCTCATAAATTAACCGCCCAATATGTTCGGAAGCGGCATACCCGTCTACATCAATTAATTATCAATAATGCTTGCTTAATACAAAAACCGATTTAACATAAATACTAAACAAGGTGTGTAACTCTGTATTCCACAAAGAGAAAACATTATCATAGCACGATGTATTATTTCCCTTTGTTTATTTATTACAAATGACATTAATTACAATAGAAGCATGCACTATTAGCGTAAATTTCAGTTTACCCAACACATTATACGAGTACTAAATAACGTATGCCTTTTTTATATAGCTACATATATATATCAAACTCAATCTAAAGATGTGGAAATATAAAAAATCTTACGTAGGAGAGTCGAGCTTTAATCTTTTATAGATAAAGGATGCACAAAACTTAACAATAAATGAATGCGCTTATTTTCCAATTTACTTTGATCACACAAAAACAATGTTTGATCTTCTGTTCAAATAAAACTTAAAAACAATAAAAACACACATAGACAATGTATAGGTTCATCGCTTGCATATATTAACGTGAAGCTATATTAAAGGACTCGCTACTTAGTTGAATTTTGTTCTTTGTTCTATATAAAATAAGATCTAGGTTTTCCATGTTTAAAAACGAATTACACATAGAAGTCAATTATTTCATAGCAGGAATGTATAACAACATAAAATTGCACAATAACTGGTAGGTTGACCAGCTTGTTTTTTTAAAGAGGGTGCAATGACACCCATAGACTGTTTGAAAAAACAAGTCCTCAAATGCTCATAAATACATACATAATTTTATGTTGAAATCCTGTAAAAGTCACTTTTTTGACACCAGTGATGTCTTATTGCAATATATGCTATGCCAACTTTTGCTCTACTCATCTGCAGCAAGAAATCACAACCACTATGAACCATTTTGAAAATATTTCATAACCAAATTACATAGGCCTTTTTTTAAGCGTAAGAATCATGTTACCTTGGGGAAAAGGGGCGTAACAGTGCTCTTATTCGTTTACATGAATATAGAACCGTGTTGCGTTGAAGTCCCGATTATTGTAAAACTTCTAATGTACCATATTAACACTGTCGTTCATGCTCATTAACTTGAATAGTGTATATTTATAAGGACAGAAATGATCCCGAAAATATATGATATGCACAAACCAGTTTTACATAACTCATCAAACTCGTTCCCTATACTCTTGATTGACCATTTCACACATTTAATTCCATGTATATTTCTTTTCAGGTGGAAAAAAAATGAAATATTAGATAACTCCATGGCAATGTTGATCTAATATTACAACTACCCAAATGTATGTTTACCCGGATGTATGGCTACACCTTTACAGTTGAATGGACACATGACCAATCCAAGTCCATAATGTTGATGTTCAACTCATGAGGAACGTTTGGATATACACCGAAAGGCTTTAAAATCGCAACACACGGATAAACTGCAAAAGAACATCTAATTCTATTTCGATTTTTTTAAAATTTATTTTATTTGATAATAAAAAACATCTTTCTGCCTTTCTTAGAAAGTTCCATCCAAAACTATTGCTTTTATCACTTCTTTTCATTGATTTGAAACATACAACCCCCTTTACCCAAAATTTACAAAAACACAACAAAATTAAAAAAAAAAGTCGTTAAAGAACTCAATGTTTTATTGCTGTTTATCCGTATGTTGCGTTTCTAAAGTATTTCGGTATATGTGACTGTGATTGGCTGTACAGATGTATTGTTGAATGTTTCCATTAAAATATATCACACGTAAAAACACTATTTATTTATAACTATACATTTATTGATTACCATACATCTCTGTACGTTGTTTATGTATACGTGCTGTCCATGTTCATTTCATTAAATGTTGCGCAGTGGTAGAAATTCGGATGAAGTAATACAAAAGTTTGACTAACTGGGCACAGGTTCACAAAAAAAACAACTTGAGATTTTCCTCAACTTGACTTTTTGAAGTGCTAGAACTTGCTAAATATTTATATTGCTCCTTTTTGCATGTTATCGTAACTGATGAGTAACTATTAGACATAACTACAATTCTGTGTAGTCATTAATTTGATGTTAAATCAGTTATGATTTAAGAATTTGACATTTTTTAATTTAGGTAAATCTCAGATTGAGATGTTTAGTTAAACCAGCCGTTTTTCACTAAGTATTAAGTAATAGGCGTGTATTACTTCTCAAATAAAGATATATACTTCCCAAACAAAGTCTTCTTATATCGAAAAAAAATATTAAAAAAAAACACTTAACAAACACATATAAAATACATGCCGTTATCAGGCCCTTCCCCAGGATTTAAATTTGTTTCGTATGTATGTAAGGATTTGCAATAAAGGAGACTACATTGCAAACATGTTTATTAAACTGGTTATGTAAAACGGGTGTCTTTCATCAATTTTGTTGTTTTTTTTACCACTAAGAATCAGTAAAAATATCTTACACTGGTGTGAGTTTGATAGCTTTTACGTCTATTCCAATGTAAAAATGACTTAAAGGTAGTAAATTGGAATTTAACTCTCAATATGGTGTCATAAACAAACATTATAAACACAAAACTAACATTTGTATGAATGCAAGGTATATACTTATATATTGTCGCTTTATCATATGCGTTGGTTTCAGGGGTTTATTCCTTTTTCTGTGCATACCTTTCCATTTTGAACGATCATCGTAAACTGTAACGGTATAAATAATTGTGTAAACATTTATAGTTTACTGCCGTTGCCACGTTAGATTCACACGCACTGCCGATAGTCCAAGCGTAGGGAGTCATGCGCAGAAAAATCACACGCATGTGTTACTGTTTTGAATCGAATACTTACATTTGTTTAAAGGTTATTTATCATTTGAAAACGCGTGTCTTTGATTAAACATATGTTGAACAGGCAAAAAACCCATTGGGGTGTTATTTTACTCTTAAAACCTACACTTACGACAATAGAAAATAGACGTGTTATTGACCGCTATAAGAGAAGGAAAATCACCAACAGTGAATCACGGTTAAACACAATTTTTACTAAATAAATAACATTTATTTTAGTAAAAACACACACTGACCGAAAGCTAAAATATTACCTGATCGAGTGATTCTTAAATATTCATAGAAACTGGCGTAACAACGGAGAATTAAGCATTTTTCAACGGGCATTCCTTCGCAAAAACCGCAAAAAATATCCACAACCATTTCATACAGTATTGTAATAACTATTGAAATCGCTGATTAAACATGAATTGTACACTTATAATTAGATTGAAAAAATTAAATAAAACAACGTAATTAACTTTAGTAAAATAAAAATAGAAAATATTGAATAACATAGATATATAAACATGATGAACATCATATAATTGATGTAAATTACTAAATAGGCTTCATCTTTAATTAAGAATATAAACAACTACACAAATAGATAAGTTATTCTTGAAACAATGACCAATCGGTGGGCCATGTTCTTACAAAATCAAAAGTAAAGTAAATATTTGCGAATAAATTAAGAAAAAAAGAACTAATTTAAGGCAATAGGCAGTTACAAATCACGCGTCACGGAAACAAGAATTGGCCGCGTCGCTAATAATATCAGTCACTTTTTCTAAGTCAGTTAAATACTTCATACTTGTAACAGCATACTACTACATATTATCTTTCATTTATTCATTCAACTATTCACTCACTCACTCACTCACTCACTCACTCACTCACTCACTCACTCACTCACTCACTCACTCACTCACTCACTCAATCACTCAATCACTCACTCAATCACTCACTCACTCACTCACTCACTCAATCACTCACTCACTCACTCACTCACTCACTCACTCACTCACTCACTCACTCACTCACTCACTCACCTACACACTCACCTACACACTCACCTATTTATTTGTCTTGCTCAAGGACATTTCACCTGGCCGTGGTGGGGTATCGAACCCGCCTCTCCCCAATTATGGGTCCAATGTTCTAAGCACTCCACGAATCAGGCACTTCAGGAAAATGTTGGTAACTTATTTACAAAAGGCAAACTTAAATTGTGTACGAACCACATCTTTGATAATTAATTTATATCAAGTTACACATTCTACTTGTGTGGTTAACGCGTTTGACACTTAAACTACAAAGACAAACGCTACGTAAAAGTCAATCACATAAACACTAAACATGCAGGATAACCATACGTTTGGTACCTTAATTACACAAGATGAAGTATCACATGCATGATTACTCCACGTTTGGTGCTTAAATTACAGAAGACGAGGGCTACATGTACCTGCATGATAACCATCCGTTTGAGATCTTTATTACACAAGACAAGTGCTACCTGCAATAAAGACACATGGTAGGAACATAAGTTGCACAAGACAAGCATAAATACTATTATGACCACCAGTTCGATACTTTAATTACACAAAACAATCACAAATAGCATGATTACATTATGATAGGTATTTAAATTACAGCACCAGTTGTATGATAAGCACACCTTTGGTACATAAAAAATACAAGACAAGTGTTACCTGCATGACAAGCACATAGCGCGTATTTGGTATTTGAATTACACAAGACAAGCACCAATTCCATGAGACCATCCGTTTGGTACTTACATTACATAAAACAAGTTCAAACTGCATGATGAGCCCACTTTGGTACCTAAATTATAAAATAAAGCACCAACGGTATGAGAACCATACGTTTGGTATCTACATTACATAAGACAAGCACAAACTACATGATAAGCACACGTTTGGTACCTAAAAAACACAAATAACGCATAAACGGCATGAGAACACGTAAAGTACGAAAATTAAACACGACAAACATCAACGGCATGAGAGCAACGCGTTTGGTACCTAAATAACTAGACACGCACCAACTGCATGGAAAGCACACGTTTGGTACCAAATACAAACAAGACCGGCCCCAGCGACGTAAGATCCACACGTTTGTTACCTAAACTACACGGGACAATCACCAACTGCATGATAAGCACAGACATCAATGCCATGGTATGATAAGCACATGTTTGGTACCAAAAATACACAAGACAGACACCAACGGCGGGAGATCCACACGTTCGGTACCTAAATTCAACAAGGCAATCACCAACTGCATCAACGTTAGATGTGCGAATGATTATGGCATATGTTTTATCATGATCGTACCGGTATATACGAGTGCATGCGATAATAGTGTTTTGGGATTTAGTATGCATATACCGCCAAGTTCTTGTTTTACAACAAATTGCCAATATTAAACATTAGTAGTAGTAGAAGTGGTGGTAGTAGTAGTAGTAGTAGTAGTAGTAGTAGTAGTAGTAGTAGTAGTAGTGGTAGTGGTAGTGGTAGTGTTAGTGGTAGTAGAAGTAGTAGTAGTAGTAGTAGTAGCAGTAGTAGTAGTAGTAGTAGTAGTAGTAGTAACAGGTAGTAGTAGTAGTAGTAGTAGTAGTAGTAGTAGTAGTAGTAGTAGTAGTAACAGGTAGTAGTAGTAGTAGTAGTAGTAGTAGTAGTAGTAGTAGTAGTAGTAGTAGTAGTAGTAGTAGTAGTAGAAGAAGTAGCAGTAGCAGTAGCAGTAGCAGTAGTAGTAGTAGTTTTATTCAGAAAAGTGATTATTAATCTATACTTGGCCAGGACTATCACAGAATGTCTTTGTATTATACATGTTCAGTACCTTATCATTGAAAACTTAAGTAACTAATTTTACTTGAAAACTTATTAATAGTTCATGAAGTGAAAAATTAAGCTTAAAATAAAACATATTATAAAAGTGAACCCAAATTGTATCATGATATGGGACGCTTTACCATTAGTAGTTGTATAGTTGTATCTGCTCCAACCATAGACAGTTTCAAGTTACAGATCCAGTCCATCACGATCAGACCCTAGTCAAGCAGGCTTGTTTTTAAACTTTTAAATGCACTGTACAAAATAATTTGAGAAGATTCATTTATAAATACACAGTCGTCTTTGCGCTACACATGCCGGTACGTGTATACACCTATATACATATTAAATATCTTATCGTTGCAGTTTCATTCGCCTTATACCGGTGGTCATACTATAAATGTAGTGTCATATTATATAAACTAATATAATACAGAAGGGTATACATAACCGGGACACGAGTCTTTAAATATGGATATTTCATTTAAAGGAAAAAATGCGTTAGTAACTGGTGGTGGAAGAGGTATGCTATTTATTTTTATATATCGTCCATACACATACAATTGTGTATACGATATATCAAAATCTAATTATATATTATATCGAATACAGCAGATATAGGTAATTTTATTGTCTAGAGAATAAATTAATACATTGTGTAAAAGTACTTATATTACCAAGGCAAATAGTGGTAATAACAAATGATTATTCTAACATGCCTTTTCGACATCGCAATGCATTATCTACAAACCAGTCGGCATCAGAATGAAGTTTGGAATGTCCAAATCTTCTAATGTAGAAGGAGTTAAAAGTATGGTAGATTTATCAGAATACAGGAAATGTCCGTATCTAATGTTTGAGAAGTAAATATCATGGTAGGTTCATCTGAATACAGGGAATGTCCGAATCTATTGTTGGAGGAGTAAATATCATAGGAGGTCCATCAGAAGACAGGGAATGTCAGGGAATGTCCGTATCTAATGTTGGAGGAGTCAATGTCATGGTAGGTTCATCAGAATACAGGGAATGTCCGTATCTAATGTTGGAGGAGCAAAATATCATGGTAGTTTCATCAGAATACAGGGAATGTCCGAATCTAATATTGGAGGAGTAAAAATCATGGTAGGTTCATCAGAATACAGGGAATGTCCGTATCTAATGTTGGAAGAGTAAAATATCATGGTAGTTTCATCAGAATACAGGGAATGTCCGTATCTAATGTTTGAGGAGTAAATGTCATGGTAGTTTCATCAGAATACAGGGAATGTCCGAATTTAATGTTGGAGGAGTAAAAATCATGATAGGTTCATCAGAGTACAGGGAATGTCCGAACCTAATGTTGGAGGAGTAAAAATCATGATAGGTTCATCAGAATACAGGGAATGTCCGAATCTAATGTTGGAGGAGTAAAAATCATGATAGGTTCATCAGAATACAGGGAATGTCCGAATCTAATGTTGGAGGAGTAAAAATCATGATAGGTTCATCAGAGTACAGGGAATGTCCGAATCTAATGTTGGAGGAGTAAAAATCATGATAGGTTCATCAGAGTACAGGGAATGTCCGAATCTAATGTTGGAGGAGTAAAAAATCATAGTAGGTCCATCAGAAGACAGGGAATGTCCGCATCTAATGTTGGAGGAGTAAAACTCATGGTAGTTTCATTAGAATACAGAGAATGTCCGAATCTAATGCTTGAGGAGAAAAAATCAAGGCAGATTCATCAGAATACAGGGAATGTCCGTATCTAATGTTGGAGGAGTAAAAATCATGTAGATTCATCAGAATAAAGGGAAAGTCCGTATCTAATGTTGGGGGAGTAAATATTTTGGTAGGTTCACCCTAGTTCAATATACATTAAACTGTGTTTAACTTGGTTAATGTAACCTTAAGCGTATTTACGTATCTATGCTTGTATAACATTTACTTATAACCGATTAATTATATCGAAGTTACTGATAGTATTTGTGAAATATGTTACTTTGATTATTTGATTAATTAAATTCATTTTTAAAAAATAAACCTTTGTGATTGCTAGTGTCTAAGAATAACTTTCAAATCACATTAGTAGTATATGGACCCCAGTGAGAATATGTCCTCGGACATTTCATGTCATTTTAAAATTCACATTTATAAAAGTTTTATTTCATTTTTATCTGATTTTTTTTCAACTCCTGAACTATAAATAATAAGTTTTCAAGTAAAATAAGTTACTCAAATTTTCAATGATAAGGTACTGAACATGTGTGATATAATGAAATGACATTCTGTGATAGTCATGGCCAAGTATAGATCAATAATTACTTCAGATTAATGATCATTTAATGTTATTAGCCTTTTTTTTTCATATTTTTTAAAATATATATACATTTATATATGTTTATATACTGTATGACATCCATTCTGAATACAACTACTACTTGTGGCCACTCGCTATCGTCAATAATTGATATACACATTATGTAATGTAATCTATATTACTATGCGTAAATCTGAAAGCTAGTTAATTTCAGTAAATTTAATGTCAGTTGAAATTCAATATGTATATAACAACTTTGTAATAGGTATTGGTAAGGCGATAGCTATAAAACTGGTGGAGCTGGGCGCCCACGTGGTTGTTATAGATATAATTGAAGAAGATCTTGCCACTTTAAAATCTGAGGTACGTATACATGTATCGTGCTTCCATGACCATTTGATATATTTTGTTGATTGGTGAATGTGAATTTACTAATACAATGTCGCCCTTCCGTTAAAAGAATTGTACTAAACTACAAGTATGCAACACATTCACAATAATCACAGTTTGTACATTTGTAAACAATACTGAAAATGTCATACTTAATTGAAAGAACTTACCTGGAAACATAGGATTCGTTTTCGTCAATATTAAATCTGCCAATTTTATTTGTAATCTGTCTGTCTGTCTGTCTGTCTGTCTGTCTGTCTGTCTGTCTGTCTGTCTGTCTGTCTGTCTGTCTGTCTGTCTGTCTGTCTGTCTGTCTGTCTGTCTGTCTGTCTGTCTGTCTGTCTGTCTGTCTGTCTGTCTGTCTGTCTGTCTGTCTGTCTGTCTGTCTGTACGAATGATTAGATGAATACATCAGTAGACACATAAATGAATAATAATAATAATACGTCCACCAGGTACCGGAAATTGAGACACGGTTGCAGGATATAGCAGACTGGGATAAAACAAGAAAAGTTGTAGAAGATCTGGGACCTATCCATCTGCTCGTTAATAATGCAGGGTTGGGGATCTACACCCCAGTACTGGATGTTGGTAAAGAAGAACTCTCCAAGTAGGAAAAATTAACTTTTACACTTGTTTCTTGTTTATAACATTCGATAAATGTTTAATTATAATTATGATTAAATTTCAAACTAACTTAAGCGAAGCGGCAGTGTAGTGGAAAAGGTGTTGATCGCTCACGCAGGGTGTCGCGAACGTTTCAACGTTCGGCTCGATGGTTTTCCAAAAACAAAACTGAGTATTGGTAACAATTTCTTCTGTTAAACAGGTGGGATCGTTAAGGCGCAGGTGTTTTGGTAACGATTTCTTCTGTTAAACAGGTGGGATCGTTAATGCGCAGGTGTTTGGGTAACGATTTCTTCTGCTAAACATGTGGGATCGTTAAGGCACAGGTGTTTGGGACCATTGATGGGACGTCACATGGAATTCCACATCCCATCATGAATGAGCTGCAGCAGCAGTACTATCCCGGCTACCGTCAGATCCAGTGTTTCAAACGCCGATTAAAATTTGATCATTTGTAATCTTGGTTTTCTTGGTCATTTCAATGATGCTCAACAGATAAATGTTAAAAATGTAATGACGTCATACACCACAGAATACCCGAACATATTTAACTAACGCTTTTTATCAGCAACGCTTTTTATCCGTAGACAAAATACATAGAAAAATAGGGTTCGTAGACGTTTGTCCACATATAGACACACGTCTTCATTGGTGGACAAAAGTCGACGTATTTCTAATTATTCCAGCTGTACCAGCTGTAAGGGGCCAGCTACATCAGCTGTATGGGACTGTATTAGTGTATTGGGCTAGTGTACTAGCTGTATGGGGTTAGCGGTATCAGCTGTATGGGGTAACTGTATCAGCTGTATGGGGTTAGATGTATCAGCTGTATGGGGCTGTATTAGCTGCACGGGGCTAGTTGTATTAGCTGTATGGGGTTAGCTTTATCAGCTGTATGGGGTAGCTGTATCAGTTGTATGGGGATAGATGTATCAGCTGTATGGGGCTGTATTAGCTGTATGGGGCTAGCTGTATTAGAAGTATGGGGTAAGCTGTATTAGCTGTATGGGGTTAGCTGTATCAGCTGTGTGAGGCTGTATTAGCTGTATGTGGTTAGCGGTATCAGATGCACGAGGTAGCTGTATTAGCTGCATAGGGTAGCTGTATCAGTTGTACGAGTTCAGCTGTATCGGGCTAGCTGTATCAGCTGTATGGGACTAGCTCTATCAGCTGTATCGGGCTAGCTGTATCAGCTGTATGGGACTTGCTGTATCAGCTGTATCGGGCTAGCTGTATCAGCTGTATCGGGCTAACTGTATCAGCTGCATCGGGCTAACTATATCTGCTGTAATTTGTTAGCTGTATCAGTTGTATGGGGTCAGCTTTATGGGGCTAGCTTTATCAGCTGCATTTGGTTAGCTGTATCAGATGTATGGAGTCAGCTGTATGGGACTAGCTGTATCAGCTTTATTGGGCTAGCTATATCAGCTGTATTTGGTTAGCTGTATTAGCTGTGTGCGGTCAGCTGTATGGGGCTAGCTGTATCAGCTGTATGGGCCTGCCAGCCTGCCTGTCTGCCTTTCTGTCTCTCTGTCTGTGTCTCTGTGGGAAAATATGTATTATACTTACTTATTCATAATTAAGATATATGATATACATTTATGTTTACGCAAAATATGCTGTTATCAAAAACACAAAAGAGGAGAATGTCTTAACATGTATTTGGTATTAATAACGACTCATCGTAGTATGAATGAAATCTAATATTACGCATAATGTTATAAAGACTCTAAAATATCTTTTGGACACAGTAAATAGATATGAACACGAATGGCACAGATTCAGATGAATGCATGTTATATTATAGTTAGCTAATGTTCACAGTGTGTATTAATACCGACGTTAGATACAAAAAAAACAACACAAAATGTTACACGTATATGATTTTAGATATGGTTTATAACGATATTGTTGTTGATTATTCTCTTATTAGAATAAGACTTAACTGAAATGTGTATTCACGGGACATGAGGATCGCATTCTCTGTCTGTCTGTCTGTCTGTCTGTCTGTCTGTCTGTCTGTCTGTCTGTCTGTCTGTCTGTCTGTCTGTCTGTCTGTCTGTCTGTCTGTCTGTCTGCTGTCTGTCTGTCTGTCTGTCTGCTGTCTGTCTGTCTGTCTGTCTGTCTGTCTGTCTGTCTGTCTGTCTGTCTGTCTGTCTGTCTGTCTGTCTGTCTGTCTGTCTGTCTGTCTGTCTGTCTGTCTGTCTGTCTGTCTGTCTGTCTGTCTGTCTGTCTGTCTGTCTGTCTGTCTGTCTGTCTGTCTGTCTGTCTGTCTGTCTGTCTGTCGTAACATGCCTCACAGAAACATCACACAAATTTCCGAACCATAACACCATTTACAAAATTCATTTCCTCTCAAAAATGATATGCATCTGGTGTTATTTAATACATGACGTTCTCGGTCATATACAATAAGTATTCATGTTACAATCATTGGGACAACTGGTAATAAAACCATTTGGTAACAAGTCGATGCAGAAAATTAACAAAGTACGCCAGGGCTGCTTCGTTTCCAGAAGTGATTATAGACAAAGCATCGCTTTGGTTGGGCCACAATTTATTCCAACTTAGATTCGGCCCTTCCCCTAGCGGCAACAAATTTACAGTACACAAATTAAATTTGTTATGGTAATACAGACAATATTATGAATATATAGCAGGTGGGTTGAGAGAGACAGAAAGACAGAGAAACATATAAACTGAGAGAAAAAAAAAGGCATATGAGTGTCTTCTTTGCGAGACAGGCTTATTCTCAGATCGTATAATTTACAATCGTCATTTTAGACAGAACACGCTAGCACACAGAGGCATGCACTTCTTCAGTCTAATATAGTTTTGGTATATTTAAAGCCAATTGATTCATATACAGCAATTGTTTCGTTGGTATATATATATATATATATATATATAATTTAATATATATATATATATATATTTGAGAAGACATACATACCAATTAATATGATAAGTTGAACAAAGCACTCATATGCGTAATACCTGTGCATGTTTGCTCAACTCAACTAATCAAACCGTAACTATTTGTTGTGTGTTTTTTTTTCTTTCATTTGTTTTTCATAGTTATATCAGTATCTGTATTAGCCTTTAATAAAATATGAACAGCATCTGCACTAGTTATATTGTATTCTATAGATAGTTTCACTTCTCATGCAGTCGGAGATTAATATTTAACGGACGTAACTCTCGTGTTATGCATGTGTCGTTTGAAACAATACGAATCTTTGATTGCTATATCTGGGACATTTAAAAAATTTAATGTTCGGCATCTTCTATAACCTCTTCACAATATGATAATGTGGAACATATAAATATCATTTTTATACATTGCTTGTCGGGACCGGTTAGTTTTGTCGGTAGCGCGCCTGACTAACATTTCATCGATCATGAGTCCGAATCCTCGCCAGGCCACATTCTCCGTGATGTTTGATATATGATACTGTGTCTCATTATCTTTATTTCTCATCGCTGATTCAAGTGGGAAAAGTATCACCAAATTGCAGAGATGTGTGTTCTCGAGTACTAGTTAACGTTCCAGGATCACAGGAAAGAATGGTTAGGTTATCTGGTCTTCTGTAAGCCCTCGATGGCATAAACTTTTGCTTAATATTCAGTCAATCTTATTCACTGCTTACGGTGGTTACGGTAATGCTTTTATAACCACTAAGTTTAATACGAATAGGACTAACATTAATTTACCTCCAATTGTTCATGTCTTTAAATTTCACTGAGTGTTGTGATATATTAACTGAATATATACACAAAACACAATGTCATATTGTAGCTAACAAACATCGTAACATATTTTAAAGGGACAATAATTAGTTTCTTCATACGCCGCTTCCCTCCAAACCTCAATGTATAGAACAAAAGGTGGGGATTCATAGGGTAGATTTTCATGGGGGCTGTACAGAATAAAACAAAATATGTTTTAAAACGATCAGGTTTCAATGCAGCCGAATCATAACATGCCTGACAGAACCATTAGACGCATTTTCGTATCATATGTTTGTAAGATATTATACAATTTACCAATATAGCTATCTTATATCATTCGATAAATGTGTCAAAATATTACCTAAAACCAAGGTCTTGTATCTCTATATAATTCCTTGCTAAAAAGTACCCAGCTCTTTTGATATTTGTCACATAGAAACTATCTAATGATAAAATGAATATATAAATTATATCTAAACGATTATCTTTAAAAATACAATAGAATTCTCTGACGTAGTCCGGTTGTTTAAATCAACCAATTAAATTGCTTTATCCGGATACCATTACACTTTTTTTCACTTTTGAACATTTCGAGACGATTTTCTTTTAGAAAAGCAAGCGTTGCAAATGATAAAGACCAATTTTTGTTATAACTATTCTATATATTGATTGTTTTTGCGCTGTTTTGATGGCAGTGTTTTTGAATGCTTCGTTTCTTGGTGATCGTACAATCATATTCTTATTACTGAACATGTAGCTCTAAACTTTTACAATTTATTACAGAATACATGACATCAATTTTAAAGCGGGATTTAACATTTCTCAGGTAAATATTAATCTTTAATACACATGTTACTATATATAGTAACAAAAAATGAGCATGTTTTAATCTTGCAGATAACTCATTCAGCGATAGAACGAGACCGGGTTTGTTAAAATTGATGGCCTATTGACTTAGAAATTATAATTTTGATCGGGGAAGGGTCAACGTTTGTTTCTTTCCTTGTCTCTTTACATACGCCAAAGGACCTGCCCACCCCCATTAAACGTTATTATCCACTCCCCAAGCTCCTGTGATCCAAATCGGCTCGGTGAACGCGTGCGCGAGAAACCAATGGCCACGTAAAACGTCATCATTGTCAATTCGTTTTCATCATGTCGGTATATTCTTTCGCGAATAAAAAATGAGTACTCTTCTTTAAAGAAACCCGTTGATATGGTATTAAGTGTTTGTGTACAATTATTATTTCCATTCTGTTTCTACTATAAACAAATCAAGGGAAGCAACTGTATAGCGCGTACATTTAACGCGTATAGCGAGTTATCGGCCCTGGCCGATAAGTGATAATCAGCGCGTGAAGGATATAACCGGATTAAAACATGCTCATTTTTGTTACTTTATATAGTAACATGTGTATTAATATACATTCCTCAATGCAAAGTTTTTATTTGTATTTAGAATTAAAGACGTGTTTTCAAAAGATCGCATAATGACTTTTTTTATTCATGGTTGTAAATTATTTGATGGCACACCTACAATGTCGTAGGACCAGGGCCGTATTCAGAGTTTGATTTTACAGGAGACACCGTCCCAACTTTGCTGTGGGTGTCCGGGGGCATGCTGCCACGAGCTCCTGGCATGCATTTCCTGCATATTTCTGATATTTCAGAGACATTTTAAGCCGTTCAAATCTATAACACAAACTGCATTTTATGCAATTACTCATTTGTACACTATTAACTTGAATACAAATTGGTGGTTTTTTAAACCCAACATAAAAGTACATATCAACTCTTAGTAATGCACTGTAAGACAAGTTTTTACTGGGTATCATGCTACATTCATACTGAAAATAGTACATATGAAGGATATGTCATACTTTTGCAAAAGTAATTAATATTTTGGGGGTTTACTTTATTCTTTTTATAAAAATTGTGAGTCTCCACAAATTCTACAGAAAGCAAGTGCCTTCGTTTGCTTCAGTGTGGCTGCGGCCCTGAAGACCAGTGTCTTTTGTGTCTTTGGTTACTAAAAGTTGCATATTTATGAAATAACAAAACACAAATATTCACATTTCGTTCGTATCAGCTGTATATTCATAATTTAAGGTCGTTGCTAGGGGAATGATAGCACGTGGTGATGGTGGTGCCATCGTAAACATGGCAAGCGTCTGCGGTAAGCGAGCGTACCCGGATTTATCGGCATACTGTTGTAGTAAAGCGGCTATCAACATGATGACGATGACTTTTGCCCTGGAACTCGGGCCTCATAACGTAAGTATTACTTCTGTTGCAACACAAACTATCAACGTTAAATGTGCGACTCCGAGTCGCGTCACGAGTATAATATGAGCACGGTCATCGTTCTTCTTGCACGTCTTAAAATACTGATTTGACGAACAGATGTTCTAGGGCTATATTACATATTTTATTTGTCTTTGGTTTGCTCATACAGAACTATATCTTTTCTCTTTTTTTAAAATGGCGAGTGGGCCTATACTTTTTATTCTGTTTTTAACGTTATACAGCCGTTTTATTCTGCAAAACCTCAATTCATGTAGATCTATTCTTTCATTTTATGGTAAAAGCTAATTTTACAATGACCATTTTCTCAGATATTGAATTTTGTGTCTCCATTTGTTGTATGCTATTTTTTCTTATATTTATTCTTAGATACGTGTGAACAGTGTTGGACCAACAGTGGTAATGACAGAGATGGGTAAGCTAAAATTCAGTGAGCCGGATATAAGATATAAAACACTCTCCCGAATACCACTTGGACGGTTTGCAGGTACATTGATGTTTGGAGATTAACTAAATCTTTCTTGATGTGTCAGATTCTAATTAGTTTTTTCTAAAACTATATATCATCGATCGACACACATAATGGTTATGTAAAATAACAACAATAACTGCAGAAACAAAAACACTCATGAATGATATATTTTGAATGGACTATCTGTTAATTCAATGTAAATTAAAGCCAATTAATCGTTTCAGAGACGGCAGATGTTGTGAACGCAACTGTGTTTCTACTGAGTGACAACGCATCAATGATCAGTGGAACAATGCTTCCTGTTGATGGTGCAATGCTAACAACCATCCAGTAATACATCTTTTCAACCATCGTGTGATAAACCTAACAAACATAGTCTTAAACACATGACCAACCACGTGTAAAATCTAAGAACAAACAACTTATAGAATCTCAGAACAACCATCGTGTAATACACCGGAACAACCACGTGTAAAATCTCAGAACAACCATCATGTAATACACCAGATTAACCATCGTGTAATACACCAGAACAACCATGTGTAAAATCCCAGAACAACCATCGTGTAATACACAACCATCGTGTAATACAGCAGAACAACCATCGTGTAATACAGCAGAACAACCATCGTGTAATACACCAGATTAACCATCGTGTAATACACCAGAACAACCATGTGTAATACACCAGAACAACCATCATGTAATACACCAGATTAACCATCGTGTAATACGCCAGAACAACCATCGTGTAATACACCAGGACAACCATGTGTGAAATCCCAGAACAACCATCGTGTAATTCACAACCATCGTGTAATACACCAGAACAACCATCGTGTAATACACCAGAACAACCATCGTGTAATACGCCAGAACAACCATCGTGTAATACACCAGAACAACCATGTGTAATACACCAGAACAACCATCGTGTAATATACCAGAACAACCATGGGTAAAATCCCAGAACAACCATCGTGTAATACACAACCATAGTGTAATACACCAGAACAACCCTCGTGTAATACACCAGAACAACCATCGTGTAATACACCAGAACAACCATCGTGTAATACACCAGAACAACCATCGTGTAATACACCAGAACAACCATCGTGTAATACGTCAGAACAATCATCGTGTAATACACCAGAACAACCATGTGAAATACACCAGAACAACCATCGTGTAATACACCAGAACAACCATCGTGTAATACACCAGAACAACCATCGTGTAATACACCAGAACAACCATCGTGTAATACGCCAGAACAACCATCGTGTAATACACCAGAACAACCATCGTGTAATACGCCAGAACAACCATCGTGTAATACACAAGAACAACCATCGTGTAATACGCCAGAACAACCACGTGTAAAATCCCAGAACAACCATCGTGTAATACACCAGAACAACCATCGTGTAATACACCTAAATATCCATCGTGTAATACACCTTAATATTCATCGTGTAATACAACTTAATATCCATCGTGTAATACACCTTAATAATCATCGTGTAATACAACTTAATATCCATCGTGTAATACACCTTAATAACCATATTGCCATGCGCAATTAAGATATAATTACTAGAATATTTCCGAATATGTTTTTCTTAAAAGACCATTGTCGGTAATATACGTATAATCAGTGAGATGTTTCAACTTTTTATGATATATGCATGCGGAACAAAAATACAGAATGTATACAGGAACCAGATTCGTCATTATCTTGCCACCTACTTAATATAAAAAAACCATTAAATCCAAATTCATATAACGTAACTTTTACGAATGATTAACTGTATTTACTTAAAGATAAGTAAATATTTTATTTTTTTCATTGTAGAAACAATTTAAAAATAAAATTCTATTCATAATTACACAGTTTACATGTTTTAAGAGTTAAGGTTCCTCTGTGACCGAGTGGTCTAAGGCGCTGTCTCAAGATCACTTGTGGTCTCACCGCTGAGGTCGTATGTTCGAGTCCTGCTCCGTCCAATTACTTTATTCGAATAAGTATGTCAATTATATATTGAAAGACAGTGGTTCTTCTAAGATAAATTCTGGGTCTTCCTTCACCAATAAACATCCAATAAATAAATAGAATATGTCCGATTCTCACACTCAACCGTTTTATGGATTTAAACCAGGAAGTGTTGATATTTAAATATAACAACTGAAAATAAAAAAGCAAAAGTTTAAGAGAGATGGTAATATAATAAAGGTTACATCTGGCCGCTTACACAGGGTTGATTGTGTTAATGTTTATATATTTTGACACGAAGACGTTCTTATGCAGATTCACTGAAATGTTTGAAATGAATTATAAATGTTACAAGTATAAATATCAAAATTATAAATGTTAAAAGTATAAATGTTAATATTATAAATATTACAATAAGAAATGTTAAAAGAATAAATGTTAAAAGTACTAAATTAAATGTTAGAATTATAAACGTTAAAATTATAAATGTTAAAAGTGTAAATGTATAAATTTTAATAGTATAAATGTTCAAAGTATAAATGTATAAATGTTAAAAGAATAAATATTAAAAGTACAAATCTCAAAAGTATAAATGTTAAAAGTACAAATGTTAAAAGTACAAATGTTAAAAGAACACATGTTAAAAGTATAAATGTTAAAAATATAAATGTTGAAAGTACAAATGTTAAAAGTACAAATGTTAAAAGTATAAATGTTGAAAGTACAAATGTTAAAAGTACAAATGTTAAAAGTACAAATGTTAAAAGTATAAATGTTGAAAGTACAAATGTTAAAAGTACAAATGTTAAAAGTACAAATGTTGAAAGTACAAATGTTGAAACGCTGTCGTCATTAAGCTGGTGAAGTTTACAGAAATTTTGATATAAAAATAACTCTGGTCGTGTATTTGAATGAAGACATAATATAAGGCCAGACTTTTTATGTGTTGGTTTTAATGAAATCTCTAAAAAGATGACGGTCACTTTTCCAGCATTTAATTTCATTATCAGAAAAGTCTGTAGAACAGTCCCAGCTCCCCTAATAAGGGAGATATCAGGTTCTGGCGTAGACTAGTATAAGAATGAGATTTTTTTTTCTTTTTAAAAAGTAAAATTTTTATTTTTTCACAAATAGATAAAATATTGAAGATGTGGTCCGTAAACCAACATTGGTAGTTCCAACATCATAGTTCTAGAATTTTATCTCGAAGTATAACTACGAACTTATCAACTGTGTAATAAAATATGCAAACAGAAATATCAACAACTTTGTGATTATAGCAATACGATGCTTTTTTGGTGGGATGTTTTAATCACATTTTAATTCTCGTGTTATACGGATACGTGGTCTGCATACCTATGTAAGTTATAATAAAGAATACAGAAAAGCCGGATGCATTTCAGAGCCACATCAAGCTAATGTAAGCGAGGTTCTCAGTTTTAGAATATGCATGTAATGATCATTAATATGGCAAAATCATAAATAGAATACTTAAACAAGTTATAACATATTCCAAAACTGAAAATATCGCTTGTAATAGTTTAACACTGTAGCTCTAAAGTTAACATGGCGTGTCCTTATCTATTCAATATACTATTAAAATATATAATTATAACCTTTCTATAGCGACTGTGCAAGTGACTATAGCGACAGTACTAGTGACTACAACGACTGTGCAAACAACAATAGTGACTGTTAAGTGACTATAGTGACTGTGCAAATGCTTATAGCGACCCAACAAGTGACTGTAATGACTGTTCAAGTGATTTTAGTGACTGTTCAAGTGACTAAGTGACTGTGCAAGTGACTATAACGATTGTTGAAGTGATTAAAGCGACAGTGTAAGTGACTATAGTGACTGTACAAGTGACTATAGCGACTGTGCAAGTGACTGTAGCGACTGTGGAAGTGATTATAGCGACCGAACAAATGGCAATAGCGACTGCTGACTGTTCAAGTGATTATAGTGACTATGTAAGTATCTATAGTGACTGTGTAAGTAACTGTAGTGACTGTGCAAGTGATTATAGCGACTATGTAAGTGACAATAGTGACTAAGTAAGTATCTAAAGCGACTAAGAAAGTGACTATAGCGGCTGTGCAAATGTTTATATCGATTTGACAAGTGACTGTTCAAGTGAATGTTACGACTGTGAAAGTGACTATAGCGACTGTGAAAGTGACTATAGCTACCATGCAAGTGACTATAGCGACTGTGCAAGTAACTATAGCGACTATCCTACTGACTGTAGCGAATGTCCAAATGACTATAGCGACCATGCAAATGACTATAGCGACAATACAAGTGACTATATAGACTGTTCAAGTGATTATAGCGAATGTGCAAATGACTATAGCGACCATGCAAATGACTATAGAGACCATACAAGTGACTATAGAGACTGTGCAAGTAACTATAGCGACTATCCTACTGACTGTAGCGACTGTGAAAATGACTATAGCGACCATACAAGTGACTATAGAGACTATGCAAGTGACTATAGCGAATGTGCAAATGACTATTGCGACCATACAAGTGACTAAAGAGACTGTGCAAGTGACCATAGCGAATGTGCAAATGACTATAGCGACCATGCAAATGACTAAAGCGACCATGCAAGTGACTAAAGAGACTGTGCAAGTGAGCAATGACTATAGCGAATGTGCAAATGACTATAGCGACTGTGCAAGTGACTATAGAGACTGTGCAAGTGACTATAGCGAATGTGCAAATGACTATAGAGACTGTGCAAGCGACTATAGCGAATGTGCAAATGACTATAGAGACTGTGCAAATGACTATAGAGACTGTGCAAGTGATTATAGCGACTGTGCAAGTGACTATAGCGAATGTGCAAATGACTACAGAGACTGTGCAAGTGACTATAGCGAATGTGCAAGTGACTATAGAGACTGCGCAAGTGACTATAGAGACTGCGCAAGTGACTATAGAGACTGTGCAAGTGACTATAGCGAATGTGCAAGTGACTATAGAGACTGTGCAAGTGACTATAGCGAATGTGCAAGTGACTATAGAGACTGTACAAATGACTATAGAGACTGTGCAGGTGACTATAGAGACTGTACAAGTGACTATAGAGACTGTGCAAGTGGCGATAGCGAATGTGCAAGTGACTATAGAGAATGTGCAAGTGACTATAGCGAATGTGCAAGTGACTATAGTGACTATAAAGACTGTGCAAATGACTATAGAGACTGTGCAGGTGACTATAGAGACTGTGCAAGTGACTATAGCGAATGTGCAAGTGACTATAGAGACTGTGCAAGTGACTATAGCAAATGTGCAAGTGACTATAGAGACTGTGCAAGTGACTATTTTGACTGAAAAGGACTCTGCAAGTAAATGGCTCTAAATGCGATTGAAACACAGGTGAAAAACTAGCTTATTTTTTATCAATTTCAATCTGAATTGACATTAAGATACACGTTGTCCTTATATCGTGTATTATCATTTAAATAAACATCGTTCTCTTAAATATCTTAACGTTGTAGTGTCATTCGCCTTATACCGATAATCATCATGTAAATGATATGCCCTATTATGCTCGTATAAACTAATGTAATACTGACGTGTAAACATAACCGGGACACGAGTCGTCAAATATAGATATTTCATTTAAAGGAAAACATGCGTTGGTAACTGTGGTGGAAGATTTATGCTATTTATTTTTCATATCGTCCATTCACATAAATTTCCGTATACGCTATAAAACCTTAAGTATGTCAAGATGTTAGTGTAAGTATCTTGAACTTAAAACGGGATCTTCTGTAAGGCGACTTTGTCTTCACTGGATTAAGCTGTGAAACAGCCAGGCTAGAAACTATGTTAAACAATATTTTTGTTCAAACTACAATGTATATATTATATAAATTTTCATCAGGCTTCATGCCTCATTATTCGTAAATTTCAAAAAAAAAAAAATGATCCTTATATTTATAAATCATGCAAAACATTGTCAAACCAATCATCTATAAGTTGCGTGAAGTTGGCTATGAGATCGGCAATCGGAGATCAACATTCAATACAGATCCAGGTCTGAGATCGTAGATCAACATTCAAAAAAAAAGTCAAAATTTGAATAACGACCCAGGTCTGCAATCGTAGATCGACATTCAAAATAAAATCTAAAATACGGACAGAAATTGAATACAGACCCAGGTCTGAGATCGTAGATCAACATTCAAAATAAAAGTCGGAATTTGAATACAGACCCAGGTCTGAGATCGTAGATCAACATTCAAAATAAAAGTTAAAAGACGGACAAACTTGAATACAGATCCAGGTCTGAGATCGTAGATCAACATTCAAAATAAAAGTCGGAATTTGAATACCGACCCAGATCTGCAATCGTAGATCAACATTCAAAATAAAATTAAAAATACGGACAAAATTTGAATGCAGATCCAGGTCTGACATCGTAGATCAACATTCAAAATAAAAGTTAAAAGACGGACAAAACTTGAATACAGACCCAGGTCTGAGATCGTAGATCGACATTCAAAATAAAAGTTAAAAGACAGAGTTAACTTGAATGCAGATCCAGGTCTGAGATCGTAGATCAACATTCAAAATAAAAGTCGGAATTTGAATACCGACCCAAGTCTGCAATCGTAGATCGACATTCAAAATAAAATTAAAAATACGGACAAAATTTGAATGCAGATCCAGGTCTGACATCGTAGATCAACATTCAAAATAAAAGTTAAAAGACGGACAGAACTTGAATACAGACCCAGGTCTTAGATCGTAGATCAACATTCAAAATAAAAGTCGGAATTTGAATACCGACCCAGGTCTGCAATCGTAGATCGACATTCAAAATAAAATTAAAAATACGGACAAAATTTGAATGCAGACCCAGGTCTGAGATCGTAGATCAACATTCAAAATAAAAGTCGGAATTTGAATACAGACCCAGATCTACAATCGTAGATCAACATTCAAAATAAAATTAAAAATACGGACAAAATTTGAATGCAGATGCAGGTCTGACATCGTAGATCAACATTCAAAATAAAAGTCGGAATTTGAATAACGACCCAGATCTGCAATCGTAGATCAACATTCAAAATAAAATTAAAAATACGGACAAAATTTGAATGCAGATCCAGGTCTGACATCGTAGATCAACATTCAAAATAAAAGTTAAAAGACGGACAAAACTTGAATACAGACCCAGGTCTGCAATCGTAGATCGACATTCAAAATAAAAGTTAAAAGACGGAGTTAACTTGAATGCAGATCCAGGTCTGAGATCGTAGATCAACATTCAAAATAAAAGTCGGAATTTGAATACCGACCCAGGTCTGCAATCGTAGATCGACATTCAAAATAAAATTAAAAATACGGACAAAATTTGAATGCAGATCCAGGTCTGACATCGTAGATCAACATTCAAAATAAAATTAAAAATACGGACAAAATTTGAATGCAGATCCAGGTCTGACATCGTAGATCGAAATTCAAAATAAAAGTTAATAGACGGACAGAACTTGAATACAGATCCAGGTCTGAGATCGTAGATCAACATTCAAAATAAAAGTCGGAATTTGAATACCGACCCAGGTCTGCAATCGTAGATCGACATTCAAAATAAAATTAAAAATACGGACAAAATTTGAATGCAGATCCAGGTCTGATATAGTAGATCAACATTCAAAATAAAAGTTAAAAGACGGACAAAACTTGAATACAGACCCAGGTCTGCAATCGTAGATCGATATTCAAAATAAAAGTTAAAAGACGGAGTTAACTTGAATGCAGATCCAGGTCTGACATCGTAGATCAACATTCAAAATAAAAGTCGGAATTTGAATAACGACCCAGATCTGCAATCGTAGATCAACATTCAAAATAAAAGTTAAAAGACGGACAAAACTTGAATACAGACCCAGGTCTGCAATCGTAGATCGACATTCAAAATAAAAGTTAAAAGCCGGAGTTAACTTGAATGCAGATCCAGGTCTGACATCGTAGATCAACATTCAAAATAAAAGTTAAAAGACGGAGTTAACTTGAATGCAGATCCATGTCTGAGATCGTAGATCAACATTCAAAATAAAAGTCGGAATTTGAATACCGACCCAGGTCTGCAATCGTAGATCAACATTCAAAATAAAATTAAAAATACGGACAAAATTTGAATGCAGATCCAGGTCTGAGATCGTAGATCGACATTCAAAATAAAAACTATAATACGGACAAAACTTGAATACAGACCCAGGTCTGCAATCGTAGATCGACATTCAAAATAAAATTAAAAATACGGACAAAATTTGAATGCAGATCCAGGTCTGACATCGTAGATCAACATTCAAAATAAAATTAAAAATACGGACAAAATTTGAATGCAGATCCAGGTCTGACATCGTAGATCAACATTCAAAATAAAAGTTAAAAGACGGACAAAACTTGAATACAGACCCAGGTCTGCAATCGTAGATCGACATTCAAAATAAAAGTTAAAAGACGGAGTTAACTTGAATGCAGATCCAGGTCTGAGATCGTAGATCAACATTCAAAATAAAAGTCGGAATTTGAATACCGACCCAGGTCTGCAATCGTAGATCGACATTCAAAATAAAATTAAAAATACGGACAAAATTTGAATGCAGATCCAGGTCTGAGATCGTAGATCGACATTCAAAATAAAATCTAAAATACGGACAAAACTTGAATACAGACCCAGGTCTGAGATCGTAGATCAACATTCAAAATAAAAGACGGAATTTGAATAACGACCCAGATCTGCAATCGTAGATCAACATTCAAAATAAAATTAAAAATACGGACAAAATTTGAATGCAGATCCAGGTCTGACATCGTAGATCGACATTCAAAATAAAAGTTAAAAGACGGACAAAACTTGAATACAGACCCAGGTCTGAGATCGTAGATCGACATTCAAAATAAAAGTTAAAAGACGGAGTTAACTTGAATGCAGATCCAGGTCTGAGATCGTAGATCAACATTCAAAATAAAAGTCGGAATTTGAATACCGACCCAGGTCTGCAATCGTAGATCGACATTCAAAAATAAAATTAAAAATACGGACAAAATTTGAATGCAGATCCAGGTCTGACATCGTAGATCAACATTCAAAATAAAAGTTAAAAGACGGACAGAACTTGAATACAGATCCAGGTCTGAGATCGTAGATCAACATTCAAAATAAAAGTCGGAATTTGAATACCGACGCAGGTCTGCAATCGTAGATCGACATTCAAAATAAAATTAAAAATACGCACAAAATTTGAATGCAGATCCAGGTCTGAGATCGTAGATCGACATTCAAAATAAAAACTATAATACGGACAAAACTTGAATACAGACCCAGGTCTGCAATCGTAGATCGACATTCAAAATAAAATTAAAAATACGGACAAAATTTGAATGCAGATCCAGGTCTGACATCGTAGATCAACATTCAAAATAAAATTAAAAATACGGACAAAATTTGAATGCAGATCCAGGTCTGACATCGTAGATCAACATTCAAAATAAAAGTTAAAAGACGGACAAAACTTGAATACAGACCCAGGTCTGCAATCGTAGATCGACATTCAAAATAAAAGTTAAAAGACGGAGTTAACTTGAATGCAGATCCAGGTCTGAGATCGTAGATCAACATTCAAAATAAAAGTCGGAATTTGAATACCGACCCAGGTCTGCAATCGTAGATCGACATTCAAAATAAAATTAAAAATACGGACAAAATTTGAATGCAGATCCAGGTCTGAGATCGTAGATCGACATTCAAAATAAAATCTAAAATACGGACAAAACTTGAATACAGACCCAGGTCTGAGATCGTAGATCAACATTCAAAATAAAAGACGGAATTTGAATAACGACCCAGATCTGCAATCGTAGATCAACATTCAAAATAAAATTAAAAATACGGACAAAATTTGAATGCAGATCCAGGTCTGACATCGTAGATCGACATTCAAAATAAAAGTTAAAAGACGGACAAAACTTGAATACAGACCCAGGTCTGAGATCGTAGATCGACATTCAAAATAAAAGTTAAAAGACGGAGTTAACTTGAATGCAGATCCAGGTCTGAGATCGTAGATCAACATTCAAAATAAAAGTCGGAATTTGAATAACGACCCAGGTCTGCAATCGTAGATCGACATTCAAAAATAAAATTAAAAATACGGACAAAATTTGAATGCAGATCCAGGTCTGACATCGTAGATCAACATTCAAAATAAAAGTTAAAAGACGGACAGAACTTGAATACAGATCCAGGTCTGAGATCGTAGATCAACATTCAAAATAAAAGTCGGAATTTGAATACCGACGCAGGTCTGCAATCGTAGATCGACATTCAAAATAAAATTAAAAATACGCACAAAATTTGAATGCAGATCCAGGTCTGAGATCGTAGATCGACATTCAAAATAAAATCTAAAATACGGACAAAACTTGAATACAGACCCAGGTCTGAGATCGTAGATCAACATTCAAAATAAAAGTCGGAATTTGAATACCGACCCAGGTCTGCAATCGTAGATCGACATTCAAAAATAAAATTAAAAATACGGACAAAATTTGAATGCAGATCCAGGTCTGACATCGTAGATCAACATTCAAAATAAAAGTTAAACGACGGACAGAACTTGAATACAGACCCAGGTCTGAGATCGTAGATCAACATTCCAGCTAAAAATAGAATCACTGTCAATATCTGCAGAGGGGTAAAAATCTTCCGAATGGTTGTCATATTCATATTATCATTTAATCATATCCTTTATTGTGGGTAAATAACCAGCCCCTGTGTGGTTCCAGGGAGCCATATATGTAATTGCAAGAATATGATCACTGTGGCTCATGCATGTCGAAAGAAGCGACAATTCGAATAATACGATTTAATTTGCTAAAACTCTGCAGTTCTGCAGGTATCAAGGTTCTAGGTTAATTTTGCATATTGATTTGTTGATGTGATTTTTTAATATGTATGTTAATTTGTTGCTTTGTACATGTAGAGTGAAACTGGAATCTTCTTTCCTGTTGGTGATGAATAACCTACAATGTGTTGGTACACCGTAAAACCCCGTTGATTCATTCATTCATTATTTTAGAAAACATATTGAACAAAATGTTTATAATATCAATTTATAATGAAGTGTGTCAACAGATAAACATGCATATTAACTCTCTAACAATGGAGTAAACTGGACGTGTATTTCGGTTTTGAAACATTGAGATTGACATTACCTACATTGGAGCTCGTGGTCTAGTGATAGAGCATCGGACCCATGTTATTAGAGCCGTGGGTTCGATCCTCCGTCACGACTATGTCACTTTTTAAATGCCACTGGAAAGTGTCACCTGCCCCCAAATGGTCTGTGAAAATAATGATATATTCTATAATATGTAGGATGTATCTATGAATATCAAGGGTAACGGCCTGAAGTTTTAAAATAAGCACACAATTTCAGGGTTTTTTTACATTAAAGTGTGACCTTTACCTGTGTGTAACCTTGCCATTTAATGTAAAGTTCTTGGTATTTATACAGGTAAATGAAGGTGACACATCATCATGACATGTTGATCACTTGTGTCGAGCTACCTTAAAATCCCCCATGTAAGTTTCAGACCAAACATGAAACAAACTGAAAGAGAGACCTTATCCTTTAGGGTAAGGTTCTGGGTCTTAATGCAACACGTCGTCATATCATGTTGATCAATTGATGAATTAAGCCAATGTTTTTGAAATCCATCAATGTATGATAAAGTTAAATACTTGAAATCTCAAACAGACTCAAAGTGTTGTCAAACAAACTTAAAGTGTGAACTTGACCTTTGAGGTACGGGTCTGGAACTTACACGCGACACGTCGTCATGTCATCTTGATCAAAGTTACAGATCAGACACGAATATCAAACAAATTGAAAGTGTGACCTTGACATTTGAGGAAAGTTTCTTTGTCTTACAAGTGACACCTCACCATGTCATGTTGATCAACTGCGCAAAGTGTTTTTTAAAATTTATCCAGAGGTGACAATCTCAAACAGACTCAAAGTGTCATCCAAAAAAGAAAGATAGTTACTTTGACCTTTCAAGTGGGACTCTGGGTGCTACGCGCGAGACGTTTTCATGTAATGTTAATAATTTGTATCAAGTATTTATTAAATCAATCAATGTTAATAATTTGTATTAAGTATTTATTAAATTAATCAATGCATGACAAAGTAAGAGGCCGGACACGAAATCTTAAACATACAAAAAGTATTATCAAACAAACTCAAAGTGTGACCTTGAACTTTAAGGTACGGGTTTGGGTTTTACTCGCGACACTTCGTCATGTATTATTGATTATTTGTAGCAAGAATTAACATTGAATGTTGATCTACGATCTCAGACCTGCGTCTGCATTCAAGTTCTGTCCGTCTTTTAAATTTTATTTTGAATGTTGATCTACCATCTCAGACCTGGGTCTGTATTCAAGTTTTGTCCGTATTTTAACTTTTATTTTGAATTTTGATCTACGATGTCAGACCTGGATCTGCATTCAAGTTTTGTCCGTATTTTAAATTTTATTTTGAATGTCGATCTACGATCTCAGACCTGGGTCTGCATTCAAATTTTGTCCGTCTTTTCTCTTTTATTTTGAATGTTGATCTACGATGTCAGACATGGATCTGCATTCAAGTTAACTCCGTCTTTTCTCTTTTATTTTGAATGTCGATCTACGATTGCAGACCTGGGTCTGTATTCAAGTTTTGTCCGTATTTTTAATTTTATTTTGAATGTCGATCTACGATCTCAGACCTGCATCTGCATTCAAATTTTGTCCGTATTTTTAATTTTATTTTGAATGTTGATCTACGATTACAGATCTGGGTCGTTATTCAAATTCCGACTTTTATTTTGAATGTTGATCTACGATCTCAGACCTGGGTCTGTATTCAAGTTTTGTCCGTATTTTAGATTTTATTTTGAATGTCGATCTACGATCTCAGACCTGGATCTGCATTCAAATTTTGTCCGTATTTTTAATTTTATTTTGAATGTCGATCTACGATTGCAGACCTGGGTCGGTATTCAAATTCCGACTTTTATTTTGAATGTTAATCTACGATCTCAGACCTGGGTCTGTATTCAAGTTCTGTCCGTCTTTTAACTTTTATTTTGAATGTTGATCTACGATGTCAGACCTGGATCTGCATTCAAGTTAACTCTGTCTTTTCTCTTTTATTTTGAATGTCGATCTACGATTGCAGACCTGGGTCTGTATTCAAGTTTTGTCCGTATTTTTAATTTTATTTTGAATGTCGATCTACGATCTCAGACCTGCATCTGCATTCAAATTTTGTCCGTATTTTTAATTTTATTTTGAATGTCGATCTACGATTGCAGACCTGCGTCGGTATTCAAATTCCGACTTTTATTTTGAATGTTGATCTACGATCTCAGACCTGGATCTGTATTCAAGTTCTGTCCGTTTTTTAACTTTTATTTTGAATGTTGATCTACGATGTCAGACCTGGATTTGCATTCAAGTTAACTTCGTCTTTTCTCTTTTATTTTGAATGTCGATCTACGATTGCAGACCTGGGTCTGTATTCAAGTTTTGTCCGTATTTTAGATTTTATTTTGAATGTCGATCTACGATTGCAGACCTGGGTCGGTATTCAAATTCCGACTTTTATTTTGAATGTTGATCTACGATCTCAGACCTGTGTCGGTATTCAAGTTCTGTCCGTCTTTTAACTTTTATTTTGAATGTTGATCTACGATGTCAGACCTGGATCTGCATTCAAGTTAACTCCGTCTTTTCTCTTTTATTTTGAATGTCGATCTGCGATTGCTGACCTGGGTCTGTATTCAAGTTTTGTCCGTATTTTAGATTTTATTTTGAATGTCGATCTACGATCTCAGACCTGGATCTGCATTCAAATTTTGTCCGTATTTTTAATTTTATTTTGAATGTCGATCTACGATTGCAGACCTGGGTCGGTATTCAAATTCCGACTTTTATTTTGAATGTTGATCTACGATCTCAGACCTGGATCTGTATTCAAGTTCTGTCCGTCTTTTAACTTTTATTTTGAATGTCGATCTACGATGTCAGACCTGGATCTGCATTCAAGTTAACTCCGTCTTTTCTCTTTTATTTTGAATGTTGATCTACGATCTCAGACCTGGGTCTGTATTCAAGTTTTGTCCGTATTTTAGATTTTATTTTGAATGTCGATCTACGATCTCAGACCTGGATCTGCATTCAAATTTTGTCCGTATTTTTAATTTTATTTTGAATGTCGATCTACGATTGCAGACCTGGGTCGGTATTCAAATTCCGACTTTTATTTTGAATGTTGATCTACGATGTCAGACCTGCATCTGCATTCAAATTTCGTCCGTATTTTTAATTTTATTTTGAATGTTGATCTACGATTGCAGACCTGGGTCGGTATTCAAATTTCTACTTTTATTTTGAATGTTGATCTACGATCTCAGACCTGGATCTGCATTCAAGTTAACTCCGTCTTTTAACTTTTATTTTGAATGTCGATCTACGATTGCAGACCTGGGTCTGTATTCAAGTTTTGTCCGTCTTTTAACTTTTATTTTGAATGTTGATCTACGATGTCAGACCTGGATCTGCATTCAAATTTTGTCCGTATTTTTAATTTTATTTTGAATGTTGATCTACGATTGCAGATCTGGGTCGTTATTCAAATTCCGACTTTTATTTTGAATGTTGATCTACGATGTCAGACCTGCATCTGCATTCAAATTTTGTCCGTATTTTTAATTTTATTTTGAATGTTGATCTACGATTGCAGATCTGGGTCTGTATTCAAATTCCGAATTTTATTTTGAATGTTGATCTACGATCTCAGACCTGGGTCTGCATTCAAATTTTGTCCGTATTTTTAATTTTATTTTGAATGTCGATCTACGATTGCAGACCTGGGTCGGTATTCAAATTCCGACTTTTATTTTGAATGTTGATCTACGATGTCAGACCTGGATCTGCATTCAAGTTTACTCCGTCTTTTCTCTTTTATTTTGAATGTCGATCTACGATTGCAGACCTGGGTCTGTATTCAAGTTTTGTCCGTATTTTAGATTTTATTTTGAATGTCGATCTACGATTGCAGACCTGGGTCGGTATTCAAATTCCGACTTTTATTTTGAATGTTGATCTACGATCTCAGACCTGGGTCTGTATTCAAGTTCTGTCCGTCTTTTAACTTTTATTTTGAATGTTGATCTACGATGTCAGACCTGGATCTGCATTCAAATTTTGTCCGTATTTTTAATTTTATTTTGAATGTCGATCTACGATTGCAGACCTGGGTCGGTATTCAAATTCCGACTTTTATTTTGAATGTTGATCTACGATCTCAGACCTGGATCTGCATTCAAGTTAACTCCGTCTTTTAACTTTTATTTTGAATGTCGATCTACGATTGCAGACCTGGGTCTGTATTCAAGTTTTGTCCGTCTTTTAACTTTTATTTTGAATGTTGATCTACGATGTCAGACCTGGATCTGTATTCAAATTTTGTCCGTATTTTTAATTTTATTTTGAATGTTGATCTACGATTGCAGATCTGGGTCGGTATTCAAATTCCGACTTTTATTTTGAATGTTGATCTACGATCTCAGACCTGGGTCTGTATTCAAGTTTTGTCCGTATTTTATATTTTATTTTGAATGTCGATCTACGATCTCAGACCTGGATCTGCATTCAAATTTTGTCCGTATTTTTAATTTTATTTTGAATGTCGATCTACGATTGCAGACCTGGGTCGGTATTCAAATTTCGACTTTTATTTTGAATGTTGATCTACGATCTCAGACCTGGATCTGCATTCAACTTAACTCAGTCTTTTTACTTTTACTTTGAATGTCGATCTACGATTGCAGACCTGGGTCTGTATTCAAGTTTTGTCCGTCTTTTAACTTTTATTTTGAATGTTGATCTACGATGTCAGACCTGGATCTGCATTCAAATTTTGTCCGTGTTTTTAATTTTATTTTGAATGTCGATCTACGATTGCAGACCTGGGTCGTTATTCAAATTTTGACTTTTTTTTTGAATGTTGATCTACGATCTCAGACCTGGATCTGTATTGAATGTTGATCTCCGATTGCCGATCTCATAGCCAACTTCACGCAACTTCATCTATATACAGTTAAAAGTTTGGACAAACTATTACTCAACATTATTTTATATGATGATGCCACCTTCTCAGACAACGTGTCTGAACAGCATATGTTTGAGAATTGTTTCAAACTCAAACCAAAGCTACACACCTGGAAAAAAGCTTAAAACATCCACCGAGCACTCACTTTGTGCATATTTAGATGTGTTTCTATAACTTTGTAAACAGTTCCATAATTGCGACCAGTTACATCACAAATATCACGTCGCTTCGCATACATGGCGTCCTTATCGATTCAATCAACGTCGCGTCAATTATCGTCATTCTTCTTGTCCTTGGTCATCTTCTAAACCTAGCCTGTTCTCTGCATCATTTCATACATTTGTGTAGGTGTTTTTCCTAGCTCAGTTAAAAATTTAATTGCTGCTCGATTTTCTATCGAATCTTTAGACGTCATTCAGTCAAGACCCACACGGTCAATTTAGTACGGAACACTGCTCATTTAACGACAGCATAGCAACAGCGAAAATAGTCTTTCATTATCGCAAGCTACGATAAATCTGTTTTGGTCGTCATTTTTTTTTTTTGTAAAATGCAGGGGAAAATTGAAATTGTGGTCTCAACACCACGATTTCAGCTTAACGTTTGTTTATAAGTATTTATATTAATAAAAGACTGATACATACAAGTATAACATGTGCGGTAATGACATTTCACTGGGTATTTGCTTACCTGTATACCGATGGATTCTTATTTCAGAATGAAAAACACAATTCTTCGTTACCTGTACACTGTTGGCATGCATCACCAGGGTACGCGGGAACTAGAACATGGGGATTATATCATATAGATTTCGTAGTTTATTACAATTCAAATAATAAATATAATTTCACCACCTTATCTTTGAGATTAATTCAAGTACATATACGAAATACATACCCGGAACATCCACTTAAGAAAATGTGTTGAGTATCCTAAAATCAAACTGTTAAGAAAATCATATTCAGGAGCTGTAATTTTGGAATTGTTCATTAGTAGGTAAGGATGAAAGGTTTATTAATTTTCTCGAAATAATCATCGATCAGGTTTTTTTTGGTATGATTAAAAGTAACTAGCCATATATATGTCCAGTAATTGATAGTGACTAAGTCACGATTGATTATTGTGGCAACATCTTCGGGTGTATCTACTATTATGCATAAACTAACATCATCTGCAAATAATTTAATTTGACTGTTTATTTGAGACGCACAGTCATTAATATATATTAAAATTAAAACAGGCCTGAACGTTGAACTCAGCTGATGTAGTATCAGATATATGAACAGGAATAACAGCTCGTTCTTTCCTTTTTTTGAAGATAATTAGCAATCCAGTCTCATAAAGAATCCGGTATTCTAACTTACTTTGATTGAATAACACGTCCTTTATGCCAAACTCGAAGACTTCGGATATATCACAAAAAACAGCACGTGCATCCTTTCCTTCGTCCAGGGCCTGCCAAATAGTATTGTATATATAATTGAGTTAATTGATAGTAGTGTCATTGGGAACAAGCAAGATTGGAAGGATCTTGCAACATTGTTATGGTTAAAAGATGAAAAAATATGTGTGAACTATTGTTTCCTTCAGTACATCGATAGTTCGAAACATCGGGTCATTTCTTTCAAATAGCAAAAAACCTGGTCCATCTTCCAATCGCAAGGGACTTTGCTTATTTCAACAATTAAAAATGTTAGATAATGGAACTGAGAATTCAGATGATAGTTCTTTAATAACTCTATTATTTATCATATCAGGTCCTGCCGATTTGCCATGCTTAATTTGTTGCAGTGCTGCTCTTACTTCTGCTTTGTGAAATTACAGTAATACACAGTGTTTGGATCTACTAATATATCGGGTAGGTTTATATGTGTGTCATTTAGATTAGTTTGAAGTAAATTAGTTATTTGAGAGATTACCAATTTTCAAATCCATCTGTTTATATAGAGTTATCATGTTTAATTGTGGGTATACTAGTTTTGGATGAATTGCAATTTGGCTTAATTTTGTTTATACATGTAGTTTCCACCAATTAGATGTTGATAAAGGACCATATCTTAAATTTTCGGATAGGTTGTTAAGTTGTTCCTGTTTGGATTTGCGTGTTTTGGTATTGTTTGACCAAGAATATTTTATAGATTGACCCATTCTTAAGTGTGTTAGAGAATTCAGCTTTGTCATATAAGTTTTTACGTTTTCGCATGAATTTACGTATTTTAGATGTCATCCTAATTTTTTGATCTACAAAAAAAACATCAGCATCATAAGAAATTAGATCGAGTTTTTTTTTCTAATTTATATTTAAACTTTAAGCCGAATGTACGATT
Organism: Panopea generosa; assembly: GCA_029582155.1. NCBI lineage: Eukaryota > Metazoa > Mollusca > Bivalvia > Adapedonta > Hiatellidae > Panopea > Panopea generosa. Next base: position 24,778,202 of record CM055908.1, on the reverse strand, counting down.
TTTTCTGATTTATATTTAAGCTTTTAGCCGAATGTACGATTTTTTCTAATTTATATTTAAACTTTCAGCCGAATGTACGTTTTGTAATTAAAAACCCACAACATAATGTTCGTATGTTCAATAAACCATTGCCGAAAATATATTCAGTTTAAAACTCGTTTTCTAGACATAATTATACAGACTTTATCGGTATCAGATATTTTACCTCCATACGTAGTTAGTGTTATTTTCTTATCTTAACTATACGTTAACACTTAACCAAACTAGCAAAAATGCATGTCAATGATCCACTTAATAACCCAAAAACAAAATGTGGAAAACAGATCAAAACAGCGATTCCTGCTAAAATGTCTACAAGTTTGCCTGTAGCTATCAGCAGTGCACTGACTTTCTGTAGTTTGCAGACTGTTTTGTCTGATATGTCAGCCTGCAACGATGTTTCGATCATTTTTTCCCCTTTATAACAGCGCAGTGATTCATGAACAGTGTTAATATAGGTCCCAGCTTTACAATGTAACCACTGAATTATTGCGACGTTCTGTTTCTATTTTGTGTTTTATTTATGTAATCATATATTGCACTCTTGAATAATTTGGTATTTGGAGCATTCAACTGTAAAATCTAATTATAAAAAACTGATATAATCAAATTGTTTACTTGAGTTACAGAAATTAAAAAGCCTGGATGTCGATTATTGTGGTTGTTGTATATCTTGCGAAGAAATAAATTTAAAATCCAATCTACAACAGAACACTATCCGCCGTGAGGATTGAAGTTAATATACATTTTTAGCCGGGCTTGATGCCAACTTAGCCCTGCTTATATCGTCGTGATAAAGCTTTGCAGTGTTGATCTCCGCCATAATGATCATACGCGACGTTATAAAGCTCTGCAGTGTTGATCTCCACCATAATGATCATACGCGATGTGATAAAACTCTGCAGTGTTGATCTCCACAATAATGATCATACGCGACGTGATAAAGCTCTGCAGTGTTGATCTCCGCCATAATGATCATACGCGACGCGATAAAGCTCTGCAGTGTTGATCTTCACCATAATAGTCATACGCGACGTGATAAAGCTCTGCAGTGTTGATCTCTACCATAATAGTCATACGCGACGTGATAAAGCTCTGCAGTGTTGATCTCCACCATAATGATCATACGCGACGTGATAAAGCTCTGCAGCGTTGATCTCTACCATAATAGTCATACGCAACGTGATAAAGCTCTGCAGTGTTGATCTCCGCCATAATGATCATACGCGACGTGATAAAGCTCTGCAGTGTTGATCTCCGCCATAATGATCATACGCGACGTGATAAAGCTCTGCAGTGTTGATCTCCACAATAATGATCATACGCGACGTGATAAAGCTATGCAGTGTTGATCTCCGCCATAATGATCATACGCGACGTGATAAAGCTCTGCAGTGTTGATCTCCGCCATAATGATCATACGCGACGTGATAAAGCTCTGCAGTGTTGATCTCCACCATAATGATCATACGAGACGTGATAAAGCTCTGCAGTGTTGATCTCCACCATAATGATCATACACGACGTGATAAAGCTCTGCAGTGTTGATCTCCACCATAATGATCATACGAGACGTGATAAAGCTCTGCAGCGTTGATCTCCACCATAATGATCATACGAGACGTGATAAAGCTCTGCAGCGTTGATCTCCACCATAATGATCATACGAGACGTGATAAGGCTCTGCAGTGTTGATCTCCACCATAATGATCATACGCGACGTGATAAAGCTCTGCAGTGTTGATCTCCACCAAAATGATCATACGAGACGTGATAAAGCTCTGCAGTGTTGATCTCCACCATAATAATCATACGCGACGTGATAAAGCTCTGCAGCGTTGATCTCCAACATAATGATCATACGCGACGTGATAAAGCTCTGAAGTGTTGATCTCCACAATAATGATCATACGAGACGTGATAAAGCTCTGCAGTGTTGATCTCCACCATAATGATCATACGCGACGCGGACTACTTTTTATTCTTCGATTTTTTTTTCATGTACTTAACATAAGCAAGCAGAAACAAACCAGACAATAACATTTTATTGCAATATATATTGTATTTGGACATTTTTTAAAATGTTGCATAAAATTAACCAAACGCTACAATAATATCAGTCAAATTTAGAAAGCGTATGAATATTTATTAAATATTAAACATGTTAATCCCAAGAAAGATTTTTTTTAATTGTTACACCAAGTAACTTTTTACTTTTAATGCAATGAATGTTTTAACCATTACAATGGGTATATAATTACGATTCTTCGTTTGCTTTAGGATGAGTTATATAAAGTGTATTGATAAACACGTCATTCAAATTTCACCAAGTATTACCATTGGTTAGGCCATTTAACAATTCAACAATGATATAATTATCAGATGAATTAAATATAGAACAAAGTAGTGTCATCTGCATAAATATAGATAAAAAATGGGAGAGAGAGAGAGAGCTTAGAACAGAATCCTGAAGAACTCCCGATGCAATAGGTAAACAATGAGCTGTAACTCCAGATAATTGGACAATTTTCTTGCACATACATAACATGCAAAACAGGATATCAATAAACTGTCCAAGTTATGTAGCTTTAGCTTCGATAGCTAATAATCTATCATCTAGCATTTTTGTCAGAGCTGTCCTTTTGAATATAAGGAATATAATTTGTAGAAATGAGATAGGAATGTAAATTTTTTTGTATTATTTTGGACCCATTTTGTGTTTTAAAGAATCACTTCGGCTCTTTTAGATTAACATTGATAGTAAAAGGTAGTAATTCTTATACTTTATATTGCTGTTCGAACAGGGGCTCTAATAGAAGCGGATAGTTTAAAGACTGCATCGCTTTCGTGTTATATAAACAAAGTGGAACCAATGGAATTCTGAATTCAAGAAAAGTATGTAGCCTTTCATTAACAAACTTCGTAATAAGTTCCTTTTTATAAACAAGAACTGAAGAGTTCATAACATTATGTTTGTATAAACTGAACAGGGCTGGTCATTAAATGCATTGGCTGTCGCATCAATTGCATTTGTGTTTGACTGTGTTAAAACCATCAATTGTTTATTTACTCATTGCATGGAATACCTGACAATATGAGTAATAACAAAAATATATACACTTTACAGTAGAAGCTAAATACTAGAATACTGAAAAATACTAGAGTTATAATTTAAGGTTTTTTTTTTTTTTATTATTGTTGGGTGTTGATGTTTGATGTGTTTTTTTGCCAATGGGAGAGAACTCTACATTAACGAAACTATATATAAAATGAAATAATCCAGACGACACAATATGACATTATGTAACAGTCATAACATAACAACGTTGTTATTTGGTAGTTGTCAGGTATGTTCTTATCTATTTCTTAACAAAAACAACAATAACAATTCCAATATCAGTTGAATGTCACAATGATTCTTTGATAAATTGACACAATTTTAGGTATTCTACAATGTTTCTTGTTGTTATGTTCATTACTTTTTCAAAATCATAAATACTGAATCTTATGTAGAATTTATCTATAAGAGGACGGTTTTTAATGCAGCAAATATATTAATATTCAAATAAATTATCGTATATATCACCAACACTAAAATCGCGCAATGGATATTTACGCAAATGTAGTTAAGTACCGCTAGTTTAGTTTTAACTTATTTATTTTACTTCATTTGTGAAACAAGTTCTTATATCTTAAACAAATCACTCTCGAAGTCTTCCCGTGTAGAACCAGTACTAAGCATATGCGAAAAAAGTATCTTGCTTAAGGACACCACATGGCGGAGGATCGAACCCACGACCCTTCGATGATCACGAGTTCGGTGCTCTACCAGTGAACCACGCACTTCACTTGGTACTGTTTCAACAGCCGATATTTATTGCATTTATGGTATAACGACAGTAGTTTTGCTCAGTTACAAGAATTAATGATATAACAGTTTGTCTCCATAATTTATATTTTGCAATATCGTTCTGTTTGTGAAAAACGTTAACATCGATTATTTCTTTATTGATCCAGTCAGGCTGTTTAGGACGTTTTACTATTTGGTATCCAACAACGGAATGTGTATTTTAAACGATATTGAAAAGATCATGGAAAGGAAGTATTACATCTTCTGAATTGTCAAACACATCAATTATTGACCAAGATTGCTCTGACAAATCTGTGAAGAACTTGAAGAAGTTTTTGTCTTGTGACTCATACAGGAACATTATCACTGATTGAGTAATGAAAAATACTAATTGCAGAAATGTTTTGAAGCCTGTTTATGATAACATGCTCAATTGAGGTAGATGAAGTATTGGTTACCCTTTTTAGGCTCAGCCTGATATAAGTTGTGGGAAATCAAAGGTCCCCATTATGCTCAGTCACGACTTTATAGTAATGCATTTACCAGTTGCATTTTTTTAAATATGGTTTAACGCCATGTTCAGCACATTTCAGGTTATATATGGCATATCGAGTAACTGGTGGAGGAAGACCTCAAACTGAGTCAGACTGAGTAGAACCACAGTCCTTCCACAAGTAACCGGTAAACTTTCTCAGATATTTTTTTTAGCTGCGAGCGGGACTCGAACCTACGACTTTAGCGGTGAGAGGTAAGTGATCTTGAGACGGCACCTTGGACCACTCGGCCACGGAGGACCTATCGGTTGCGTTTTATAAGTCTCTGAGTAATCCAATCAATGTTAATCACATTAGCAAGTGTAAAATGATTTGGGAGGATTTGTTCTTTCATGGGACGAGATATCTGAAAACGTTGGACGAGTTGTCTTTGGAATAAATTGTCCATAATTCATCAATCCAGGGAGTTTGAGTTTGAAACTCCATTCGGCCACAATCTCCGTGATAACTGATATACAACTTTGTGTCTCATTGCCACTCGTCTGTAACCTTTGATTCAAGTTATCATTTACTTGCGGAGATGGCTGCGCTCGAATACTGATTAACCTTCCAAGATCCCAAGACTTAGTGGCTAGGTTATCCTTTTACTTCATATAGACGCCTTTGGACACCTCTAATATAGACGCCTTTGGACACCTAATATAGAAAGCTTTTGAATTATTGGGTGAATTATGTTTATATTCACTGACAGAGTGGAAAACAGTGCAGGAAGTGTTCAGATTGGTCGTTATCTGAACTCTTCCTGCACTGTTTTCAAAAGCCTTCTGTGATTGGTGCGGAAAAACGCGTATCTATGGAGTAAAGGGTTTACTGATTAACTGTTAGCACTCGACGGCATACATATTACGTAAAATATTCAAACAAACAATCAAACTTACAAAATAACCATGCAAAATGAAATAATATTATTTTTTGCACTTTAGTAACTAGATTATATTTAAAGCAAAGTTGACTTCTATGTAACAGTGTTTACATTTCAGAAAACTGTATCTCTCTGTTCTGGGAATCGGTTGAAAACCCCAGCTGTTTGAAAACTCACGAGATATTTATTACTTTTTTGTTTACTTTTCAATCGACTACAAAGGATAGCAAAAATCATCAAGTGTGAGAAACACACATTTTGTTATATGGTTTTTAGACATAAAATTTAGCTACTGTAAATGCCGTTGACGATACATAGGTAATGGGGTGTGAGCTGAACCCACTTAATTAAGTACAATAACATATCTGAGTAAAAACAGAAAGAGGAGGAGGGAGGGGGGCAAGTATAAGCACTGTGCTTAATTATTACATTTTTTATGTTGTCTTTTGCATATTGCTCTTATAAGTTTATTATACTTGCCAGGCTAAGTAAGTACAAAAAAAGGAGGAGCACGCACTGTAGATGTAGAACTATAATGTGTGCCGTTATGCCATCCTTCGTGTCTTCGTTCCTTTCTTGTAAGATTTAGGTTTGTGCTAACTATACTTGTAAAGTGGTGTTAAGTTACAATAATTGAGCGACCGCCCACAGTGAATATTGGAATGGTAAGAACATTCGCGCAGAGTACCAAATACATCTCGAGTTGTATGTTAAAATAGCATGAAGTTGGGAATATCTTCCTTTTGCTGGATTCACTAGGTTGATGAAATTGGGAATATCTTCCTTGTGCTGGTTTCACTAGGTTGGTGAAATTGGGAATATTTTCCTTTTGCTGGTTTCATAAGGTTGATGAAGTTGGGAATATCTTCTTTTTACTGGTTTCACTAGGTCGACTATTGAATGTTGAATTTTTAATAACCAAATCTGGTTCAGTTCTGAACAAACCGTTTTAAAACATTTGTAATGAATAATAAAAATAAAAATAAGGCATTATTTTTTAAAGACAATGGTGACCTCCCTATGGTGAGCGCCACGTTTTATCACGTGATCGTGACGTTTCAACAATGGCTGCCCCCACTGTCAATTTCTGAGAAACAAATATATAGGTTCACGTAACCTATCAAATTACTTAAACTGTTTAATACAGAACCTGATGTGTGCGACTATATGGTGAACATATGTTCTTTACTGTGCCAAACCGGAAGTACGTCTTCTGTTAAAATGTACTGGAGATTGTCAGCTGTTACACAAATACTAATACTCCCACAAAGACAGGTTATAAAAAACAAGCAGGTCCAGCCGTCAGGAGTTGTTTCCCTTTGACCATCGAATATAATGTTAGTTTTTCTGGGTTTTTTTTCAGACTTTCCTAAACCATTTCAAAGTGAATCAATCCTGTCAAGTTTTTCGTGTTTGGCATTACCGTGGCGGTGCGTAACTTTTGTCGAACATTACACTGTGTGTTGTTTATGTGACCGAGAGTCGCGGCATAATCCAAAATTGTCTCAATAGTTACAACTGTTTTAGAATTTGCGACCAATGCGGTTGAGAAGTTGTTTGAAATATCATTTAGTCGACGATGTCTCAGTTGTTGAAGACATACATTAAATTATTGTATCGTATCAAAGACTTAAATAGATATATCTATATGAGTCTTAAGTATAATGTTCGTAGACAATATTATCTGTCATTAAGTTTATAGCAATCTTTTGTTCATAACGATGTAGTTCCGCATTGTTACTGCATCGATAGTTGATTTTGTTAATTTTAGGTTTGGCGTTATATGCATTTTAAGAGTTGGATTTACAGTTGAAGTAATATATAATGAAAGATGTCGCGACACGTTCAGCGGGGAGTCGGGTTTTATTGTACAGATTGAAACAGTCGGCTGTAACGACTCGTTACCAAGAATGTGGTCAATAAGAGATAAAGTTTCCTCACCAAATGGAACAAAGCAAACTTAAGACCCGCCAAATACATATGTTTCCGTAACAATTGATAAATTCATATAATTACTTGCAAATCAGGACACGTATATATCTCTTGTTTTCATTCATTTTTTCTCCTATTTAATTCGAGACCGCAGCGTGTTCTAGTGGTATAGCGTCCGTCTTATTGTGGAAGGTCATGGGTTCTTTCCCTGGCCCGGTCATTCCAAAGACTTGAAAAGTTGTACTAGATGCTTCCTCGCTTGGCATTGCGTATTTAGAGGAAGGTTCTAGGTCTGGTCGACCCGGTGTTAGTATAATATGACTGGGTGGGTAGTCATACCATGTGTCTGCGACACGATACTCTAGTGTGACAGCGCTCAAAAAACTGTCTTAAGAAGACATCATCGCGATATAACTGAACAATTGTTGAAAACTACTTTAAACACCGCACAGCATCCTATTGAATTCGACGAATTTGGCATTGAAATCCCCCATGGTCACTGTTTGACTCATCGACGTACATATTGCGTAAGTAACATTTTTTTTTCTAAAATTGTCAACATTGTGATTACTGCGTGGTAGTTAAAAACTTGAGCAATGATGAGCATTTGACTTGGAAGAGTTTTAATGCAATTATTCTGTCATTCTCAATAGAAATAATTTTTACAAATGAGTCGACAATTTTGTGCAAACGTAGCTCTGCGTCACCTTTACCAATAAGTCTGCAATTAAGTTTTCTTGGCCTTTCACATGTTATGGTGTAAGAACTATAGTTAGTATTGAAGTTATCCAAGATATGCGAATTGTGTTTTAATAGGCAGTGTTCAGAGAGTCCGCATTTTGTAATATTATTGTTTGTCAGTACGGAATCCCAGTCATTATACCGGTGGCGTTCAAAGACAAAAGACGTAGTTCCATAACGTAAATGGTGAACTTAACGAAATTGAAATTGACGTCGTTACGTCGAGCTCGCGAGTATCTTTATTTAGGAAGCCTCATTCACTAACGAGACGTGTGTTCTTCTGGTCAAGGTTTTCTGTCCTCGACAAGTTCAGTTTGATAGTCATTGGCAAGTATCTAAACCATTTGGCAGTCTGTTTGCCTGTGTATCAGTACTTCGTTAAACAAAAATCCAGAATATCATAAAATCCCTGTTATTTACTATCGAGTTTAATTCCAATTAAAAAGAATGATTTAGCCTTTTTTCTCAAGAACGCCTCTTAAACGACCTTTTTCATGTTTTGTTCGTTGTTTTGTACAAACTCGTATTCGTCCATTGAAAACTACTAAACATCTAAAAAGTCAGAGTTTTTTGTATCTGCTCTTACGTGTAATTTTAAAGATATTGAATTACGTGTCCTAAAATTGATATTGCGTGTAAGGTTACATAACAGTCTTTAGCATCTTCGACGCTTGCTTTTCTGAAATACAAACGTCTTGAAACTTTGACAAACATACCTCATAAGTGTCATCCTTTATATTTTATTCCGACAAAAAACAATTGCAGATATTCTGTCTAAGGCATTTGTCAAATGAAATTCATCAAATAAGCAAATGATGGATACAGATACATATCGACGGTCTGGTGGAATACAACGAAAGTCGCTGAGACAGTCCGAATCATCAGATACTTTTACTGGTTAATAAAAAATCTGCTGCAAGCGGCTACATGGCGAACATTTCGTTTTCTACTGCCAAACTTGAAGCACGTGTTTGAGGAAATGAACTGGAGATTTGCATACTAATACTTCTACAAAGGCAGGTCATAAACCGTTTATTATAAGTCGAAGCCTTTTTTTTAATTTATTATTCAATATCCAGATGAATTTAAGGTCATGGGTGATTGACACTATATACAAATGTATTTGGTTTGTGTGACCTTCTTTTGATTGTTTTTTATTTGAGTTAAGTTCAATGATAGATACAATGGAATAAATCGGCTTGTATTGACAAATAGAACATACTGGTTTTCGGCATTGAGTTTTGTTATGAACGGTGCTGGTATGTGTGAACGTACTGCAGGATGGGGTTTGAGCTTACTTCGTAACAGTTCACATTCAAGTTGCTTTTGTAAGATACAAAAAAAATCGCACTGATATTTGAAATCTACAGAGAAGTGAAAATTTTGTTATTTAAAAAGGCCTTGTAAACCGCATGTCTTTAATGTCCATATTTTATAGTGCAATAAGTTCGAATGATCGAGTGATTGACATTACAACTGCGTTTGTTTCAATGTCATAGCTGGCATCATATACATTAAATTAACCAGACTAGAATTATTTTTGGAAAATAAAATAAATTGGACCATTAGCTGTTGCTATTAACAGTGTTGCAAATCTAAACAATGATATCAAATCAACAAAGAATGCCACAGCTTGGGTGTATGGTATGAAAACAAATCCGATAACTTCTGAGGTTCTAACAATATAATTTATGTTGTTCTCTTGTTCTGGGATTAACATCTTAGATGAACTATATTCCATTACTCAGAACAAAACATTTGACTTGCAGAATATTTCGACTGTATCACACAGTCTTTATCAGCTTGCATGCATAATATCTCATGACATAGGGAGATCACGTGATACAAGGATATAAATACTGTGCGATGCGGTCGAAATATTCTGTAAGTCAAATGTTTTGTTCTTTGTAATGGAATACAGTTCATCTAAGATTCTGAGGTTCTGTTCCTTCTATATTTGGCCAAGACATCCATAATTTCCTAATTGATGAATCACATATGCTAATTTAATACACTCATCTGAAGGAAATGTTCTTAGAGCCTTCATTTATTTTAACAGACAGTAGTTTGCGTTCAATTAAAGCGCATACCGATACAAAGTAATAACTTCCTTTCTCTGCGCATTGCCTAAGTGCTTGAAGGTCGTGACACGACTTGATGGCGGCTAACACATATCCTCCTCTGTGTCATAGTGACACGGAAATATGCATATGAATTTCACCAGTGTATAAATATGCATGCGAGACATTAAGTCTTAAGTGTGCAGGTTTTTAGAAAACTTTGACATTATCTGAGGAAGGAGTCTAGATATTACTCAGTGTATGACCGGTATAAGTCATCTTAGAAGTAGTCATAGAAGTAAAAAATACAGTGTTGACTATCATGATGAATTTCCTAAGGAAAAAAAGAAACATGCAGAGTAGTTACACAAATCTGCATGTTGAAGTGACTGCTCTACTACTAGAAACCATCGCATGGACTCGTGAGATATTACAGTTGTCATATCGTATATATGAAAGATGAAAGAAAAAAAAACTTAAGTTTTTTTTCTATATTTAGTCTTTCGCTTCTTGTCACCTGTCACCTGTACTGATTTACGATTTGAAATTGTTATGTCACTTAGAACTCTCGACAACACGACAAATAACGGATATTCGGCGAGAAATTTTTTGACGTTTTTGACATTTCGTGACACTTTTTTTTGTTTATTATGAAAATATATTAATTAAATAATTTTTATTTTTATTTGTATTCAAAGAGTAAAAATAACTGGATGCGATGGTATATATTTAAAATATCTATTAAATTGTTTCGATAGATGACGATATTTCAAAATTAAAAAGTACGAGATTTTTTGCAATGCATGCCAACATCTGACTTAACGTCCTTACCAATTGTCTCTATTCTCTTCAGTTTACTGTACTTTTTTTTATAAAAGACCCATTTCACGAAGTCCCAATATCGGCCCTGTAAAATGTCTTTCTTTTAGATATTATATGTCAGCAAAGCTTGGTGTGCTTGTATCGAATATTACTTTATTCTTTCAAAATGTGTAAATTTTTATTTTATGAGTTAATATATCCATTAAATGACTCCAAAGACTGATAGAATTAATGAAAATGTTAATTTTCTCCCATTTTTGTCCTAATTTTTGGCATTTAATATTTTTAAATATAAATACAGTATTGCCACACATAGATATTTATTCTGTTCATTATCTGATAAACACTGAGTAACATGTGAAAATATTGTCAGGTAGCAAGAGTGCCTTTACTGATAAAAACACGATATATTTGTCTAAAATAGCTTAAAATGTAGGACAATTGCATATTTGCGCTGTATATGCAAACTTTGATGATATTGTGTGAAGCGAAAATCGCAAAATTGAAAAAAAAATGTATAAAGTATGAGTAAAGTAAGGTTTAATTTTATTTAATTATTCAGGGTCACTTTTTAGGGATTCGTGAACTTGTCCTTTGAATATGGACCCCGCCTTTGATAACCGCCGTTATAACTTTATATGGTTACTGAGTGTGCAAACACAAACCATATATCATAGAAACTATGGATATTAGAATGTCTCAATTGTTCCTAATCGGCTTGCTAGTCCGCGAATATATGCTATTAAGGCCAGTCAGCCGTGATTTATATTCACCAAGAGCATTGGTAGTCACGCATACTGTCGTTCGTGGCTGCAGTTTGGCACCATCTGCTCAAGGGGAAAATGAGGAATGTTGTATATATATATTTTTATTTATTAAAGTGACTGATACAATACATTTTAGAATAAAAACATTTGCAAAAGCGTTAGAACATGCCAAGGAATACCCAGTCTAGTAAGACTTATCAGTCACTATGTTATTAAAATTCCAATAACTTAAACACATAAATAATGATGAAAAATTGCATGGCATTGTTAACCATATAACCACATAACGCACGTTACGTGTATCCATAGACTTCGATTGAAAGATATACAATCGGCCCTGTATAATTTATTAAAATCAAACCTTTTGTTTTTGGCAAACTTTGATGCATGTTTCTTATTTTAATTATACTTAAATCTTTTACTAAGCGTTTTGTTTTTATTTTTCATTGCCTATTTTTGTCGTTAAGGATGTAGCGATTTGTTCCCCGGCTTTGTCGTTATGGTTTTAGTGGTTTGTTACCCGGCTTTGTCGTTATGGATAAAGTGATTCTCTCTTCATCCCCACCACCGGCTTTGTCGATATGGATATGGTGATTTGTTACCCGGCTTTGTCGATATGGATATAGTGATTTGTTACCTGGCTTTGTCGATATGGATAAGTGATTTGTTACCCGGCTTTGTCGATATGGATATAGTGATTTGTTACCTGGCTTTGTCGATATGGATAAGTGATTTGTTACCCGGCTTTGTCGATATGGTTTTAGTGGTTTGTTACCCGGCTTTGTCGTTATGGATAAAGTGATTCTCTCTTCATCCCCACCACCGACTTTGTCGATATGGATATGGTGATTTGTTATCCGGCTTTGTCGATATGGTTTTAGTGGTTTGTTACCCGGCTTTGTCGTTATGGATAAAGTGATTCTCTCTTCATCCCCACCACCGGCTTTGTCGATATGGATATGGTGATTTGTTATCCGGCTTTGTCGATATGGATAAAGTGATTTGTTACCCGGCTTTATCGATATGGATATAGTGATTTGTTACCCGGCTTTGTCGATTTTGCCGATATGGATATAGTGATTTGTTACCCGGCTTTGTCGATATGAATATGGTGATTTGTTACCCGGTTTTGCCGATATGGATATGGTGATTTGTTACCCGGTTTTGCCGATATGGATTTAGTGATTTGTTACCCGGCTTTGCCGATATGGATACAGTGATTTGTTATCCGGCTTATGTTGATTTGATTTCCGACTTTTAGTGGTCAAACAAGTAGTGATGCACTTGCTAATGTGTTGAAATACCAATGGACACAATAGAAGAATTTCAAAGCGCGAGAACGTTTAATTTGCACACATATGCATCCATAACGATGATGTGTTTTTATTTCTGAAATTAGGACGCACAAGGTGCTACCTAGTTAGTATCTACGTTAACATGATTGAACTGACTTTCTTGAATGGTAAACGAAGGCGAAACAATCTTCAGAAAATTCAATCCAAGTTTCATGCAAATGTAATCTGATCAACACGTTTTATGTTGTCAGTTTTAGTATATTTTTAATAACGGCGGCCATATTGATTTTTGGCTGCCACGAAAAGCACAAATCTGAAATGCGAGGAAAACATTTAAGGAAAAAAATGACTGTTCAATTTAGTGGTTTTAGAACAGTGGCTATTGTTTTAGTACATTTCATTTTCCTAAGTAACTCAATGTTAATTGCACGTGGCTGCCATCTTGAATATGTAACGAATACAAAAAATAAAAACTTAGCTTGATCCGAGAGCATTTTTGAATAGCGTTGAATAAGTGGGTGTTGCGAAAAGTCGTTTGATTTTTTTACCAATTTTAGTTAATTTTCGTTTGCGGCGGCCATCTTAGGTTAAGAGTAACAATAAACATTATGAATCTTAAACAGAACTAAGGAGCATTGTGACCGAATTTAATAGAGTCATGATTAGTGACATCAGAAAGATAGTTGACAAGGACAAATGGCGACGAACAAGACACATACAATAATAGCTCAGATAAAAGCGGGAATCTTAAAAAAATGTACAAGACGATTGCCGTGTTATACTTCAGGTAAATCTTGCCTGTTAGACCGCAGTGGATTACATTGGTAACACTTAACGTAATTTGGAGGTAAAGTCATAATTGTTCAGTCTTTCTAAATGGAAGCATTGTCAGTTTGCTTTTTTCGTTCTCTCTCTCTCTCTCTCTCTCTCTCTCTCTCTCTCTCTCTCTCTTTCTCTCTCTCTCTCTCTCTCTCTCTCTCTCTCTCTTTTAAACACTACTTTTTGTGTGCAAGAATCCACTTTGCAGATGGAGCTACGGTCGTAAATTGCGATTTTATTGATGCTGAGCTGCAATAACCAGCGCACAAATATACTTAAATAGTCTGTCGCCATTATTGTGTCGTAACGACTGAGTATCACGTGACTAAACTGCTAGCGTTAATTACATTAGCGGACAATGTTATGTCGCCCCGCTCAAATCTAACGATATAACCAGGGCGAAGAAAACTGAATTTGAAAAAAAACATACGCGCAACATATTTAGTCATAAAGATAAAAACTACCAAGCTGGACTGTAATGTTACACGGATACTCTAATACTGTACAATGTCATGACGTAATATGCCGTGGACGCTTTATTGTTACTTAATATACAATAAGTTCCAAATAAACTCTCTAACGTCAAGCCGGGCCCGATTAGCTCAGTCGTTAGTGCGTCTGGCTGTCAATCCAGGGGTCGTGAGTTCGAATCCCCGCTCAGCCACAATCTCCGTGATGTTTGATATACGACATTGCATCTTATATCGTTCGTCTCTCACCGTTGATTCAAAATTCTCATTGTCATTTGTATCTCATCGCTGATTCAAGTGAGAAAGTTATCAGTTACTTTCGGAGCTGGGGTGTGCTCGAGTACTGGTTAACCTTCCAGGTTCCCAGGAAACAGTGAAACAGATTGACTGACCGTCTGTTAGCCCTTGATGTCTTAAAAATGACGCTAAATATTCAAATAATCGTCAATCTCTTATGTCAATATCAATATTAAAGTTAAAATCAATTTTATTCATTTTAAATCTACCAAGGTAATGTCATGCCAATTATAATCTCTAAGAACTTAATATTTAAGTTTGAATCTTGAAAAGATGAGCGACATTTTATGCCATCGAGGACTTACCGACGATAATTTATCATAACCAGTCTTCCCTATGATCGTCGAAGGTTGACCAGTACTCGTGCACACCTATCTCCGTAAATAACCGATAACTTTCTCACTTGAATCAGCGGTGAGATACAAATGGGTCGTATATTAATCAACACGTAGTCCGTGATCGAGTGGGGATTAGAACTCACGATCCCTGGTTATATTAAAAAAAGTATTTCTTTATAGAAATTAAAGGGAGTCATGGTAGTTTAAAAACACGAGCAAAAAGTTTAATACAAATTAATATTTCTTTGTTTCGTTTCTATCATAAACAAACTGATGAAAATAAAATATTTATAACATTTATTTATTTTTGACCTTGAATATGTAAAAACCGAAACCTTTCAGCCATTAACAGGAGATAATATTGGTCTGCCAGAAAATGATGCGGTTTTCTAATTTTATATTTGCATCGTTTATTTCAGAAATTGCCACGCATCCTTATAAGCAATTAGGGTTTTTCTGTCTGTACAAACACTAGCCGTAGCATGTCAGCCTTAAGTATTATGCAAATTACCCCGCACTGCTGGATGTTTTTTTTCCAGATTATTCGTCTGCGTTGAAATTCTAAATACGCAAATAATAATAACAATGTGCCATTTTGCATTTTTGCTTCTGTTGTAAATGTTAGCCGATTAATACTAAAGAAGCTTGATACCCACTTATATTCGACTTTGCCAATTACAACACAATTTAACACGCTCGTGAATCATTTAAAAATTGTATTTTAAACGTTTCCATACATTTAATGCCTTCGTATTCCTTGTTTGTAGGCCCCTTCACATGACCACTCGTCTTATTCTCCAGTCGGATATAGAAAAAAAAGACGGATAACTTGTGGTTGTGTTTATAGTTATGTTTATGAACGGTGGATACGATTATGATTATGGAAATGGTTATAATACTGATGGTGGTGGCGATTATGAAGCTTATACTGGTATTGCTTATGATTACTATTATGGTAATGGAAATGCAAATGATAAGTGTTAGGATTATAGTTGGGATATTTATTAGATAATAGTAACAGTATGGTTGCGGTTATGGTTATAATAATGAACATGATAATGGTAACGGTTATGGTTTTGATAATGGACATGGTAATGGTAACGGTTATGGTTTTGATAATGAACATGATAATGTTTAAGGTTATGTTTATGAAAACGAACATGATAATGGTTACGATTATGGTTATTATAATGAACATGATAATGGAAGTATAAATGGTAATGATAATGATAATCATTGGTAATGAAAATGGTTACGGTTATGGTTATGATGAAACCGATAACCATGATCATGGTGATAGTTATGATAATGGTTACAGTAATGGTATTGGTAATGGTATTCATAAAGCTTGTGGTTGGATTAGTGATAGTTATGGTAGTAATAATGATAATGTAGGTGGTGGTGGTGATGGTGATTGTAATTATGATTGTCACTGCAACTACAATTATGACTATTGATACGGGTTACGGTTATAGTAATTGTCAAGGTTACTGATACGGGTTATGGTTACGGTAATGGTAAAGGTTTCTGATACGGTTATTGTTTTGGCAATGATAAATGTTTCTGATACGGGTTATGGTAATAGTAAGGGTTAAGGTTACTGATACGGGTTATGGTAATGGTAAAGGTTACTGATACGGATTATGGTTATGGTTATAGTAATGGTAAAGGTTACTGATACAGGTTATGGTTATTGTAATGGTAAAGGTTACTGATACGGATTATGGTTATGGTCATGGTAAAAGTTTCTGATATAGGTTATAGTTATGGTAATGGTAAAGGTTTCTGATACGGTTATTGTTATGGTAATGGTAAAGGTTTCTGATACGGGTTATGGTTATTGCAATGGTTAAGGTTACTGATACGGTTATGGTTATGGTAATGGTAAAGGTAACTGATACGGGTTATGGTTATGGTAATGGTAAAGATTTCTGATACGGTTATTGTTATTGTAATGGTAAAAGTTTCTGATTTTGTTATGGTTATGGTAATTGTAAAGGTTACTAATACGGTTATGGTTATGGTAATGGTAAAGGTTACTTATTCGGGTTATGGTTATGGTAATGTTAAAGGTTACTGATACGATTATTGTTATGGTAATGGTTAAGGTTTTTGATACGGGTTATGGTTATGGTTAAGGTTTCTGATACGGTTATGGTTATGATAATGGTAAATGTTTCTGATACGGTTATGGTTATGATAATGGTAAATGTTACTGATTCGGGTTATGGTTATGGTTATGTTAAAGGTTACTGATACGGTTATTGTTATGGTAATGGCAAAGGTTACTGATACGGTTATTGTAATGGTAATGGTAAAGGTTTCTGATATGAATATGGTTATTGTTGGTAAAGGTTACTGATACGGGTTATGGTATGGTAATGGTAAAGGTTTCTGATACGGTTATTGTTATGGTAATGACAAAGGTTTCTGATACGGGTTATAGTAATGGTAAAGGTTTCTGATACAGTTATTGTTATAATAATGGTAAAGGTTTCTGATACGGTTATTGTAATGGTATTGGTAAAGGTTTTTAATACGGGTTATTGTTATGGTAATTGTTAATGTTTCTGATACGGATACTGTTATGGTAATGGTAAAGGTTTCTGATACTGGTTATGGTTATGGTAGTGGTAAAGGTTTCTGATACTGGTTATGGTTATGGTAATGGTAAAGGTTACTGATACGGATATGGTTTTGGTAATGGTAAATGTGTCTGATACGGTTATGGTTATGGTAATGGTAAAGGTTATTGATACGGTTATGGTTTTGGTAATGGTAAAAGTTACTGATACGGTTATTGTTATGATAATGGTAAAGGTTTCTGATACAGTTATGGTTATGGTAATGGTAAATGTTACTGATATGGGTTGTGGTTATGGTAATGGTAAAAGTTACTGATACGGGTTATGGTAATAATAATGGAAACGTTTCTAATACGGTTATGGTTTTGGTAATGGTAAAGGTTACTAATACGGTTATAGTTATGGTTATGGTAAAGGTTACTGATATGGTTATGGTTATGGTTATGGTAATGGTAAAGGTTACTGATACGGGTTATGGTTATTGTAATGGTAAATGTTACTGATACGGGTTATGGTTATTGTAATGGTAAAGGTTACTGATACGGTTATGGTTATTGTAATGGTAAAGGTTACTGATACGGTTATAGTAACGACATTGATTTTGGACATGTTATGGTCAAGTATTTTATGGTAATTTTATAAGGTCAACGACACGATTTGGCGCGGTATGATATAATAACAACTTTTAAAAACAAGTTTTATTTCAGTATCACAGAATCCTTGCCATATTTGCAATGATAAAGATTACTGTATATAATTGCATTCCACAACGCAGTAAGGGCTCCGGCGGCGACATTTTCCTTTTTGCGTTCTGACTAAACTGCCCCGTGATATATTTGCAACGAGAGTCTGAATAGCCTCGTTAGACATGCATCAAGCGCGGATTTCCACATCATTTGCACATTCGATTAAGGCACTTCGTCTTGTTCTTTATTCGTAATGACTTTAATGGAGTTTGATTACTTCTGGGGATATTATATCACCATAACATGTCTATTGATGATTAATAACTATTGCGTTAATATGTATTTATTTGAATAAAGTCGTCATGTTAAGATCTGGCTATTTATCTTTACGGAACCCGGACAAGCATTGATTTTTCGGTCAGATATAAATATTAACATTTGCATGCGACTCGTAGAGCATTGCTTACTGAGAGTGTGTCCATTTCTACGTAAATCGACTACAACTCCTGTATAAAATTATTAACTGCTGTAAGACAGTTCTACTTAAGATAGTGAACCGTATGTGTGTATGCATTCTTACTTAAATATATCATTAGATGGACTTCATGATTGAAATTTCAGAATAGAAACTTCTTGATAATTAGATGCAGAGCAAGAAAGAGATATTCTTATTTTAGATAGGCTTTTTAACAACTTGAACGTTTTTTAAATAGCTTTGATCGCGGTTTGAACACACAACTTATGTGCTGATCAATTAACTCTTAGATCACTGGGCCACTGAAGCGGAGCTGTTCCTGGTGCGAATTTGGAAATATTTGGAAATTCAATTGTTGGAACTCTTTATCGCAGAAATAGCTTATATACGTGATTACGGGTATTGAAAATGTAGACACAGTCAGACTGTCGTTGTGTTTTATTTTTGTCACATTTGCAAACATTGTGGATCTTGTCACTGCAACGTTGCCTTCACTGTTTGCAAAACAGGATTTATAACCCAGCATAATTTAAATTATAATGCTAGTTCATATCAAATACGATAAAAAAACCCCAACAAAAACACCCAAAACAACGTGAATTGCATTTAACGACATTTTAAACTCACCATATGCTTTAATTAATTATGTCATTGGAATGAATACACATAAGCATAAGCATGTTGAGTATACTGTTTATACAAAAATCGGCAAGTTTATTTCGTGCACTGAACTGCACATGGATTTACTGAATAACGCTGCATATAAAGGATCGGGTCGGCAAGAAAACGCTTCACTGGCTTCTAAAGGTGATATTATAACTACTTTACTGGCGTACTGTGTAAATTATCATATCATAACCACGACCTTATATCACGTGTAAATTTAGAATTGTAAATTATTACCATTTCAGTGTGACATTGGACGTTTAAATAACGTCTTTCTGTGTTGATTCGCTCATCTGTGTTGATAAATTGGAATAAAAAGGATCAGTGTTATTATGAAAATTTGAATGAAGGTAAGATATTAAACGTTTTAGTGTTACTACTACTTTAAATCCACAAGTGTAAACATATCGTGTATTTATATCTTGTTCTATTTTACACAACCATGTATACTATAAGTCAATTTCCTCGATGATTTCTATATTATGTATATACCATAAATGTCCCTTATACCATTGCGTCAACGTTTTACTTAATATAAGAGAAGAGATCCCCTTCAATGATTATTTGTGTAACAACGAGACATAAATCTTCATACCAGACTAACTACGGCAAGCACGCCACTACAATGCAAACCATAGACACAAGACCATGGCACCAACCAACCAATATAATTGGTCTTAACCACGACTTAAAGTCTATCGTTTTACATGCAACACATCTGGACTGGACAGACACTTTATAGCTTAAGAGGAGTAGGATCCAGTTAAGAATGCATGACTACTCACATGCTATATAAAGGACAGATATAGAAACCCGTCGGACCATTAAGATACCGTAAAATCATAGTAACATTTACATATACTCAACCAAAAAACTAACACTCATTTCAAGTTTAATATTTTCTCCGCTGTTTACGAAACTCTAACGTTTTCAGTATAATCTTAACCCGCACACCGGTCATCATCTGCCAAACACATAGCCCATATCATACCACCACATACCCACAGCAAATAAATAAAAAATATCTGCATAATCAAACAACCTACTTCAACCTACCAGGCTAACATCTAGCCAGGAACGTTTAACATAGCATAGCCTGCATCTCTGTCACAAATATAGGTCGCCAACACATATAACCCAAGCGAGATATAATCCGCATACATCATAAAAAATAACCCACACATTGGTTACATATACCTTATATAAAGGTCACATATAAATCACATATATACAAAATATGGCTGAAAAAAAAAATACTTACAGCTCACACTTATGTCACTTACAGCTGTCACATATACTTCATACAAGACACATAAATACAACAAACATCACATACATACACCACATACAGTAACTTCATATACCAACTTGTACAGCTCACACACACACATGTATATCACAGAGTACACACATATACGATATACATCACACATACATATCGCATAAAGCAAACACATATGCCACATACAGCATACATGCATACCACTTACAGCTCTCATATATATATCTCATACATTACCCACATATATCTCATAGTATACACACACACATATACCGCATACTGCACACATGAATACCATTAACAGCTCTCATATATAACACATACATTACCCACATATATCCAATAGTGCACACACAAATATACCACATACAGCACACATGCATATCACTAACATCTCTCATATATACCACATACATTACCCATATATATATCTCATAGAACACACACATATACTACATACAGCACACATGCATACCACTAAAATCTCTCATTTATACCACATACTTTACCCACATATATCTCATAGAGCACACACATATGCCACATACAGCACACATGTATACCACTAACATATCTCATATATACCACATACATTACCCACATATATATCTCATAGAGCACACACATATACCACTAAAATCTGTCATTTATACCACATACATTACCCACATATATCTCATAGAGCACACACATATACAACATACAGCACACATGTATACCACTAACATATCTCATATATACCACATACATTACCCACATATATCTCATAGAGCACACACATATACAACATACAGCACACATGTATACCACTAACATATCTCATATATACCACATACATTACCCACATATATCTCATAGAGCACACGCATGTACAACATACAGCACACATGCATACCACTAACATAATTATCTCATATATACCACATACATTACCCACATATATATCATAGAGCACACACACATATACAACATACAGCTCAGTGTATTTATATGTTAAAATCTCCAATTTCTTAGTATCCCTATTTAAAACGACAAATTGGTGATAACATTAATTTATTAGTATTAATTATTTAATAAATCAATAAAGCAATAACATATTTATACACTTTAACTTGTCCTGTTTTTGTGTGCTGTTAATGGTACACATTTCCTGGTTTTATAAATTGGATATATATGATGTTTATCGACCATAAATATTGACCAAATATCGCGAAAGTTTATTATACCGCTCTAATTTTGCTGAACAAATATTTACAGTAGCCAGTCATACTGTTTGCCATCTCAAGTACTCAGAGCCAATATCGAACTGAACATTTTCTTTTTATTTGAGAAAAAAATGTTCACGAACACAAATAATTGCAGTAACATGCACTAATATCGGGTTGGAAGTTCGTGAGTTTAGAATGAATTAAACGCGTTACTCTTGAATCTTATATTTCACATTCATGTGTCACACAATCAGTTGAATAATTTGAAATATCAGTATTTTTGTTTGATCAATCGTGTTTACATAAGGTTTAATTTCTAATTAACGAAAGTGATTTGTTAAACTTAGCATATTGTGTTTAACAGTTCAATGTCTTGATAATGTAAATATACCTCAGAAGGTATTGTAGTTCAAACAGCCGGCACTCAGTCTGTAATATATCCTTTTGCACTGAACTATTTGGAATTTCAGGCGTTCAATACTTTTAGAAATGTCTAGCGATTTGCGATTAAATTCCGTCTTGAAAGTGAATAATGTTTATAAGATTATACTTATTTATTTTACTTTGATTGTGAAACAAGTTCTTACAACTTAGGCAAATCATGCTCGAAGTCCACCTGGGTAGAACCACTAAAAAACATATGCGGAAAAGGTGTCTTGCTCAAGGACACCACACATTGCCGTGGCGAAGGATCGGACCCACAATCCTCCGATCATGGATGAGATACTCTACAACATGGAATCAGTACTCCACCACATGGATTCGGTACTTGGATTCGGTACTCTACCATATGGATTCGGTACTCTACCACTAAAATTCGGTACTCCGTCACATGGATTCGGTACTCTACCACATGAATTCGGTACTCCGCTACATTGATTCGGTACATTGATTCGGTACTCTGCCACATGGATTCGGTACTCTGCAACATGGATTCGGTACTCCACTTCATGGATTCGGTACTCCACTACATGGATTCGGTACTCTACCACATGGGTTCGGTACTCCACCACATGGATTCGGTACCCTACCACATGTATTCGATACTCTACCACATGGATTCAGTATTCTACCACACGGATTCGGTACTCCACCACATGGATTCGACACTCTACAACATGTATTCAGTACTCTAACACATGGATTAGGTACTCATGGATGCGGTACTCTACCACATAGATCCGGTACTCTACCACATGGATCCGGTACTCTACCACATAGATCTGGTACTCAACCACATGGATGCGGTACTCTACCACATAGATCTGGTACTCTACCACATTGATGAGGTACTCATTGATGCGGTACTGTACTACATGGATCCGGTACTCTACCATATAGATTAGGTACTCATGGATGCGGTACTCTACCACATAGATTAGGTACTCATGGATGCGGTACTCTACCACATGGATTAGGTACTCATGGATGCGGTACTCTACCACGTAGATCCGGTACTCTACCCCATGGATAAGGTACTCATGGATGCGGTACTCTACCACATAGATCCGGTACCTTACCACATGGATTAGGTACTCATGAATGCGGTACTCTACCACATGGATTAGGTACTCATGGATCCGGTACTCTACCACATGGATTAGGTACTCATGGATGCGGTACTTTACCACATAGATCCGGTACTCTACCACATGGATTAGGTACTCATGGATGCGGTACTCTACCACATAGATCCGGTACCTTACCACATGGATTAGGTACTCATGGATGCGGTACTCTACCACATGGATCCGGTTCTCTACCACATGGATCCGGTACTCCACCACATAGATCAGGTACTCTACCACATGGATCCGGTACTCTACCACATGGATCCGGTACTGTACCACTAGACTAGACGCCGGCGCTTAATGTTTATTAACAAGACGACTGAATTCACTCTCCCACGAGGAATAAACAACATATTTGTAAAGTACAACATTAATTTATCATAAACACGCAATAAGTAAAAATAAACAAATGGAAAAAAAACACCAGTGCCGCCCTCCCCCGAATTTATATATTACAGTCGATTCAAATTGAATGCAAATGAGATACGGTCACTGCATTTTGATATAAGTAAAGTAGGTAAATCGTGCCTGGCGAACATGGTATACGCATTAAAACCTGCAAACCTTAAATTCAATAATAAGATATCTGTTTATGTCAGGTAAATAAAAATCACCTGTAGAGATGCTAAAATGTTAATTGCATTCTAGATTATCAGAATTTGCGTTTTTGAAGAGTTCCACAAATATGAGCCCGAATAAGAAAACGAATTACGAATCATTTCAGAATTTGGAATACAACTGTAGATTGAAGGTAAACCGTAATGCACGTGTATGAACATTAGCTGTTAGAGTAAATAAACATTTAAGATATGCAGGAGCCTGGTCATTAAATGATTTATTCATGAGTACTGTCTTTTTTTAAAAAATGAACCCTTTCAGGAAACGCCATCGATTTAAGCTTTGTGAATAATTCTGTAGAAGGAGTACCGTATTTCTCTGTATCTTAATTATGCCTCAAGGAAAACAGTCAGCGATAGCAAGTGTTCTGAAAAGTCCCCGGTTGTCGCTGCGGCTGTGCAGATAGTATTGAGGGTTCAAAAGTTGAAAAACATCAGGGGACCAGTTTATGAATATGCTTCGTGCGAAAATAAATTGACATGAAATATGTAACATGCATTCGTGTTTATGATAATTGGTTCTTAGTAAATGTTACCAGGGATAATAATCGTTTATATATCATCGGTAACAATGACAGAAATGTGTTGTTTGCACCAACAGGTTGTGTATTCTCTATATGTTTTTGAGAGTGTTGCTGAAAGTGATCAAGTAAGTTATATATGCGTAAAATTAGGCGCGAAAATGTATATGATTATCTGGTCTGTAAAGACGCACATTATTATGTAACACATTTCTACTCATAAACATTAAATCACTATTAACAAATGCCTGCCCGGAAACAACACGTTACTTTCTTCTACTAGACGTTAAGTTTAAAGCTAGTGCCTGCTACAAAATAACGTATTTCGACTAAGTATTAAAGATACTGTCTGCATCAAAATATCACACTATCTTCCTCGAGGGGTCTAAGTCAAACGTATTTTATCTTAATTGTATACATTACAGTCAAACCTGTATAAGTGGTCACCTCTATTAAGCAGCCACTTGTCTTAAACAGCCACATTCGCTATTTCCTATTTCTATGTTTTCAGAGCAAATTTAACTGTATTAAGCAATAACCTGTCTTAAAAGGCCACTTTTGCTCCTTCTGTTGACTGGCTGCTTAAGACAGGTTTGACTGTATATAGCTATTGCCCACTATTAAAATATTCCTAACGGTGTACTTTATAGCTATTGTCTAATCAAAGTGCAAACAACATTGATATATGCAAGTCTCCTGGAGGTAATCAGTTGAGACGAATGGTCACGTGTGCGATATCAGTAATCGCGACGTTCGGTTTCTGGTATAACTGTAGATTGTATCGTCGTATCTTGATTACATCTAACTAGATGGGGGTAGATTTAACGTCGTATCTGCGAAATGGCCATATGTTCGATTTCATTTTTCATATCGGAATATGATCATACGGTCGCTGGTAGATGAGTAGTTCACCATAAAGTTAATTTGCGTTTCGGTAAGAATAGGAAACGTACAGAAACACCACAGTGGTGGGCAGCATCAGATAGATCTAACCGCGTCACTCCGGAGGGTGTCATTCATGCTATAATCTAGAACTTGCATCATACATAACAGCTTATAATGTTTGCGGTAGAAATGAGATTAACATCTGTAAAATGAGTAACGTTCTGCTATATTTATAGGATTAACAGCACTAATCTTGCATTTTATAAGATTTTTCCTGCGTTTTTTTTTCTCCCATTAATATTTTTAAGGGTATACATCAAGAAAAAATGCTTTAAATTCTTACAAAAAAATAAAATTATTTTTAAAATGGATCAAATGCATCGCATTATCATTAATAATTAAAATTCCATTGGTTTAGTAAATCAAATCCAGCAAACCGTGACTAATCAATGTTTCAGTCGGAGTGGTAACTTGAAACAAAATCCTTTTTCTAGAAATAGACAGCACTTAAATACTGCTTGATAACCTTCACATCGTCATTCGGACCTGTTCTTAGATGAAACAAATTTTACAACGTGTAAACCTGTATAACGGATCAAAATTGTAATCAAAATGAAATCATACGGCCCATTTAATACGTCACAAAATATGTTACAATTTTTAGCGGAGAATCTGTTTTATTATAACCATTTCAACATATTATTTTGGCATGTTTAAATATATTTCATTTTGGCAAAACGGGGCCAATGATTATAGATAAGTTAACTGGTACGGTTGCAACGTATGCACTCAGTCAATATCACACGTACATTTTTTTCAGATTTATGTATCTGATAATTTAGTCTGTGAATTTTGGTGTGCATTTCGAACTTGTGTAAATCATGCCAGAGAGATATCAAGCATTCTGTTAAATGGAATAACAGTTTTACAACTTACATTAAATAATTTTTTTTGGACAAATTTTACACAATTTATTTATTGGCCTAACCACAATATGTTCCACATAACCGCTTTACCAGTCATCCGTTTACACCCCGTGATAACCACAGCACGGTCTGGGTGTCATTAAACCACGGATGGAGGTGCACACACAAACACGTTGTATCAATCAAGGGTGATTGTTTAGTCTTCAAGGGAACAAACAGTGTGGTTTTCCCATTGCTCCATATTCAATGAATGTGTTAAGTTTTCAAACTTGGATGTACCGTGTTAATTCGTCTTCTCTAAATATACGAGGACATGTTTTGATGGCTAAACGTTAACCTGGATTATATTGTATCATTGATGACTATTAGAAAGGTATGTAAGTATGGGGGTTTCTTTATCCCGAGCGATAGTATGTAACTCGCATGACTGTTTACTGTAGATAGCACATTTATAACCATTCGATTTTTAAGTATTCAAATATGTATTTTAGAATGCTTTTTTATGAGGTAATTGGTTTGTTGACAGGGGCAGATTATATATTTTGTTCCGTGGGCAGACCAGTTGTTCGTCCCGGTAATTGATTTGTGTTCAGTTAGGTGGTTGTGCTTACACACGGAGTAGGAAAAAAAAGAAAAGGTTCCTTTCGTGTATATAATTTATAATGCTCTATTGAAGTATCACCGATTCCAACGTGTGCGTTTGTACGTGGTCTTGTTGGCTATACAGTAAAACATGTGTACGTGGTCACCTCTATTAAGCAGCCACTTGTCTTAAGCAGCCAAATATGCTATTTCCCATTTCTATGATTTCAAAGCAAATTAACCTGCATTAAGCAAAAACCTGTTTTAAAGGACCACTTTTGATCACTCAGTTGACTGACAGCTTAAGACAGGCTTGACTGTATCTGTGTACATGTATTTTATTTAATATTCATACATATACGTTCTGTTGTAACCGTGTACTATACTGGAGATTTCATATGGCGGTATTTACTTTATCACATTTCATTATCGCCTCTCGTTATCTGGAACGCCGGCGTTTGTCTATCAGATAAACACGTTTCTATATCTCGCCCATAATCTGGTTTGAGTACAAAATCTGCAACTGTATATACACGTAAATGTAAAGGAAGCATTTCGCTATTGAAATTGCTATATTTTCCATGTCATATGCTAATAAATGAATGACACGCTATGCGTGGTAACAAGCGATGTAAAACCTGTCAGCGGAAAGTATTTCAAATATTGGGTGTTAACAAAGCGTTAAAAGTTCAATCCTGCCTTCGTTTTACCGATCGCATTATCTGCACTCGCTGGTGGGACACACCCAAGCCAGTTGAGTTCACTAACCTTTCAACCATACAGCCATAATTGAAACGTTTCTGGGAAGAAAGAGCTAGTGGAGTTGGGAGCTGGGGTGGGGGTAGTCTCTCATATAATTTAATATTAAATTTCATTGTGTTTCGTGTTTTTTTTCTGTTAATAATTATAAAATATTCTTTACGTTTCCGACCAACGTAAAGAGGAGAAAGTGTTTTAAGAAGTAACTTTTATTTTATTAATGTTTATCAGTAATCTATTTACAATATGAATCAACATCTTGTATCATTTTGAACATTTTCTCATAGAAAATTCAGGATTTATCTCCGACCAATGTAATTAGTGTCTACTTATTTTTCCGCTCGATTGAGAAGAAAGCTCAGGTCGTATTTAAAATGCCCATGAGTCCGCTTCTTGGGTAAAATCAGTGCTGAGGATTGTTCATTAAGAGGCCATAGGGCCGGGATAGGGCTCGAACCCAGATGGATATTATAAAGGGGTACCATTTTGACAGTTTCATCAAATTAGTGCAAATTAAGAAACTACGATTTCTATACATCAATGTAGCTGGTACCGTTATAGCACGGAGCTCGAGTGAAAAAAATGTCATATACAGTTTACTGGTGTGTGCCAAGTATACACTACCGACAGTCATGCAGACATACCGACATGCCGACCATTTTTCGTCATTCGACTAATAGTAAAAGGATGTAAAATGTCTGTTATAGAGGCTGTAACGTACTTGTAAACATGTTGATAGTCTGTTTACAGTTCCCGTCATATAACGGGGAAGGAATGCAGATTGTCTGGTATATTAGTATACGATAATACAACCACTTAACTATATAAGATACTTCAGCTTCTTTGTAATAACGAGATACGTTTTTATTTTCCGAATGGCGTCGTACTGGTTAATTATGATTTTGTCAATTATCGTGATCAATTAAATAACACTCTAGTTTGATAGAGTCATATAAACACATTATGACTATACGGGTGTATAGGTCATTACTACGTGAATGGTCAGGTCGTGTATGCCTAAATACCCAGAGAAATATAATGTTTGTATCGTATATATCGGTATCCGAAACCTGCTATACTGAGCATCGTCGATGTCCTATGATTCTTTATTGTGCTCCGAGCTAGTGGAAACTGCGATGGGTCAGGTTTAGGAAGTATTTGTTGCCTACACGTGAGTCCCCTACCTCACGTGTCGGACGTGTGTCTTCTCCAAGGTCACACATTGCAACTGGGAGTTTCTCATTTGTCTTGACGCGCATGGTCATTGGTCATCGGCCGACAGATTCAGCACTTAGAGACATTCTTTCCGAAGATTGGAAGTAGTTTCATCTGTGTTTTCATTGTTTTCATTGTTTATTGTATAGAATCCGTATATGCTTGCTACCATTTGCATTTCAAATAACTTCAAAATTACTTGTATAGCTGCGAAATCCGTTATTATTTTTTGTTTATTTGTTTATTTATTCATCTTATGGATGTTGGATTCCAAACGTCATCTACAAAATACCTTAAAAGGAGTATATTGGGGAAAAAAACGCTATAAATGTCTTAAAAATAAAATTATTTGTAAAATAGATAAAAAACATCTCATTATCGTAAATAAATAAAATCTGAATGGTTTAGTATATCAAATCCTGCAAAACGTGACAAAATTGATGTTTCAATTATAGTGGTAAACTTGAAACGAAATCCCCATTCAAAATAGACTGCACTTAAATACTGCTTGACATTGTCACATCGTCATTCGGACTCTTTCTAAGATGAAACAACTTTTAAAACGCTTAAACATGTATGACGGATCAATTTGAGATCAAAATGAAATCACGTGACTCATTTAATACGTCACAAAATATATTGCAATTTTAAGCGGGAAATCTATTTTAGTCTAACCTAGGCGCGTAGCCCAAGTTAGGAAACCCCTTTTCAATATGTTATTTTAGCATGTTTAAATAGATATACTTTTGGTATTGCGGGATCAATGAGTATATATAGGTACGATTAATTGGGAAAAAATGTTTATAGCCAATTTTAAAATTTTGAAAAATCCTGATAAATTCCCTTTAAACGTCAGAGAAGACTGGAACTATGTCTGTTGTTGTTGTTGTTTTGTTGTTGTTGTTTTGTTGTTTTGTTGTTGTTTTACATCGCCAGCGGTTTCCCATATTGGCAATGCGTCAAGATTGATTTAATATTTAGCGTCATTTTATGCCATCGAGGGCTAACAGACAATCAGTTAACCTAACCACTGTTTCCTGGGATTCTGGAAGGATAACCAGTACTCGAGCACATCCCATCTCCGCAAGTAACTGATAACTTTCTCACTTGAATCAGCGGTGAGAGAGGAATGATAATGAGACGCAATGTCGTATATCAAACATCACGGATTGTGGCCGAGCGGGGATTCGAACTCACGACCTCTGGTTGACAGTCAGATGCGTAAACGACCGAGCTAAATGGGCCCGGAAATGCTTCCAGAAGAGTGTTAGTCTTTTAAGTGTGTGTGTGTGTGTGAGGGGGGGGGGGGGGGTTGGGCAGTGCAGGATGCAGATAGAAACCCATTGTAAGTTCCCTCTGGTTCATCGGCGTGCTCGGTGCATAACACCGTCACACGGGCTCTCGGTTTAAAGTCCCATCCGAACGACTGTTAGTATCTTTAGTTGTCCAGTCCCGGGAATCAAACTCGCAACCCCTAGACTAGAAACATCGTGCTGGCTATGCCTGTCCCAGATGACGGCTATATATCATTGTGTTACCACAGGGTGGTGAGCTAATGACGTCATCTGGAGAAACACATTGCTATATAATATGTGATAAATGCACATATACATGAGGATATCAGTCAGTTACGTCGTCTTCATTCTTCGGTAATTGATCGGTATTCAACACTTACATCTCTTACGTTTGATCAGAACGTCTATCGTTAGTATGAATCCTTGACACAAATATGTAGAGTTGCGTTTACAGATGGTTCAATGGGTTTGTGTCGGCTAATCAATTACTGAAATATATACTAAAATGTGATTTATGTTCAGTCGAACCTTTATGTTACGAAAATGAATTGCCAACAAAATATAAACCATTCGAAATAAGTACATTGTGATATAGGGGATATACCAGATTACGGTGTAAAAAAGCGTTTTTTTTTTAATTTATGATGATGAGATGCTTTTTATCTATTTCAAAGAAAATTATAATTTTTAAAAGATATTTATAACAATTTCTATGATATATTCCTTTTAATACTGCTTTATAATCTTTCCCCCTAAAAAAAACATGTGAATTAAAGATTGCAAGACAATCTATGTTTCACCTGCATTGACTTCTTCGTACTTACACAGAACAATTACGCGTACGGAGGAAATACCTGGTTTTATAAAAAAAAATACACGTGTTTCGGCTTAGTTTTACTTATTATTTTATGTCAAATGGTTCGAATCATAAACTGGCAAATGTATGGCTATGTTATCAATATAATAATCAGTGTTGGGCTTATTCTTCATCCAGCACACAACGTGAATTCCTGCATCTTGGTGCAGATATACAAATATAACACCCACACATCGCATTTCTCCATTCCGTTTGATATGTTCATTGTTTAATACAAAGTCGGAGGAAGGGAAGGCGTGTAGTTTAGAAGAGCGTGTCCAACGTGATATCTTAACATCGAATTTTATTCAAATATCAAAGGCATCATATCAATATTTATTCCCTATGATCTCCAAAGCTAGTGGTTGATGTCACGTTATTATTGAAAATATGAGTAAACATTCTTGAAAAAACACACATTGATATTCCCTTGAAACTTTTTTTCTCAGTATCAAACTGATGAAAATAAAAAAATGTTTTACACTTTTTATCATGCAATAAGACCGTAAATATACGAGAAAAAATATGTTCAAACATTTACATGAGTAAACCAAGAGAATTTAAGTATGCACACGTACCGGGATATTGTAATTTTCATATATTTGCATCATGCGAAAATCGACGACCAACTTGAATAATTCGTTTCCTATACAAGACGTCCTTGCATGTCGTGTAGATAATTGATTCTGGTGTATAAAGTAGTATTTTGGAGAGAAAGAAACAAAAGTTTCCGCAAGACCTTCCCCCCTCCACTGTATGCCATCACTTTAAGATAAATATGCCAAAAAAGCAATTTATTTTTCCTGTTGTACTATCGCCATCCAGATAGTAGTCAGACCGTACGCTGACGTTCCCTAAATCTCAGTCTGCAACCGTGATGATTGGAATACATTCCACAAAATTCTCCTGTTGGAAATGTATCCATTACTTCAGTATGACTGTCGTGGTAATGAAGACATTTTGACGGACCCCTTGTCGGATGTCGTTCCATGATTTATCGCTGCGGACACAGCATAAAGACAAAGATGATTCAAAATACTTAAAATCAATAAAATATCACCGCAGATCTGAGCTCGTATTCATCAACATTTCGGTGCAGTCAACAGGTGTGTCAAATATGCACATATTTCTAATAGAATCTAATATTTGGTGATCTAGATAGGCACTTGTAATTACGTGCCCGACATCTTTCATGCACATCTTTGATTCACTAAAGCACATTTCTCACAATTTGTTAAAGAACGCAGTCATAGAAGAGTGGTAGAGTGTTCACCTTGCATTCGAGATATTTTGGATGGGGTTCCCGGATGGGCCATAACAAACATTTTACAATGGGAATAGGAGCTATCTTGTTTGACGAATTTTGTCTTTAGAGGAATGTTCTACCAATGATCGGCCTTGAAAGATTATTGAGAGTGACACAGTTGTAAATAAATACACGCTTAGTTTCGGCAAAAATTTAAAATTGTGTAGCAACTTGGTAAAACAATTGCCTTTGGCTATCTACAGAGATAACAGAAAAATGACAAATACAATAATATGCAATTATATTAAATGCAAATGAATGAATGGACACAGGTGAAAGTAGACTATAAATTAAGAA
This sequence comes from Panopea generosa, assembly GCA_029582155.1. Lineage (NCBI taxonomy): Eukaryota > Metazoa > Mollusca > Bivalvia > Adapedonta > Hiatellidae > Panopea > Panopea generosa. The sequence continues at coordinate 24,745,624 of CM055908.1, read as the reverse complement.
ACAGTCATAGTTTCAAGAGTGTACTTTTTAATGATAAATGCTTCTTTAATGAATTGTGAAAGTTTAAACTACATCAGTTTTTTTTCTCAATAAATGCAAACCCACAGACTGGTATAATTAATCATTATACTGAGGTACGCATGGACTGGAAAAACTATAGAAAGGAACCATTCCTTATAATCAGATAGCGTCCGAACATTACTTATATACCAAGGAATGATATAGAGAAGGAAAGGCAACTGATTGAACACAAATCAAAACTCTTACACTGCAGAATGAAATTGTCATCAAAACAAAACCATTCCCAGAATTTTGTGTTTAAAATAGTTGAAGTACTTTTGATTACAAAATGTGTATACTGCAGCTAAACAACGACAAATTACGATAAATGTTCCTTCAAACCTCAATTTCTTTAATCCAAGAGCATTTTACGTGATCGAAATATGTTTAAACATCAAAGACTAAATACAACGTACAGTTTATGTACAAGACATCAGTTGCCTGTGAATTATGAATGCTTAATTTGCAAATTATAAATCCTTCGTGTGTTGTTTCATCAACATTTAGTCAGGAGATGCAAGTTTCCTATCCTTCTATACAAGTCATTGTTTATATGCAGATAGCGTCCGTCTTTGGACGCGACGTATGTACAATAGCATAACATTGCTACAAGATGTCATTAATTGTACAAGAAAATGCTTTCAGGGATATTGTTATTAATTCAAATTTATGTGCAGACAGGAGCCCCTCGCATTATCACCACTATCATTAATTTGATACGCTGTGTATTGATACTATCAAACTACGCACGTGTAAACGTAAATGCAGACGTGCATACTATACGCAATATGTTTCATCTTCACACTATTTTAATTGGAACAAATTACTAGCACTTGGTGAGCACTTGTGTTGTCAATATTAACTACTTGTATTCCATTTTACCACACATCTTGAAGAAGATCAAACGCGCTTCTTTCGTTCCGGAAAGTAATGGAATCTTCTGTAAAGAACATTTAATATTTTGACTGGTTCTGTTGATAACGACATGCATACTTTTATATTTTTTTAAAATGCGTTGCATGGCATTATGTTGAATTGCATTGCGTTGCGTTGCGTTGTGTTGCGTTGCGTTGCGTTGCGTTGCAATTGTATCGCATTGTATTGTATTGTATCGCATTGTATTGTATTGTATTGTATTGTATTGTATTGTATTGTATTGTATTGTATTATCCTGTATTGTATTGTATTGTATTGTATTGCATTATATTGTAGTGTATCGTATCGTGTCGTGTCGTATCGTATCGTATCATATATTATCGTATCGTATTGTATCATATCGTATCGTATTGTACTGTAACATCTCTTTCAACATTATTTTCAGACATTCATGTCTTTGGTTGTATATATATCGACATGATACCTTATACTTTATCGTTCCGTTATAGCATAATACTTCATTATAATGACATAATACCCCACACACTATCAATATAATGACGTGATACTTATTATACTCCAATAACTCTCATTATAATGTCAAGACATCATCAAGTTCCACTTATTCTCATTATAATGACATTATACTCCACCCATTTTCATTATAATGACAATGTACTCCGCCCATTCTCATTAAGATCTCATGGATCTCAAGTCACTTTCATTATAATGACATGATACTTCCTCATTATAATGGCCTGGTATTCCACCCAATCTCATTATTATGAAATGATACTCCATTATTTCATTATAATGGATTGATACCTACGCCTATTAACATTACTATAAGTCAAATGACGAAACATGATAGATATATATATGTTATGATACCTTGCCCTCTCTCTATCTAATGTCATGTTACTACATTCAGTCTCTTTATCCATCCACTCTCATTATAATAGCATGTTACCCATCCATAATCATTATATGTCATGCTAACCAACCGATATCATTATAATGCCATAGCACCTACGCCTATTCACATTATAATGAATTCGGGAATAACAATGCCTAGAACATTTCTCTTGTACACTAAGTGCACGGCAAGGAAATTGTTTCTGTCATTAAGTACTTTCCAACCAACAGCTTGTTGCGTGCATTGCGGACACTCTGCTATCACGATCCACAGCGATATGTTGATACAACAAGCATGGGCAAGCAAACATGAAGATGGCACAATCAGCGTCTTAAATCACTTCTTTGAAATGTTTGGTATTTCGTGCAAGATTGCACTCTAATCTCGGCATTCAAAAGAAATAAGATATAAATTATGCAATTTCATAAACATTACTCTGACAGGGAAAATGAATCGAAATTTGATAAATACAGAGTTCGAACCGTGCAAGATCTCATTGATGTGTTCACAGTAAAGCATTGCAGTGGCCGCAGTAGCTCAGTGGTTTACAACGTCCGCTGTTTATCATAGTGCATAGAGATTGTGTCGTTCTATTTTGTTTTTTAAAGCATATTAGGACGGTGTTGAGTTGAGGCGTGATAAGTTGCCTTAAAACATTGTTACGGTACATGGTATGATGTTCAGTCCCATTATTTTAACCTTGGACCGACGACTGACTAATGTAGCGGGTTGATGCTTCTATTAATAATATCTAGGATCAAACCCACTACATATCGCATACAAGGCGGGCGTTCTGTCTTTAAACTTCCGCGTGGGCTCCCTGCTTATACTTAAAACGTTTGTTAGTTTAACATTTCTATTCAATTAATTTTAAACACATAGAAATCGTTATAGATTCAAAGATAGATTAAAACGGGAGATATAATTATATCAAGTTCTTCTTCATTGTTGAAAGTACGTGCAAATATGCAATGGGACCATTCCGACACTTTACGACTGTTGTGGATCATTTTTATACAAGCGGGCATGCTAAAATAGTCCTAACATTCGTTTTCTTGCTATTAACGAGTATGCTATTTTCGCTAGTTTTAAACCTTTTCTAATATTTCTGACGTGTTTGTTGGACTTGGCAGAGGTGAAGATAAATCGTTTAAACATCATTCATTGATCGTTCATGGACGTTTGTAATAGTGCGATACACGGTACACTTGTTACCAAATGTTTACGTTACCTGTTACATCAATTAATTTCTAACCAAGTGTTAAAGATGATTTAGATCGCTGACACATTTATCCTTCTAAACACTCTTTTAATTAATCCTCGCAATGTCTGTGTAGTATATTTGGTGATTTAGATGACGTGTGATTGGTATTCCTCACGGTGTTGTTAATTGCCTTGTAGTTTGGTTGCGTGTGTTCTCAGAAACAAATAAAACACTTCGGTTGAGTTTGCATTATATTATATGAGAACATCCAGAAAACTACTCTATGATGCTGGTTTTGATTATATTGTTTTTTGGTTACGTGCACTGTTTTAAATAAAATGATTATTAATCAAGTTAATGAAAAGTATTATTTCAACGAGCTTTGAGATTGTTAATTTGTTCAACTGGTGACACCGTTCATTGTTTGGTAGATAATTTACAGGCCGATGGTCAAAGCGGTGGTCAGGAATCGAGCGTCGGTCTGGCATGTGGAAAGTCGTGTGTTCGATCCCCGAACGGGTCATACCAAAAAAAACTGGGAAAATGATACAAGAAGTTTTCTCGTTGGCACTCAGTATTAAGAGCTTAGAATACTTGCTCAAGTAGACGCCGTCGCGATATAATAGAAAAAGTGTTGAAAGCGACAATAAACACCATAAAACAACAACAATAACAACAACAAAAAACACACACAAAAACAACAAAAAAAACCACAAACATAATTATAGGTCAACATTTAATAGATGGTTTGCAACCGAAATGAATAAATAGTAACTGAACTGAACAAACCGGAAATAGCACAACACTACCCAAAGCGAAGGGAAGTAACTCTAATATAGATGACAAGGGGACGTAACTTTTGATATCGGTAGTGAGCCATTGAACTGAGCACAAATAACAATCGAATCGAACACATAGTAAAAGAACATAACTGAAATATATAATTGATTTAAATATTTAATTGAACACAAATTGTTTTCTAAACTAAAATGAACAAAAACGATAAAGCCTGTTAAACTAAGCATAAAATAATATACGCATAAAAAACGCTGATAGTTAATGGAATGAAAACACATGGCTTACTGAAATGATAACAAATAGTATTCTGGTCTCAACACAAATCTGAATTGAGTACAAATAATGACTGGTTCATACAAACGTATTTTAAATAAATTGCGAAGAAAGCACACATCTGATATAAGTCGGCATCCAGCCCGTTACCTGGGTACTAAGTTTTTATGAGGCCATCTTGTCGAGCCAGTGATTGAAACCGTTAGTGACTTCTGGTATGAGTGGCCAACATTCTATCCACTGAACTACCGCCTCGCAGTTATTGAGCAAGAAATCACAAAACTTTACAGTACGAAACAGTATCAAATACAGACTGTACATTATACATAACACATAACTCTAATAATAACGAAGTTGCAAAAAAAACAACATGCATATATGTGTTTCTGAAGATTGTAAAACCTGTTGGTTATAAGATATCGTGGTATTATATAAGACGTTTTTATCAGCTCATAAACAGGATCAGATTATAGCCCAGTATTTCACTCGGCAATTTGGTTACACCCATGCCCAACAACAGGATATCAAGTGGATACCGTTATTAGAAGGAGTTTACGTACTTGACATGTGATAAACATTATACTGTGAATTAATACAATCTGGGATCATACATCGGTTCTATGTTTAAGTATCATTTCACGCTGTTCTAATAGGAACATTTTAAGTAGAATACATGGTTTTAATTGGTATCGATATATCGGTATATGTCAATACGTTTATAGCATCAGCACCCAGAGTTAGAAATTGATTTGTTTTACCAACTTGCTTTGTTTAGCAAATGCAAATATTTTCAGCTTGCAAACAGGACACTCTTATTTGCGTTTTTTTCTAATACTAAGGCCGTCCTAAAAAATAAAGTGTTTGCTGTTCTCCTACCTACTCACTCAAAATTGCAGTTACCCAAACTTTTTTTATTGACTTTCAAAGAGTTTTTCTTTTCGTGATTTCTGTACAATTTTCTTTAAAATGACTATGCAAAATCAAAATCTGGCAAAAAATAGCTATATACCTACCCACATGAAAAATACTGGGCCGGAGTACAGCAAACACATATTTTTTTATCAAGGATCGCCTAAGCTGTTTATTTATACGATTGAAATGTCACAACTGTCGAAATGCAACTTTGTTTCACAATGTTGGTGCATTATATCGGCCAGTTTTTATATATAATGGAAATAAACTGCACTTTCATTTTTTTCGGTGCTACGAAATCCTACTCTCATTTTTTTAATCAACTTGCATTTTTGCAAGTAAGCAAGTGCTAAATTCGATTCCCGCCACCGTTCTCTATATACATGCTTCACCTAAACCTATGTCCACGAATTGGTCCATCTGTACGCGGTGTGGCAGAAAATCAGTAGAAAACCATGAAACTTGGAGTAATAGATGTTATACTAAATCTTGATACTTTCTAGAAATGGTTTTAACACGGTCGTCTTAAAAAATTGTATTTTGCAATTGATTTTAATGAAAGCAATTCCGAGAAAGAGCCGGTAATCCGAGGGTTTATTATTCATTATAACCGAGAGCGATCGGACGAATTTCGTTTATAGTTTGTATAAGGAAGAATTCGTATATAGTTTTGTGTTAAGCCGAGAGCAATCGGACGAATTCGTATATAGTTTTGTATTTAGCCGAGAGCGATCGGACGAATTCGTATATAGATTTGTATTGAGCCGAGGGCGATCGGACGAATTCGTATATAGTTTTGTATTGAGCCGAGAGCGATCGGACGAATTTCGTATATAGTTAGTATTAGGAAGAATTCGTATATAGTTTTGTGTTAAGCCGAGAGCAATCGGACGAATTCGTATATAGTTTTGTATTTAGCCGGGAGCGATCGGACGAAGTCGTATATAGTTTTGTATTGAGCCGAGGGCGATTGGACGAATTCGTATATAACGAATTCGTATATAGTTTTGTATTTAGCCGAGAGCGATCGGACGGATTCGTATATAGTTTTGTATTTAGCCGAGAGCGATCGGACGAATTGGTATATAGTTTGTATTTAGCCGAGAGCGATCGGACGAATTGGTATATAGTTTGTATTTAGCCGAGAGCGATCGGACGAATTGGTATATAGTTTGTATTTAGCCGAGAGCGATCGGACGGATTCGTATATAGTTTTGTATTTAGCCGAGAGCGATCGGACGAATTGGTATAAAGTTTGTATTTAGCCGAGAGCTATCGGACGAAGTCGTTTATAGTTTTGTATTTAGCCGAAGGCGATCGTAGCTAAAAGTTACATAACATAAAATTGCTATATGTACGTATAGTATCTCATTTTAATATCATTATAACAACATTGTATTCTAAAAATAGCTGGCGTCCCGGTCAATATTTGTTTTTGGATATCATATTGCACGGCGGCTGAAACGTCCATATCTGTATAGTGTTATACAGAAAGCCTTTATCACGATATTTTATTGGATGGAAATGATATACAATCTAATACGACACATATGATATATAACATTATATCTGCAAGTAACCCGTAGCCAGTAGTTACGAGGGTTGATCATTATGTATTATTTTTGGTGATACAAAATTGAAACGAAGCAAAGAAATTAATTTATCTGTATTACATTCTCTCAAAGTACCTCTCAAGTACTAAACACAAACGTTTAATCCACATTTAAATGCGTTACAATAATCTTTTTAGGTAAAGTGTTAAGGTACTGGAATAGTGCAGAGCCAACTGACTGACGACTTGGATATTTTCGTCCTGCGAGTATCTTCTTCACCAGGGAAGAGGAAGATGTCACATGGGGTTAAATCTGGGGGGGGGGGGGGGAGGGGGCAGGTATCGTTCCCACCCATGGTCGACAGACTGTATTACAAGTGCGGCTTTGTGAGCTCGAGCAGTGTCAAGTAGAAGTTTCGTATGCTTCATTCCCGATTTGTGCCGTCTCTTTTGGAAATATTTGTTTCAGTTGCTTTAACACTTCGTCACGATAGAATCTAGCATTGACTCTTTTGCCTTTTGGCACAGCAACCTGTATGGCCGGTCAATGGATTGTGAAGAAAAAAAACCCGAATACAAAACTTTTTAACACTGATTGTCATCTTGGCCTTGTATGGTCAATTCGCACCTATCGTTGCCCATACGTGATTGCCAGCCGCTAGTTTTCCGATGTGGTTCGTCAAAGTGTATCCACGTTTTGTCACTGGTGACAATATTTGAAAAAATTTCCTATTTTGAATAGATTTTTTTTTCAAATTTCACCCTTGTGTATTTTTGTTCGTTGGTTAGGCAATGTAGAATTCATCTTGCAGAAATCTTTCTAGGACCAAGCTTGGATTTCAAAAGAAGCTGAACATTTCTGAATGAGATACCAGTGATCCTAGCTAAGTCCCTAATGGTATGCTTAACCTCCGTTGCAAGCAGTTCTTTTATTTTCAGCAGTGCAACCTTGAAACTGTTGCTCAGTAGTCGACCAGATTTAGGGTCATTTTCAACAGACACACCGGACCTTATACAAATCGCCGTGTCCCACTGGCAAACTGTCCTGTACGATATCGAAATATTCTCCATAAATGTCCACTATTTCACCAGAAATAGTTTTGGCACTGTATCTGAGTTTTGAGCGAACTTTTATAATACACCCTGATATCAGCAGATAATCCATAGCGTTAACCAACCATAATTTAACACAGTGGTCTATTACTCACCACTTTCAAACTGAATTTTTACGCTCATAATAGTCGAAACATGTACATATTTGGTATCAGTGTACAAGGCCTAGCGATACATAAGGAATTGGTTTTGATAGACAGTACGATGTTCAAGAAAATCGTGCAAAGACAATAAATAATGATCACCCCTCGTACCTATAATTTCACGAAAAGACAGTTAGCACATTAGCATATTAACGAAGTATAGCAAACCAAATAATTATGTAACATATAAAAGACATGTACAAATAACATTTATGTGAATTGTGAAGTGTAAAATTCGAACCAGGACGTGTCCATACCGGCCTTTTGTACTGGTGTCCTAATTTCACCTGTAATTCGTGAACATTTCTTTATCTGAAGTTGAGGAACAGAAAATTACACGACCCTGTTGTGACATAGTTTGCATATCAAATAATATCAAAATCAATAATGTGTGCGTTTATCTCAAACAGCATGTATTCGTATTGTTTTGGCCATAGTTGAAAACTTAACAAGAGAATAGTTTCTCGGAATGTGTACTAGTATTTGTGTTCTTCCCCTGAAGAATGTGATATGCATTACTACACAACACACACACACACACACACACACACACACACACACACACGCACAAACGCACGCACGCACAAACGCACGCACGCATGCAGGCATATACGGTAGACATTGAGAGACGGCAAACAAATATTTAATTATTTTAATTTTTGACCTTGTGATGATGACTTACATGACGGGTTGTTTGTCAGGTGGTATGTCACGTGATAAGCGGTATGTATGTTGTTGATGATTGCCCAATACCATTGTCCTGCTTGTGTACTTGATACGGATTATTGAACCGTTCATTAATAATAACTGGAATTAAACGTATTTCAGATCGTACATAACTTGGGAACATTCTACACGTAAGGAGAGTAATGGAGGCCCCAGATTCATTCCACCCGGTGAATATTTTGAAGACAACCCGTGGGTTTCCCCCGCCAATACGTCTGGGTTACACGAAGTCTGAGTTGTATGGTGAACTGACACATCTCAACTCTGTGGACGAGCATGCAATACAGGTACTAGTTGTCTTATTGTTAGTTTATATAATTTTTGAACAGAACAGAATAGAACATTTATTTTATTTTCGACTTGAGCATATACACTCACTATAAAATATCAACATTGTAAGGCGGTCGAAGTAAAGAGACTTGTAAGGTATTACATTTTAAAGAGTAACGATTCCCAAATCTGATTATACATTTCCTTAAGGCCGTTCTTAAAAATTAAGTTCGCGTGCTCCTACCTACTCACTCAAAAGTGCAGCTATACATTTTTTATTGACTTTCAAAGCGTTAAATATTTTCATGATTTCGGTCCATTTATGAAAAATCAGATAATAGAAAAATATTATAGCTACCGAAACTACTTACCTACATAAAAATACTTGGTCTGAGCCTAGCAAAAACATTCTTAAGGATGGTTCTCTTTATGTATTAGTAATAGTATCGAACTTCTATATAACGATGCTGTACAATTTTTATACACAATTTATTTACTTGTTCGTTGCAAGAAATGTTCACCAGGCTTAACAACTTTCTTTTCTGAAGCCGGGCCCGATTAGCTCAGTCGGTTACGCGTCTGACTGTCAACCCAGGGGTCGTGAGTTCGAATCCCCGCCCGGCAACAGTCTCCGTGATGATTGATATATGACATTGTGTCTCATTATCATTCGTCTTTCACCACTGATTCAAGTGGGAAAGTTATCAGTTTCTTGCGGAGATAGGGTGTGCTCGAGTACTGGTTAATCCCAGGAAACAGTGGTTAGGTTAACTGATCGTCTGTTAGCCCTCGATGGCATAAAAATGACGCTAAATATTCAATCAATCAATTCTTTTCTGATTTTGTTAATTTCGACTAGTTTTATCTCTCATTTCGTTATACATCTATTGAAATCTATTGAAGGTCAAAGCCCAAGGTGTTGATTAACGCCATTTTTTATATATATAATTATATATTTAGCATGTAAAAATATATGGCAACTACCGTTATATGTAGACTCGTGGATCTGAGTAAAAGTCCTGTCCCTCAGTCAGATACCGACAGACTGAATTACATATATGTAATGATTGCTGTATCGAAGTGGGCTTGATCAAATGACCTCATGGGTTAAATGTCAGTGATCTTAAAACGCCCCGGGCGGTGGGTGGGTAAGTGCAAACTCTCCGGCCCATTTAGAACATATACCAATATCAAGAACTGATCGTAAAATGTCACTTTGCGCAAATAGAAACTATGCAGATATCGTTTTTTACCGCCTGTCAACTCGTGTCTGCTTTAGGTGAATTTTAATAATTTCTGAGATAATTAATCAAAAAGACATATCGCCCGTCTGGCTTTATTATACTATAATTCTACCTGAGAGAATAAATTATTGAATTGCACTCATCTTCCTCTAGCTGTATATCTCCAGTTGCCGATCGACAGTCTTAATTGTGATTCTAATTCGAGTAATTAATCATGAAACGAATAGCACTTAATCGATTTATATATAAGATTTGTCTATGTCTATATATGCAGTTATTCTAGCTCAACTGAGCCAAGTTAAAGGTGAGCGTTTCTGATTGTCCTTTGCCCGTCGTCCAGACCCTTTTTGTTGTTTGTACTGTCTTAAATACCCGCATGTTTCAGTGGATATTCACCAAACTTACATAATACTTATCTGACCATATTATATCGGACAAGGTTATGAACTGGCTAAAATGAACAATTATAAGCACTATAACCCCAGCAATTTCATTAGAGCCTAATGAAGCCTACACGATAGTTATTTAACCAGACTATCTAAAAACAACTTTTGGTTTGGCCAAATAGGATAATTAATGTCGGAGTTACGTCCCTTAAATTGCCAAAAAGTGTTAATTAACGTTATGTACACAATGTCACCCGAACTTTGCATTTAATCCTCACCAAACTTCATAATCATTATACAACCATACCATTTTCGACAAGTTCTTGAACTGACAAAATCGGATAATTAATGGCGGAGTTGTGACCCTTGAATAGTGAACAAATGCGTTAGTTGACGTTTTGTGCACAGTAGTAAGTTTGTTTTCATTTGATTTTCACCAAACTTACACTGTAGCTATACATTGAAGTATCTCGGACAAGAAATCTTATAATAAATACCAGAGCTACTGCTTTTGACGCTGTGTGCAAACCAGCACCTACATTTTTCATTTGTGCTTAGCTAAACTTACACAGTGGTTATATTTTCAAAATGTCTAAAAATTCGTGTATTTGACGCTGTGTGCATGTGAGTACTCAAAGTTTTCATTTGATTTCAACCAAACTTAAACAGTATTTATATAACCAACTATCTGAGACAAGTTCTTGAACTGGCCACAGCAGATGGTAAATGCTGTAGACATGATCCATAAATCATCACACATTTAGTTATGTGATTCCATGTGTACTTGGCCTTTTGTCAAATTATAAAAACTCGTTGATTTGTTTTTATTCAGTCTTCAAACTTACTCAGTCGTTATATAACCATAATATTTCGGACAAGTTATGAACTGGCCAAAACGAATAGTTAGTGTCGGTCCTATAAATAAGCCCTTTGAAGGCAGTATCAAGTTTGAATTTGGAATTTAGAAAAAAAGGCCTGTTAACGAAGACATTAATTAGAAAAACATTCACAAAAGTTTAGGTCGAACATCGACATTTAATACAGACCTTGGACAGCAATACGAGATCAATATTAAAAAAGGTATATGTCGGAGATCAACATTCAATACAGATCGAGAACAGCAATCCAAGATCAACTTTCAATACAGACCCAGATCAGCAATCCAAGATCAACATTCAATCAAAAAGGTTCAGGTCGGAGATAAACATTCAGTTCAGACCGAGGTCAGCAATCCAAAATCAACATTCAATCAAAAAGGTTCAGGTCGGAAATAATCATTCAGTTCAGACCCAGGTCAGCAATCCAAAATCAACATTCAATCAAAAAGGTTCAGGTCGGAAATAAACATTCAGTACAGACCCAGATCAGCAATCCAAGATCGACATTCAATCAAAAAGGTTCAGGTCGGAGTTAAACATTCAGTACAGACCCAGATCAGCAATCCAAGATCAACATTCTATCAAAAAGGTTCAGGTCGGAAATAAACATTCAGTACAGACCCAGATCAGCAATCCAATATCAACATTCTATCGAAAAGGTTCAGGTCGGAAATAAACATTCAGTACAGACCCAGATCAGCAATCCAAGATCGACATTCAATCAAAAAGGTTCAGGTCGGAGTTAAACATTCAGTACAGACCCATATCAGCAATCCAAGATCAACATTCAATCAAAAAGGTTCAGATCGGAGATAAACATTCAGTACAGACCCAGATCAGCAATCCAAGATCAACATTCTATCAAAAAGGTTCAGGTCGGAAATAAACATTCAGTACAGACCCAGGTCAGCAATCCAAAATCAACATTTAATCAAAAAGGTTCAGGTCGGAGATAAACATTCAGTACAGACCCAGACCAGCAATCCAAGATCGACATTCAAACAAAAAAGGTTCAGGTCGGAGATAAACATTCAGTACAGACCCAGATCAGCAATCCAAGATCGACATTCAATCAAAAAGGTTCAGGTCAGAGATAAACATTCAGTGCAGACCCAGATCAGCAATCCAAGATCAACATTCAATCAAAAAGGTTCAGGTCGGAGTTAAACATTCAGTACAGACCCAGATCAGCAATCCAAGATCAACATTCAAACAAAATGGTTCAGGTCGGAGATAAACATTCAGTTCAGACCCAGGTCAGCAATCCAAAATCAACATTTAATCAAAAAGGTTCAGGTCGGAGATAAACATTCAGTACAGACCCAGATCAGCAATCCAAGATCAACATTCAATCAAAAAGGTTCAGGTCGGAGATAAACATCCAGTACAGACCCAGAACAGCAATCCAAAGTCAACATTCAATCAAAATGGTTCAGGTCGGAAATAAACATTCAGTACAGACTCAGATCAGCAATCCAAGATCAACATTCAATCAAAAAGGTTCAGGTCGGAGATAAACATTCAGTACAGACCCATATCAGCAATCCAAGATCAACATTCAGTTAAAAGGGTTCAGGTTGGAAATAAACATTCAGTACAGACCCAGATCAGCAATCCAAGATCAACATTCAATAAAAAAAAAAGGTTCAGGTCGGAAATAAACATTCAGTACAGACCCAGATCAGCAATCCAAGATCGACATTCAATCAAAAATGTTCAGGTCGGAAATAAACATTCAGTACAGACCCAGATTAGCAATCCAAGATCAACATTCAATCAAAAAGGTTCAGGTCGGAAATAAACATTCAGTTCAGACCCAGATCAGCAATCAAAGATCAACATTCAATCAAAAAGGTTCAGGTCGGAGATAAACATTCAGTACAGACCCAGATCAGCAATCCAAGATCAACATTCAATCAAAAAGGTTCAGGTCGGAAATAAACATTCAGTACAGACCCAGATCAGCAATCCAAGATCAACATTCAAACAAAAAGGTTCAGGTCGGAGATAAACATTCAGTATAGACCAGATCAGCAATCCAAGATCAACATTCAATCAAAAATGTTCAGGTCGGAAATAAACATTCAGTACAGACCCAGATCAGCAATCCAAAGTCAACATTCAATCAAAAAGGTTCAGGTCGGAGATAAACATTCAGTACAGACCCAGATCAGCAATCTAAGATCAACATTCAATCAAAAAGGTTCAGGTCGGAGATAATCATTCAGTACAGACCCAGATCAGCAATCCAAGATCAACATTCAATCAAAAAAGGTTCAGGTCGGAGATAAACATTCAGTACAGACCCAGATCAGCAATCCAAGATCAACATTCAATCAAAAAGGTTCAGGTCGGAGATAAACATTCAGTACAGACCCAGATCAGCAATCCAAGATCAACATTCAATCAAAAAGGTTCAGGTCGGAGATAAACATTCAGTACAGACCCAGATCAGCAATCCAAAATCAGCATTTAATCAAAAAGTTTCAGGTCGGAAAAAAACATTCAGTACAGACCCAGATCAGCAATCCAAGATCAACATTCAAACAAAATGGTTCAGGTCGGAGATAAACATTCAGTTCAGACCCAGATCAGCAATCCAAGATCAACATTCAAACAAAAAGGTTCAGGTCGGAGATAAACATTCAGTACAGACCTAGATCAGCAATCCAAGATCAACATTCAATCAAAAAGGTTCAGGTCGGAGATAAACATTCAGTACAGACCTAGATCAGCAATCCAAGATCAACATTCAATCAAAAAGGTTCAGGTCGGAAATAAACATTCAGTACAGACCCAGATAAGCAATCCAAGATCAACATTCAATCAAAAAGGTTTAGGTCGGAGATAAACATTCAGTACAGACCCAGATCAGCAATCCAAGATCAACATTCAATAAAGGTTCAGGTCGGAAATAAACATTCAGTTCAGATCCAGGTCAGCAATCCAACATCAGCATTCAATCAAAAAGGTTCAGGTCGGAGATAAACATTCAGTACAGACCCAGATCAGCAATCCAAGATCAACATTCAATCAAAAAGGTTCAGGTCGGAGATAAACATTCAGTACAGACCCAGATCAGCAATCCAAGATCAACATTCAATCAAAAAGGTTCAGGTCGGAGATAATCATTCAGTACAGACCCAGATCAGCAATCCAAAATCAACATTTAATCAAAAAGGTTCAGGTCGGAAAAAAACATTCAGTACAGACCCAGATCAGCAATCCAAGACCAACATTCAATAATAAAGGTTCAGGTCGGAGATAAACATTCAGTACAGACCCAGATCAGCAATCCAAGATCAACATTCAAACAAAAAGGTTCAGGTCGGAGATAAACATTCAGTACAGACCTAGATCAGCAATCCAAGATCAACATTCAATCAAAAAGGTTCAGGTCGGAAATAAACATTCAGTACAGACCCAGATAAGCAATCCAAGATCAACATTCAATCAAAAAGGTTTAGGTCGGAGATAAACATTCAGTACAGACCCAGATCAGCAATCCAAGATCAACATTCAATAAAGGTTCAGGTCGGAAATAAACAGTCAGTTCAGATCCAGGTCAGCAATCCAACATCAGCATTCAATCAAAAAGGTTCAGGTCGGAGATCAACAGACAATGCAGGGCCAGGTCATCATTGTAAATTAACATTAAAACAGGTTGAAACCAGTGTCTGCATTGCAATGTTGATCTGCGATATTCGATCTAATCGCCAATTTCTTTAACCATGCTCTAACTCTGAATGGCTCTTCCCACGTTAAATATCTATTTACTAAATGTGGTTTTACACATACACCGATGTTCCTCCGTGGCCAGGTGGTCTGAGGCGCCGTCTCAATCTCACTTACCTCTCACCGCTAAGATCGAAGGTTCCAGTCCCGCTCGCCCCGAAAAACGTTATGTGAGAAAGTTTGCCAGTTACTTTCGGAAAGATAGTTCTTCTAATTAGATTCATTCTGAGGTCTTCTTCCAACAAAAAATCTGGATATGCCATATATAACCTGAAATGTGTTGAAAATGACGTTTAATCCCATTCGAAGAAATACACCTACACCCAAAATTATACGATATTACCCACACCGTCCATGAGAGCCAATACACGTGTGTTGTAGCATGTTTATCAACCATGTAGATTTATCGGTAAATATTTGCGATGTTGTAATGATAATATCACAATAAATAACTTCATTAAATGTTGGTTTATTGTGGAGTATATTATGGTGGAACACTTGAATTATGAACCTGCAGGTTAAATAGAGACTACAGTGGTAACAATCGTTGGTGTACACGTGTGTGCATTGCGAAAGTTCTCGACACCAGTACAGCATCGTGCTAGGAGTATACAGGTCGTGACCTGGTATGAGGAGGAGGGGTGGCTTTAAATGCCAAAATAAGTAATTAAATAGGTGATTATCGGAAGGAGGAGAGGAAGCACTGATGCAAACACAACATATATCATGTTTCCAGTGTGTGTATCCTAGTCGTGATTTACTCTAATCAGATTAGATTCCTGGGGTCCGTTTAACTAAGTGTAAACATTGAAGTTAAGAAAACATATTGGGAAATTCATTAAGTGTGTTGCTTTTACAAACTGTAGTAAGCCTTGTAAATAGTGTGTGTGTGTGTGTTTTTAAAATTTTAAACAATACTACGCAATGAAACATTCCTAGGTGTCACAATTTGTGCCTATGGGAATCTTAAAGGTTAGTGAAACGGGCCGCTGGTATTTAAGATGTTGTGTCAAAGAACACATCCTACAGTATTAATATTAATAGTAATAATAATAAAAATAATAATAATAATATAATGATAATAATAATAATAATAATAATGATAATACAATTTTTTTTAATAATGATAATGATAATAAAAATGATAATAGTAATAGCAATAATAATAATAATAATAATAATAATAATGATGATGACGACGACGACGACGACGACGACGACGACGACGACGACGACGACGATGATGATGATGATGATGATGATGATGAAAATAATGATATTAATAATAATAATAATAGTGTGAATCATAAACGTGAAATACGTGTTGTCTAAAACAGTATATAATTATTGTAAAATCCGCGATACTTAACTGTCAGTACAGTTTGAGACAATGCTCTCTATTGTTTTTGACTGACTCAGCTGTCAGGACATACAACCGATAAACGATCGCTGTTGGTAAAATGTATAATAATGAACTCTGTTGAACATATATTTCTATATATTTTTACATATTGCATGTTTGTAATTGACGTGTTCTTTATTCACCGTACCATGTCCATCTTTCCATTGCAGGTTGCTAGTTGTGATCACTCCTGTTTCAAAGACCTGCTATGGCACCTTGTACACAGCAAGAATTTCTTCTCGGACCTAGACAAGGCGAGGTAAAAAATGATTGTTGAAGCCAAGTAACACTGGATCCTACTTCCTCCCTCTGTTCCTTTCCCCTCCCCACACCAAAAATCGCTGCCTTCCGAAACAAAAACAGCAGAGAAACATACGCACAAACAAATATAATATACACAAACAATGACATAGCAAATCGTTCGCTTAATTTTGAATGGTTAGAGACATCTAGAATACATGTTAATGGATGGCATACAGTCAAAACTGTAAGCAGCCATCTCTATTAAGCAGCCATTTGTCTTAAGCAGCCCGCACATTTGCTATTTCCCATTTTTTATGCTTTAAGAGCAAACAAACCTGTTAAAAGGCCAATTTTGCTCTATCTCTTGACTGGCTGCTTAAGACAGGTTTGAGTATATCTAAAATTCATTAAAAAATCTCTACAACACTATATCTAGGTAACAATGTCCCTTGATTGTATTGTAACAGTTTACTTATACGACGTGTAGCAGATATATAATTATGTTCCTTTGCTCTGATACATAGTATGATCGGCAAATTAAAATAAAATCATCCAGATATAGGTTTAAACCCGCTTACAGTATATCTCAACATGGCGTCATGTTATGAAAACATATATCAATGTATTTATGTTGACTGGACGTGACATTCCACGTTTCGGGGAGAACAAAACGTTCTGTAGGACCCACACCACTAGTATCTTCATTGAGTACTCCGGACAGATGAAGGAGGTAGAAATAAAACTTAAGTTCTGTTTAAGTTTTTCTTCTTTTTTCAGGGCTTTGTATTGCATTGTTTTGTTTTTTGCTAGCATGAATTAAATGGTCAGTATTTTAGAAATCACCACTGAAAATTTGATGCTGATGCTGATACCAGCTTTCTGGTCAATTCTGTGTCATTTCAGGATTGTTAGTTCGAACCGCATCTAGGGCGAATAGTTGACATATTATTACTCTGGAAATTCATAGGTCTCACAAAAGCATTGAATTTAAAAAAAAACACAACCTGATCAAGGTATGCTTTTTTTTTCTTTATAATTGCATAGCTTGAACCAGTGAAGAATTTGAGCCCAGACACATGCTGCAGATTTTAATTTTTCACTCTGTTTTGGACATAAATGTTACAATGGAGCTCTATAGGGAAACGTAATAGTGGTGTAAGACGTGTAGGCCTACTGTTCTGTAGGCCTACTGTTCATCAAGTCCTTGCATCAGCCCAATCAACTAGACATGTATCCTTCCATCTCGCGAACAATTTTATTTTTATAAGAATCCAAACTGTTTCCTTTACGCAAAGAAGCCAACTGATCTATCGACGATTCATATTTTTTTCTGTTTCATCCTGAATTTTATTGACAATAAAACCTACCCCGGTGTGTTATCACTGTTACTTTATCTGCACAGTCTATAACAATTACAAAGAAGTCTATTATGTAAAACTCAGGAATGAAAACACTAATGCTCCCAGATTGTTTAGATTGGCAAAACACACGTTCGTGCAATACATAAGAATAACTTTTTCTCTGATCCGTAGTGATAAAACGACAGTTTACGAACCTGGCGATCAAATCTGCTTCCAGTCTGTTTGACTGTTCTGTAGTTAACTCAGTTTAATTGTTCCTGTAAGTCTTTATTTTGTTTTAGAGATATTGTTATTGATGTAATATACAAAAAGACGTATATTAGAGAAAATGATGGTTTATATAAACATCTGTATATAACGAATGTACAGCCGGAGTCGGGGTACTGAAGATGTTTTATTGGGTTTGTTCATTTTAGATTTGTAATTTCACTGTGCGATAGTATCATTGTAAATAATGTATACTGAGTCAACTTTTAGTCGGATCTACAGTGTTTGACTATCAGTCGTTGTATTCTAATTAACACTGATTCTGGACTGTTGAAACACTAAAGACGAACTGGTCGGTTCAAGAAAGTGACAAGGTTGGTTTATTTGAAATCGATTGAGAAAAACTCTAAGAGCTTACATGCACCGCTCTCGAGGAGTCATGTGTACAAGGTAGAACCATTACCGAGTTTAGGTTTGCTTTAGATACATAGGGTAGAGCAGGCAATCGAACCCGCAACCTCTGGTGTGAGTGACCGGCACTCCTTCTACCACAATACCGGTTAAGGGTTAAATCTTTAAAACTTCTTTTATGCTTTGTTTTCCGATTTTTTTTTATTTTGGTGATATAAAAGCATCATTAAATTCTACACTTCAATTAAACCAATAAACTATAGAACGTGAAAGGTTATCAACAATAAAGGTAAAACATAGATGTTTCTTTGCGGAAACATTTAGGTTCTTGTATCTAAATGATTCACAGCGTGTTTAATGTAGCCGCTATTTATGTTTTGTCCAAAAGTTAATATAATTTTTATTTTGTTTCTCATTTTGATAGAAGTTACGGTAATTTTACGATCTGTAAAAAGCAAACAATGAAGAAAGGATTGCCCAAATGTTTCATTTTCAATGACAACGTCGCCAGCTTTGAATGGAAATGAATTCCGCTACAATATGCCATGTAGCTACATTATTATACATCAAACCTTTTTTTTTAAAGAGAGACTTTTATGCGCTTCTTTTCAACTTAAAAAAAAAAAAAAGTATCTTTGTTTTGAATTTCACAGGATGAAAGGGGCGGTATAGAGAGCCGCGAGCAATAATAGCTTATAACTTATTGTTGCGGGTAATTTCGATTCTATTGTTGCCCAGTCTTTATTGATGGTTCTTATTAAGCCATATCTAACGGGACTGTAACGACGGTAACCGCGTTACTTTCATGTTCGGAGAGAACATTACGGAATGTACCAGCTATAATTAAACCTGAAAATAAAACAAGAACGTCGATTCTAGATTTGATTGATATTTTAATGTCCTGAAACTAATGAAAAGAGTTTCTGTTGATAATCAGTTTATTATAATGAAGAAAAAACAAAATTAATGATATTGACTGAATTCTCGTACTGAAATGAATGCATTCTCCAATAAATCGCTATTAGATGAAAGGCATACACGTGGCTCGGCGAGGTTAGATGTTTATTGTTTCTGAAATGAAGCCAACTCTGTGGTAAACTGAACGCTGTTTCCTTGACCGTGATGGTATGGATAACTGGTTTGTATTAGTACAAGACAAATATTCTCTACAAGGACGCCACCAGATTATTCACTGGTGTCTATATCTGGGACCACGATGTACCAGATTATCCACTGGTGTCTATATCTGGGACCACGATCTACCAGTGCCGGATGATCTACTGGTGTCTATATCTGGCACCACGATGTACCAATGCTGGCTGATCCATTGGTGTTTATATCTGGGACCACGATGTACCAGTGCCGGTTGATCAAATAGTGTCTAAATATCTGGGATCACGATGTGCCCGTGCCGGCTGATCCAATGGTGTCTATATCTGGGACCTTGATGTACCAGTGCCGGCTGATCCACCGGTGCCTATATCTGGGACCACGATGTACCAGTGTCGGCTGATCTACCGGTATCTATATCTGGGACCACGATGCACCAGTGACAGCTGATCCACTGGAGTCTATATCTGGGATCACGATGTACCAGTGCCAGCTGATCCACTGGTGTCTGTATCTTGGACCACTATGTACCAGTGACAGCTGATCCACTGGAGTCTATATCTTGGACCACGATGTACCAGTGCCAGCTGATCCACTGGTGTCTGTATCTTGGATTACGATGTACCAGTGCCAGCTGATCCACGGGTGTCTGTATCTGGGACCACGATGTACCCGTGCCGGCTGATCTACTGGTGTCTATATCTGGGACCACGGTGTGCCAGTACCAGCTGATCCACTGGAGTCTTTATCTCGGACCACGATGTACCAGTGCCAGCTGATCCACTGGTGTCTGTATCTTGGACCACGATGTACCAGTGCCATCTGATCCACGGGTGTCTGTATCTGGGACCACGATGTACCAGTGCCAGCTGATCCACGGGTGTCTGTATCTGGGACCACGATGTGCCAGTGCCAGCTGATCCACTGGTGTCTGTATCTGGGACCACGATGTACAAGTGCCAGCTGATCCACTGGTGTTTATATCTGGGACCACGATGTACCAGTGCCAGCTGATCCACTGGTGTTTATATCTGGGACCACGATGTACCAGTGCCAGCTGATCCACTGGTGTTTGTATCTGGGACCACGGTGTGCCAGTACCAGCTGATCCACTGGTGTCTATATCTGGTACCACAATGTACCAGTGCCAGCTGATCCACTGGTGTCTGTATCTGGGATCACGATGTACCAGTGCCGGCTGATCCACTGGTGTCTATATCTGGCACCACGATGTACCAATGCTGGCTGATCCATTGGTGTTTATATCTGGGACCACGATGTACCAGTGCCGGTTGATCAAATAGTGTCTAAATATCTGGGATCACGATGTGCCCGTGCCGGCTGATCCACTGGTGTCTATATCTGGGACCACGATGTACCCGTGCCTGCTAATCCACTGGTGTTTATATCTGGGACCTGGATGTACTAGTGCCGGCTGATTCACCGGTGCCTATATCTAGGACCACGATGTACCAGTGTCGGCTGATATACCGGTATCTATATCTGGGACCACGATGCACCAGTGCCGGCTGATCCACTGGTGTCTATATTTGGGACCACGATGTACCAGTGACAGCTGATCCACTGGAGTCTATATCTTGGACCACTATGTACCCGTGCCGGCTGATCTACTGGTGTCTGTATCTGGGATCACGGTGTGCCAGTACCAGCTGATCCACTGGAGTCTATATCTGGGACCACGATGTACCAGTGCCAGCTGATCCACTGGTGTCTGTATCTGGGACCACGATGTACCCGTGCCAGCTGATCCACGGGTGTCTGTATCTTGGATCACGATGTACCCGTGCCAGCTATTCCACTGGTGTCTATTTCTGGGATCACGATGTACCAGTGCCAGCTGATCCACTGGTGTATATATATGAGACCACGATGTACCTGTGCCAGCTGATCCACTGGTGTCTTAATCTGGGATCACGATGTACCCGTGCCGGCTGATCCACTGGTGTTTATATCTGGGACCACGTTGTGCCAGTGCCAGCTGATCCACTGGTGTCTGTATCTGGGATCACGATGTACCAGTGCCAGCTGATCCACGGGTGTCTGTATCTTGGACCACGATGTACCCGTGCCGGCTGATCCACTGGTGTCTGTATCTGGGACCACTATGTACCAGTGCCAGCTGATCCACTGGTATCTGTATCTGGGATCACGGTGTGCCAGTGCCAGCTGATCCACTGGTGTCTGTATCTGGGATCACGGTGTGCCAGTGCCCGCTGATCCACTGGTGTCTGTATCTGGGATCACGATGTACCAGTGCCAGCTGATCCACTGGTGTCTATATCTGGTACCACGATGTACCAGTGTCAGCTGATCCTCGGGTGTCTGTATCTGGGATCACGATGTACAAGTGCCAGCTGATCCACTGGTGTCTATATCTGGGACCACGATGTACCAGTGCAAGCTGATCCATTGGTGTCTGTATCTGGGATCACGATGTACCAGTGCCAGCTGACCCACTGGTGTCTATATCTGGGACCACGATGTACCAGTGCCAGCTGATCCATTGGTGTCTGTATCTGGGATCACGATGTACCAGCTCCAGCTGATCCACTGGTGTCTATATCTTGGATCACGATGTACCAGTGCCAGCTGATCCACTGGTGTCTATATCTGGGACCACGATGTACCAGTGCCAGCTGATCCATTGGTGTCTGTATCTTGGATCACGATGTACCAGTGCCAGCTGATCCACTGGTGTTTATATCTGGGACCACGGTGTGCCAGTGCCAGCTGATCCACTGGTGTCTGTATGTCGGATCACGATGTACCAGTGCCAGCTGATCCATGGGTGTCTGTATCTTGGACCACGATGTACCAATGCCAGCTGATCCACTGGTGTCTATATCTGGGACCACGATGTACCAGTGCCAGCTGATCCATTGGTGTCTGTATCTGGGATCACGATGTACCAGTTCCAGCTGATCCACGGGTGTCTATATCTGGGATCACGATGTACCAGTGCCAGCTGATCCACTGGTGTCTATATCTGGGACCACGATGTACCAGTGCCAGCTGATCCACTGGTGTCTATATCTGGGACCACGATGTACCAGTGCCAGCTGATCCATTGGTGTATGTTTCTGGGATCACGATGTACCCGTGCCGGCTGATCCACTGGTGCCTATATCTTGGACCACGATGTACCAGTGCCAGCTGATCCACTGGTGTCTATATCTGGGACCACGATGTACCAGTGCCAGCTGATCCATTGGTGTCTGTATCTGGGATCACGATGTACCCGTGCCAGCTGTTCCACTGGTGTCTATATCTGGGACCATGATGTACCAGTGCCAGATGATCCATTGGTGTCTGTATCTGGGATCACGATGCACCAGTGCCAGCTGATCCACTGGTGTCTATATCTGGGACCACGATGTACCAGTGCCAGCTGATCCATTGGTGTCTGTATCTGGGATCACGATGTACCAGTTCCAGCTGATCCACGGGTGTCTATATCTGGGATCACGATGAACCGGTGCCAGCTGATCCACTGGTGTCTATATCTGGGATCATGATGTACCAGTGCCAGCTGATCCATTGGTGTCTGTATCTGGGATCACGATGTACCAGTGCCAGCTGATCCACTGGTGTCTATATCTGGGACCACGATGTACCAGTACCAGCTGATCCACTGGTGTCTGTATCTGGGATCACGATGTACCAGTGCCAGCTGATCCATTGGTGTCTGTATCTGGGATCACGATGTACCAGTGCCAGCTGATCCATTGGTGTCTGTATCTGGGATCACGATGTACCAGTGCCAGCTGATCCACTGGTGTCTGTATCTCGGACCATGGTGTGTCAGTACCAGCTGATCCACTGGTGTCTATGCTGTATTGGCATACTCATTACTTTATATTCTATCTCCCATCAAAGAATTTCTTTCTGTACCAATGCCGAAGTTGTTTTTTGATGCTTACATTTTACCAAATTTAGTTGTGTAGTTTGGGGAAATTGTAATATTTCACTTGTAGATAAAATTGCTTGGTTTCAAAAGAGAGCTTTTAGACTTATTCTCGATAAAAATTACGGTACTTCTTCTACTGAACTATTCATAGAGCTTAAATGGATGACTTTTCCTGAAAGAGTTACGTTTCCAAAAAGCAGTTCTTATATATAAGGCATTTAATGACCAGGCTCCTGCATATCTCAAAGATTTATTTACTTTGTACTTTGTAAATATGTTGAGGGCCTCGGGGAAGTTTAAGTTTATTCAAATAAGTTCTCTCGTTAATAAAAGTCTTTGTTATTATTATTATAATTATTATTATTATTATTATTATATTATTATTATTATTATTATCATCATCATCATCATCATCATCATCATCATCATCATCATCATCATCATCATCATCATCATCATCATCATCATCATCATCATCATCATCATCATCATCATCATTATTATTATTATTATTATTATTATTATTATTATTATTATATCTGGGACCACGATGTACCAGTGCCAGCTGATAATAGCCAAAAGGTTTAAGAATAACACTTTCTATTGTTTCACAATTTTTTGACAAGTTTATTTGGTCGACGTGATAAACAAAGCAATAACGAGATTTGGAAGTGTTTTGTAGGAAGATGACGATTCCAATGTCTGACATATAGCCATTCCCTTAATGTAATTGCCTTCACGATAACCGGCAGAGGAGTGTGGCAAATCACAAATAACATCACTTCAAATCAACATCGAGTTGGGGGAGGGGTGAGGAATTGTTTTTCAGTGATACAGTGTATAGCTACATCATAATGGCCGTGCTTTACTTTAGAATGCTTGTATTGCATTTTGATTAGTTTGTGAGGTGGAAAAGTCATAGGCAAATGTTAGACTGAAACAAATTTGTGTTTTAAAATCTGACAGCGAAATGGGACCGAATTATTTTTTAATCATTGCAACATTTTGATTACAATTATTTAATAGGCAGAGATAGGAATGATTTGTTCCTGACATATGTCAGGAATTAATATTATGTTTTTTTTAAGTACAATAGCGTTAGTTATAAGTCTGTGCATCAGTCGGCATCTAGCTCAACATTCCGACCGACATTCGGTATCTAATTCGACATTCTGAATGATGTTCGGCATATAGTTCGACATTCGGACCGACGTTCGACATCTAGTTCGACATTCAGACCGGCATTCGAATCGACATTCGGTATCTAATTCGACATTCGGACCGACGTTCGTCATCTAGTTCGGCATTCGGACTGACATTCGGCATCTAATTCGACTTTCGGACCGACATTCAGCATCTAGTTTGACATTCGGACCGACATTCGGCATCTAGTGCAACATTCGGACCGACGTTCGACACATAGTGGGACTTTTGGACTGACGTTCGGCATCTAGTTCGACATCCGGACCTACGTTTGGCATCTAGTGCGACATTCGGACCGACGTACGGCATCTAGTTCGACATTTGGACCGGCATTCGAACCAACATTCGGTATCTACTTCGACAATCGGACCGACGTTCAACATCTAGTTCGACATTCGGACTGACGGCATCTGGTTAGACATTCGTACCCACGTTCGACATTCAGTTGGACAATTGGCATTAAACATTCTGTATTGCCGTCAGACAAATTCTAAGTCATGGAATAACTATTTCAGAATCTTTTATATATTTATTCAAAACAATTATATTAAACATGAAAAAAAGTATATTTTTATTGAAATTAATTCAAACTACCGCCAACCTTTGGTCGTTCACTGCCACCACACTGCTACGTATCTCACGTTTAAACTTTTCTTTAAAGTCACATCTTTGTACATATGTTTAGTTCGTGATTTGAAACTAATTTGAAGCGGGGCGGTAGTGTAATGGATAGAGTGTTGACCGCTCACGCTAGAGGGTGCTGGGTATATACACAACTCGATTCGATGCCTCTCAAAAAACAACACTCGGTACTGGTTCTACCCAGGACGCGGACTCGAGAGCGGTTCATATATAAGCTCTGAGCTTTCATCGCAATCGATCTAAAATAAATCATTATAAAACTAAATATATGAGTATAAACTAAACTGGCTTACAAATATTTCATGTATATGTTAATGTTTTATTCTAAGTCATAATCCATATATAAAACTGAGTAGAATGACTGTTCTGTTATAGGCCTGTGGCAATGGCTTGTTTTTGTTTAGTCTGTGTACAATAATATTACTTATCAGCCCCGCGGCAGTGATTATCTTTAATGTTGTTTATATCCCAGCTGGGACGAGACTCGCAGAAATGATGTTTTTGTATCATTCTCCCCATCAATCTTAGATTAATAGACAGGTTTTTGACAAGTTTATAAGATCGACTGGGATTCGTTAGTAGATAATGAGATTGTGTGGTGAGTTTTGTGACGTGATATTAATATCGGTAACTACAGAGAGAAACTGATTAGTTAATATCGTTTCATTACTCAGACAACTTTGTCTTATTTTAATCAAAATAGACGATATACCAGCTGTCAGAACAAAAGGATCCAATTTATTTTATTAAACAGGATAATATTAAGTATTCCCCCCCCCCCCCCCAAAAAAAAAAAGAACCCTAGAGTGGCGTCTAGCTTGCATTCATAAGTACACTGAAAGGAAAAAGAAAGTGAACATTTTGTTTTTTAAAATTATTTCATTATTGGTTAAGTTTATTCATGTGATGGAACTTGAATGAACTGTTTTTTTCTTATTGTTTTGCTTTGAAATTAATTAAATGTTTGTTTTTTTATTCAACAATATACATGTAATGAAATATAAATATACAAAATTTCAGTTTATGCAATACATTTATTATTCCTTGACCTGTCCACGTTTATAGGTATGTATACTTTCTTATTCCTATCACTGTACATACATTGAGGCAACATAAATTGTAAAAAAATGTTAAAAAACAATGCCGGGATGAAGTATTATCAATCGGTTCAAATTATATATCATTGATACAATACTAATTGTTTTTAATCTTTACATGTGTTCATGTAATATACTATACGTTAAGATGGCATTTAATCAGAACAGTTAACGTTTGGTCTGTTCATGTGTAGTGGATAAGGAATTTCAATTCGTTAACTAACCTACAGAAAACATCCCAGTCGGATGGCCGGATTTTTTTCAGGAACCATCAAGTCATGTTTACAACAGTTTGGTTAGCGTAACTATGATAACAAGCACCAACATCATACCTTTGATGGATTAAACACATGTGCTTACTGCAATAACTTTTAGAATGCCAATCATTAATCCCTGTTCAGAATCCCCTTCTATGGATCCTCCGTGGCCGAGTGGTCTAAGGCGACGTCTCAAGATCACTAACCTCTCACCACTAAGGTCGTAGGTTCGAGTCCCTCTCGCTCCAGAAACCTTATATGAGAAAGATTGCCATTTTCCTTCACCAGTAAAACTGAATATGCCGTATATAACATAAAATGTGTTGAAAATGGCGTTTAACATCATTAAAAAAAAATGAAAAAAAAAGAAGTCCCTTCTTTACTTCTCTACTTCTACATTTGTTTTCTATGTTCTGTAACTACTAGTGCCTGTCCGATTATCGAGTGAGCCAGTTTCATACAGGGCTATATAAATGACTGAAATGCCAATCTTAGAGTCGGTGATTTGTGCCAAAGTATTATAACAGAGAGCAGTACAAACAATTGCGGCTTAATACCAGACAGCGCTTCTTTATGTTCGGAAAAGTTAATGACGTGATTTTGTTAAGTGAACAAATCCACTTCGAGTACCTGCCAACAGAGCCGTATGGCATCATATTGTATGCCTGGGTTACTGCGATGTCGTAAACAATGTAAAACGCCGCTACAGCACTTGTTGGTAAGTGTCGTAATAAAAACTGCATCTTATGTAACCATGGTAGTTATGCAGTATTGTCAAATGTATTGACCTTTTCACATCCCCCAGAAGACAAAAGATATTAAGAGTAATATGTGTGCATTAAGAAACATTTACATACTTGAGAGATACTTCTGCATTAAGGAATGTAATCGTCACATTAGTGCAATACGGTACCAATCATATAACATAAAAAGAATGCACTTGGCACATTCTGCACTAATAGGACGGCATAACTATTGTATTAATAACTGAATTTATTCAAAGTTAGGGCTTTTTCCATGTAAAATTATATTAGTCATAAGTTTTGTCACACCTGTTTGTCTGATTGGTTATTCTAAAACACCTGTCTGTCTGATTGGTTATACGAAGACACCTGTTTGTCTGATTGGTTATATGAAGACACCTGATTGTCTAATTGGTTATACGAAGACATCTGTTTGTCTGATTGGTTATGCGAAGACATCTGTTTTTCTGATTGGTTATACGAAGACACCTGTTTGTCTAATTGGTTATATGGTGACACCTATTTGTCTGATAGGTTAAACGAAGATACTTGTTCGACAGAACAGAATAGAACAGAAATTTTCTTTAAATGAATTATTATATAAATAATCATGGTATTTTAATTAACATATTTATATATGTGAAATCTTATACATACTTTATGAGAATGTTTCTGCATTTGAAAGCTTTTGTCCAATATGATGCTAATTTTCTTAACAACGATTTGCGACTTGTATTTAATTAGTCTATAATATTTATTATAATCAGTCGTCTGGTTTAATATGTTAGTATATTTTCATCTCTTATCTGATTGTAGAATGGACAAACAATAATAAAATGATATTCGTCTTATATTTCATTTGGTTGGTTATATCCCAATATATCTGTATGTTTGCTCAATACATTATGTATGTTTGCATAACTCATCTGTATGTTTGTTCAATACTTCTGTATGTTTGCTTAATGCATCTGTATGTTTGCTCAATACATATGTATGTTTGCACAATACATCTGTATGTATGCTCAATACTTCTGTTTGTTCGTTCAATACATATGTATGTTTGCTCAATACATGTGTATGTTTGTACAATACATCTGTATGTTTGCTCAATACTTCTGTATGTTTGTTCAATGCATGTGTACGTTTGCTCAATACTTCTGTATGTGTGTACACTACATCTGTATGTTTGCTTAATACATCTGTATGTTTGCTTAATACATAATGCAAAATACGAAGAATGTCGGCATGCATAAAAATAAGATTTGATCATACCACGATAGTAATGCTTATAACCGAAACCTTCATTGAACGTCTTTGTTCTTAACATACCGCAGCGACCCAACGACCCTGTACGTGGTATCTAGTCATCGTGGTATGCTTCATACACAAATTTGATCTCAGATTTACAATCATGTCTATGTTTCACATTTAAAAAGAGGATTTGATGGGTAACATATATATATGCATATATCGGTAGGTAGATTCAAAACGATTACGGGGATATATAAATGCAATGAATGCAATTAAACATAAATATCTGGCCTATTCCTACAGTTTATTTGTATACTTTGATATATATAATTATATTCAAGTATCTTTAACGCTCAACATAGCATCATGTCAACGCCTCGATGTTTCCTTCGTTATAAATTGCTGGGATTTATTATTTTAAACTGTCAGGTTAGAGGTAAAATTCTCATATCTCTAAGCAGTGCTGTAAACATATCCACTTGACTTTCATTGTTATTTCAAAACAGATAACACTTTAATGTTTTATGAAGAGATACTTGTCAGATGATAGCAGCTGAGAGGTATTTCCTCAGTCTACAGACGTTTTATACTCACCATCGCTTGTTTACTAAGTTAACTTCATAATAAAATACTTGTAAACTACACGGTATTACGAGAGAATATGTTTTGTCTTAAGACCATTATCGTTCAACCTTACTTGACTTTTCAAATAAAAGCGGAATTTGAATTACGTCACAGTTTGTTCAATGTATTGGAGTACTATGAATTGTGGGACAGGGATGCAACTCTATTTTTTACATTAGGGTATCACAGGCCGTTATCAGGTGTAAGCCCACCATTTATTTTTTGTTCTTTATTCTACAGTAAATAAAAAGTTTGGAGGTTTGTCATTCATAGATAGACCAATTGAAAGAAGTGAAATTTGTTAACCTCTGTACTACCAAAATATGATGAGAAAATGTGTCATATAAGATAATTTTTCAGTTCTGTTCAGTGTCTACACTGTTGAAAAAGTGACAGTAGAATTCCGAAATCATGTATTTTTTCTTAATTCACATTTCAAACATGACCACGCTTTCAAAATATTCAGAATACTTCAATAATGCCATTCAAATAAAAATGATGATCATCAAAATAAGCAAAATGCATTTTAAAGCAACACATCCACGTTTAAACTTTTTTAAAAAGTTTTTCAATTGAGTTGTGAGCACATTTCCCATACATAAATATATGGTCAGTGAGCTGTATATGTGCTAACAAACACTATCCAGAACGCTTTAGAATTATAAAAAAAGATGTCCAAATTATAAAGCGTGACAAACGCTTTATAAATTATTTTTAAATTGCCGAGGATTCTAACTTGGCTTCAAATTGAATTATGCGAGTCGTATTAAAAAACTTCACGTTTTAGTGCGTAGTGTACTTTACCTGCCTTAAAAGTCATTTTGACAATTTTTTTTGACTCGGGTGAGTTACACGCTTGTTTTATAAAGAGTTTGTCACGCATTATAATTTGGGCATCATTTTGTTCGGGATTGTGTTTATATGCTCATATACAGCTAATTGATCATATGTTTGTATGGGAAATGTGCTAATAACTCAATTAAATTTTTTTTTTTAAAGTTCAAACGTGGATGTGTTGCTTTAAAGAAGAAACAAGGATTATTTATAACCGCCATTATATGATACCTCACGGAAGCATTTCCTGTTTCCAATGGTGGTACTATGGCATCAGAAGATGCACAAGTACTGGTAAAGAATATAATTTGACGAATGCATCTCAATAGGTCCATATCCCAAAGTTAAAGGGGCTCTTTCGATAATCTATATATAAATCAACATTATTTGTTTTATATATATATTACTTAATGTTTATTCATTTAAACTATTCCTCCAAAGAAAGATGCTAGTGTTCTTAATTTGCTGTTAGCTAATTTAAAACCGTTGTTACGAGAGTTGGATTCCGAACAATTCCAAAGCTACATCCTCAGCTCTTAATTATATGCCGCAAATACTACGATAACTAAATATTGCAAACGAGGTTCCCTCTGAAACTTATTTTTTTCAATGTTCACCAAACCCAATGTACATGATCCTTCGTCCGTTGTCTCTCCAGTTTATGTTTTTCTCGTGTTTTATAATCAAAAAGGTCATCGCAAGAATACATTTAGTTTTCATCAATTTGCAATTATATAGATCTAAATAAGTTGTTGGTTGGACGTGTAAAATGTCAACTACTCCAAACTTTCAGCATTTTAATTTAATTGGACAACAACATCCTCTAAGTTATGAGCCTATGCGGTGTTGTACCGAGGCACTTACCCTCGGAGATGTTTGCAACTATAACCCCGTGCAAGGAAGTTAAAGTACATTATATTATATTCAGTATAAATTAATTACGTATAAACACAGAATCGCACTGCAATACCTTTAGCAAAAACTTTTTCTGAGCCTCTGAAAGTTGTCAAATAAAATCTGTATAGGGACAGATGTAATTAACGTTATTTTGGATATTGCAGGGAGTAGAGATAGCTGTAATTTACGTTATTTTGGATATCTCGGGGAGTAGAGATAGCTGTAATTTACGTTATTTTGGATATCTCAGGGTGTAGAGATAGCTGTAATTTACGTTAATTTGGATATCTCAGGGTATAGAGACAGCTGCAATTTACGTTATTTTGGATATCTCAGGGTGTAAAGATAGCTGTAATTTACGTTGTTTTGGATATCTCAGGGTATAGAGACAGTTGTAATAAGTCCACCATCGATTTTTGTTCTTTATTCTATAGTAAATAAAAAAGTTTGAAGGCTTGCCATTCATAGAGAGACCAAAATAAAAGAAGTGAAACTTAATTTTATTGTTTGTCAACCTCTTCATTATCCAATTCTGTAGTTGTGGATCGTTTTATCACAAGCATCTATAGTTATAGCTAGTGTTGTTAATTTTGTGACTGTGCCCGGTTCGTATTTTTGTTATTCAGCTCACTCTTTCTCAAGATTGATTTGTGTTTGTGGAACGTCGGCGTGCTTATTTTACTGTTTTCGATTGGCAAACATTGCCTCAGATACTGATTAGGAGTATTGCCATCTATTGTATTTGTTTTCTATCAATTTCTGAGACCAGGCGACATCTGCGTCGGTAGATTGTGTCCGATAGCTGCTGCGGCATCACGTTTAATGTCAATTTTGGACTGTTAGAGCAGTTCTGACAGTTTTATTACTTTGGTAAAAAATCTGTGAGACTCGGTGATATTGTCGGCCGCTGTAGAGATAGAACAGAAATGATTATTTTCACCCGACCCTGATGTCTGTCTGTCTGTCTGTCTGTCTGTCTGTCTGTCTGTCTGTCTGTCTGTCTGTCTGTCTGTCTGTCTGTCTGTCTGTCTGTCTGTCTGTCTGTCTGTCTGTCTGTCTGTCTGTGAAAAAAAAAAAAAAAAAAATATTAATAATGATGATGATGAAAATAATGATGGTGGTGCTGGTGTTGATGATGGTCATTATCAGTAAGTACTAATGATAAAATGATAATGATTAATATGATATTGATAATATAAAGTATTCATGTAACAAAAGAACTCATTCAAAAATATTAATTTTTCATGAAGCCCTCTAACATGAATACAATATGTACATTAGAGTGCTAAACAACAAAAAACAAATCAATCTGCCGGCTGATTTTGCTGAAACTTGGAGCAGATCGATGAGAAATTACTATTTATTTACGGTCTGTATTTTTCAATAACTTTCATAAATAAGTACCATTCAACTAATCATATACGGCAATGACCAATTACTGTCAGTCAAAGAATCCGAGACAATTAATTAAGTATTAATGCTATCACGGCGTTATCAATTAGAAGTAGCAGTGCGACCAGTTACTGTTTTTTTATGAAAATCTTAATATTTAAATAGTCAACTATTTATTTACAAAGACAGAAGAAAAGCAGCCGACAAAAGCAGTAATTTGTTTTTGCGCAAGTCGTATTTAACACGGCACAATCTTTCCCGCGGTACAAAAAACAATCCATTTATACGGCTGCGTTGCATCTGTTGCCAGAACGTACGAGGCAAATGCGGATGGTTATTATGAAATAATTGACTTTATCTTCACTCTAGAACTGCTCCGATATTCGTTAATAACTAATTTATCTTTATTACAAGTTATAATTAATTTATTAAGGGGTTTATTAAGATGGCATACGTTCTTTCCACGGTATAAATCATTTATCTGTCAGTCCATGTGTCAATCTAAACCCTGTAAACAGCGGTACAAGTAGAATCGAAACGGAAGCTTCCGTGCAACACTGATTTTGTAAAAAGCATGATATACATGAACTAAACTGTTTTTACGGTTTTCATATGGTGTTCTTGTAAACGTAAACGTAACAGATTATGAAGGAATACGAATTTTTTATTCAGTATAAAACGTAACTAGAATGGCCTACATTATATTAGATTTTGAAGATAAACTAGTAGGATCACAGACGATAATATCAGCGTTTGGTACTACTCCATTCTGAATAGAAATACTACAATGAACATTTAGAATCAACACGTTTTGTAAATTATAGACACAAAATAAAGTCATTTCATTAATAGAATGGATGGACAAAACTGTTCTCAAATCATCGATAATATTCATATGATTCTTTAACACTCTCATATGACATACTTATGATAAAGGCTCCCCAGCTGATTGGCACTGATGACAGGTGTAACAATTTCCCCTCCGCCATCCCCCGCCACGTCTAGATTTATAACCAGTCTGTTACTCTGTATTTATAAATAGAATAGACTGTGTGCAATAATTTATATCAGTTCAGCAGATAACCAGCAATATATCAAAATGAAGTCAGACAATAAAGTATCATCCTGTAAAATATTCCTTGGTGTTCTGAGGTATGGTATCAGAGTGTATCTCCGGAAAATACCCTACATTTGGGAAACGATGTAAAAGTAATGTACAATTAACGAATCGGTGCTGCACATGCAATTGAGACACATGTGAGTCACATGATCCTCATATGAATCTTCCCATGTGAGAATCATCTAACAGAGCCGCATAATTATTATATTATTCTATTGTGAAAGGTTTCACATGAGAATCATGCTAGGTGTTATATGATTAACACATGATTATCGTATGAGATTATGAGAAGATAAAAGCTTCATGTGATAATAGCTTTATGTGATTATAGCGTCATGTGATAATAGCGTAATGTAATGGTAGCTTCATTGATAATAGCTTCATGTGGTAAAAGCTTCATGTGGTAATAGCGTCATGTGATAATAGCTGTTTAGAATGTCATTTCTAATTTTAATTGATCATGTGTTGCGAAACTTACCATCTGCTGCCCTGTTCTATAAAAAAATGGTTTTCTATTGTCCCTTGTTCTTAGAAGAATTTTCCATCACTTTATAAGACGTTACTTATATTGCAATGTTCCTATAAGAACTTAACCCCTATGCGCTAAGTAAGAATTGTTTCTGTACAATATTATTTCCCTGTTTCTGTGAGAGCTTACGCTGTACAGTTTCTATTCAAATCGCAACTAAACGTGTATTGACCCAGCTCCTATGGTTACCTCAATTGCCCAAGACCCATCCGAAAATTGACCTTTTTGTCCTTGCCCCTATAACAACTAAACCTGTATTGCTCCATTGTCTAATCCATAACGCAAAATTTTCAGTCCCTGCTCCTGTAGTAGCCTGTCCTGTATTGCCCAAGCATCTACCACAACTTGACATTGTCATTGCTCCTGCATAGCCATACGCCCTGTATTGCCCCAGTTCTTGAAACTTCTTTCAAAATACATCTACTCTCTGAGCGTACATCTATTAACTCTGGTATTAGTTCCCAAACTATTTACTGTGCATGGTCAAGTACGATCATTGATTATGTTTTATATTCGTTTATTATCTTCCCTGGCACAAAAACACCACAAAAACAATGCTAAATCTGAGTTCCTGCCATACTCTTAAATGAGGTTTTGTAATATATATCTATATTGGCATTTTCACATGAAACAGTGTATTAAACTGTAGTAGAAGGTATCTACAGAAATGGTTATATGCAATATTGGCAATGTTCCCTTAATTGCGTATGAGTTTATATGAGGAACAAATGTTGCGGTTCTAAGGAAAAGAAACGAGTATTACTAAATACGATATGTGTAATCACTGTTTTGCGTCCCGTTAGACTTTTCGCGAGTAATTGAAATACTTTCTCATATAAATAATATGTACTATGCTCGACTCGAACCCACGACCGCAACAGTGAGAAGTAAGTGATATTGAGACAGTTCTTCAGACTTTGGAATTATATAGAAAGGAAAACCAACTGATTGAGTGTTTGTGAACGCTCGCGTATTCGCGCAAAATCTCGCAATATCTCGTTTTCAATCATCTTAACTTCCATT
The DNA here is from genome assembly GCA_029582155.1 of Panopea generosa. Taxonomy (NCBI): domain Eukaryota; kingdom Metazoa; phylum Mollusca; class Bivalvia; order Adapedonta; family Hiatellidae; genus Panopea; species Panopea generosa. Next base: position 24,710,264 of record CM055908.1, on the reverse strand, counting down.
CATCTCAGGAACACCAATAAAAATTCTTACATTACATACTGAAATTGTCAACAAACCAATACCATTCCCATAAATTTGTGTTAAAAATTGTTGAAGTACTTATTAAATTTCTATATTACAGCTAAAAAAAACAACTTACGATAATGGTACCTTCAAACCTCAATAGTTTTAATTCAAGAGCCCTTTGCATGATCGAAACATGTTAAAACATCTAAGATTACATACAGCTTACAGTTTATGTACAATAAATAAGCCTGTGAATTATGAAAGATTAATTTGCAAATTATGAATCCTTCGTGTGCTGTTTCATCAACATATAGACAGGAGATGCAAGTTTCCTATCCTTCTAAACAAGTCCTTGTTCAGACCAACCGGCCACGAAGGATCCCTCATAGAATTACCTAGAACGAAGTCCAAAGTGAGTGCGATGTATTTTTTTCTGCCTCTATAATACCAACAGAGTCAATGTTTAGCACTCTAACAAAAAAAACTAAACTACCAAATTTGGATCAGAAGAATCAAATAGTAAATAACGTTTAATGCTTATTTATAAAAAAAAAAATGAACCTCCATAAGTAAGCTACCGCTCCCAGCTGAGTTAGATTATCCAAACTTTACAAATCTGTGTAATGCAATTATGCAAATTATGGTATAAATGATGATACCCCTGATCTAGACAATGTGTCGTCACACAATATCCCCGGCAAGATAGATTACAACGGCATAGTGTCGTTCAGTTGGATCTTGAGAAAGCCTGTCATTTCTCATTGAAAATAATTCTAATCCATAAAGAAAGCAACTGATACCCTGCAATTTATCATTATACAAAGGACTATGTCAGTGAACAATAACTGGAGGTTACTATAGATCAGTCCAAGTAAGGTTACATACATTATCTCTAGCTTATTTTTTTTTCTGGTGAAGTACACACCAGTGACTTAATTACATTTGTATATGTCTCTGAACACGCCAAAACAACCAAAACTATTCCAAGTAAAACATAAATGCAACATTGATGTATATATAAACTATTTAACCAAGTTGAGAAACTGAGATGGTGATATCAATTCTTATATAAAATGTATAGTCGGGACAATAAATGGATTCCCATGTACTTATCATACAATCTTCATAATAGATAGCCGAACCCGATTAGATCAGACGGTTACGCGTCTGACTATCAATCCAGGGGTCGTCAGTTCGAATCCCCGCCCGGCAACAGTCTCCGTGATAATTGATATACGACATTGTGTCTCATTATCATTCGTCTCGCACCGCAGATTCAAGTGTGGAAGTTATCAGTTACTTGCGGAGTTGGGATGTGCTCGAGTACTGGTTAACCTTTCAGGATCCCAGGAAACAGTGGTTAAATTAACTGATCGTCTGTAAGCTCTCGATGACAAAAATGACGCTAAATATTCAATCAATCTATCATAATAGATAAGATTTTCTTCACATGGCTGTTTATTTCTGAAGAAAAAAAAACCGTTAAAGATAGAAATGAACAGTTTAATAAAAAATTCTACCCAAACTAAACAACAAAGAAGGTGTCAGCATACAACGAAATGTGTATTAACCTCTAATTTTAAATTCCAATACTATATTTTGAAATTTAAATGCTTTGATACCACAATTTTTTTAAATTAAATATGTATTAATATTCTGGTTTTTTTTCATAATTGCTTCAATTATAATTTCAGGGTGATCTTCAAATGGATGACGACAAAGCATCTGAATACGATTAACTTTGATAAGTATGCCGAGGGATCTGCCGAGGAATTATTCAGATCTCTACAAAATAAGGAAACCACGTACGCCAAAGTATTCGCTGTCATATGTGGGTAGGTACAACGTGCTGTGTTTAATATTGCATTGATTCAAGGTAAAAAAAAATGTTCAACTGCCAGTAAAAAAAAAAAAGTTTTCTTGTTTGAATAATATCTAAGGCGTAATGTCTGGACAGGGTCTATCTCGGATGCTGGCTATGTATATATTATGTTCCGCTAAATGTGAAAACGTCTGGTAAATTTATGTAAAAATTAAATGTTAAACTTTGACTAAATGTTAAAAGTTTAATGTAGCAACGCTAGACGTTAAAATTCCGCTCAATGTAAAGAAAAAAAGCTAAACAATGCAACAAAGAAAGTGTCAGTATCCAACGAAATGCTTATTTAACCTCTTACTTTAAAGTTCGTTAAATGTTAAATCGTCCGTAAAATGTTAAAACGTCCGTTAAATGTTAAAACGTCCGTTAAATGTGAAAACGACCGGTAAATGTTAAAACCTTGTCTCCTGCAAAAATTCAAACCTTAACGTAGCAACGCTAAACGTTAAATTCCGCTAAATGCTTGTTTAACCTCTTACTTTAAAGTTCGTTAAATGTTAAAACGTCCGGTAAATGTTAAAACGTTGTCTCCCGCAAATGTTCAAACCTTAACGTAGCAACGCTAAACGTTAAAATTCTGCTAAATGGAAGAAAAAACATTAATTGTACATATGAATGTTCACTGTCGCAGTTTTGTAAAACTAAATAACACCAAGTGTAATGTTTTAATGTTTGTTAGATCGATGTTTTAACATTTACCGGACGTTTTAACGTTTAGAAGAATTTTTACATTTAGCACTGCTGCTAAACTGGGTAACATTGGGTATTGTAGTTTAGGTACACGTACTTCCCTCCCTTGACATTGAACACTTTGATTAACAGCGGAACATATCTACTACCAAACGGCCTATCCACGTTCCAATGTCAAGTTCTGTAATAATTGCAGAACTAATATTCAACCCCTGTAAAACATGAATGTGGATCGCTAGTTTTCTATACTACAGTTATATCGATACCAGAAACCAGAAACTGAGACTGTTTTTTAAGAGATAATACTATAAAATGCGTAATATAAATATCAGAATGTCAGCTAGTTTATGGTCGGCCTGGTGTCTATGTTAAGACTGGAGGATGCCTCATAATCGCTCAGTGGGTAGCAGTATAAACCTGCTGTTTAAACAAAACTTCAGATCCAAATATATTCTGTAATGTATATTTAAGTAAATAACACTGCGGGTTGTGCATGTACGTAATAAAGAACCGATTTGTAACTTAGTAACACTTTTATTCCGACACGCTACGTTAAATTGTCACGTTGATGCGACTTTTACTACATTTATACTTCTTTATAATTTAGTGTTTACGTCAGTGAACTGATACTCCACCGAAAAGCAACCACATGTAATAAAATATAGTCACCAATCTGATCGTGATTTGCACCTTCCCGCCGAGTCCTTCGCATCATTACATCGATACTTATACATGTACGAGTGTATTGTCACACAGGTCGGAATAAATGGGCGTATATAGTATTAGAATTGTATTGTATATTTTATGATTTTTTTCTGGATATACAGTTGAACTTGCTTTAGTGGTCACCTTTATTACGCAACCACTTTTTCTAAATAGCCATGTTTTACCATTTTTATAATTTAAGTTAAATGACCTGTTTTAAGCAGCAAACTGCATTAAGGGGTCATATTACTCTTTCCATCGGGTGGCTGCTTAAAACAGGTTAGTCTGTTACTTATAAGTGACACTCAGATAAACTCTATAAGCCTGTAGGTCTGCTGTTTGTATATCGTTCCGTCCTTGCAATATGTGTCAAGTACATATTAAACAAGAACGCAAGTGTCACAGTTCTGCACTGACGACGCGATATTCAAGAATAGAATATATTAGATTAGAGTGAAGTGAAGTGGAGTGGAGTGGAGTGGAGTGGAGTGGAGTGGAGTGGAGTGGAGTGGAGTGGAGTGGAGTGGAGTGGAGTGGAGTGGAGTGGAGTGGAGTGGAGTGGAGTGGAGTGGAGTGGAGTGGAGTGGAGTGGAGTGGAGTGGAGTGGAGTGGAGTGGAGTGGAGTGGAGTGGAGTGGAGTGGAGTGGAGTGGAGTGGAGTGGAGTGGAGTGGAGTGGAGTGGAGTGGAGTGGAATATTAAGCTCATCATAGGTCTAGTGGGGTCTAGGCCATCCCGTACTAAACGTTACAAAGGCATATTCAATATTTCACAATATGTTAAAATGACCCATGAGCATTGTTTTACTTTTACTAAATAATTTAACAACATAATTTATATTCAATGAATTTATAATATATATATAAACATATGTCTTACACTGCCATCGTCAACATTGGGGCTAACATGATCGTACACTATAGTGTATTAAGCTTAACATTGTTTGACATGCCCTCATCTATGGCTTAGTAAGACAACCTCGTAATCCGTCTTATTTGTTACTGTTGATTAGTATTTCCTGTAGCTATGTTTTTATATTGAATATGACAGTCGTAAATACACATATACTTCTTTTGTATTATGTTTAAACGAGTTCATGCATAGCTCAGTTCAAACTCTTAATGTGAGAAAATATGCCAGTTAATGATGTACATTTGCATTTGGAACACCTCGTTCAATTCTGCGTAAGAACAAAAAGTGCGAGCAGTGCCTGAGGAGTTCCGAATGTAGTATTTTGCAGAGGATTTGGCATTTTATGTGAGCTCGGCCCAACTCGGTTCAAACACTTTATGCGAGTTCGAGTCCAGCTCGGTCCAAACGTTTTAACCCTTTACTTCATATAGACACCTTTGGACACCTCTAATATAGACGCCTTTGTACACCTCTAATATAGACGACTTTGGACACGTAATATAGAAGGCTTTTGAATTATTGGGTGAATTATGTTTATATTCACTGACAGAGTGGAAAACAGTGACGAGCAATCTGAACTCTTCCTGCACTGTTTTCAAAGGCCTTCTGTGATTGGTGCGGGATAATGCGTATCTATGGAGTAAAGGGTTAAATAAGAAAAAGTGCCAACTACAAATGTAATTACGGGACTGGCGATGTGTTTGTATTATATTTATGCAAGTTCGATCCCAGCTCGGTTCAAAGATTTTATGTGAGAAAATTTTCCGGGTAAGGTACGGACGCCCGTGCGGAGATGGGTTTCGTGAACCTCTGTAACGTATCCGTGTTTGTCTGTGTTTTAGATAGAGTCCTAGAACCAACATACGAATCACAGCTGTATACATGTGCTACAGTCAGTAATAATATAGTAATGGGAGCCTCCATGGCCGATTGCTATCAGGCGATGTCATGTAATGACCAGTGTCACCTCACCGCTGAGGTCTTGGGTGCGAGCCAGGCTCGGTCAAAAATCTTTATATGAGAAAGTTCACCATCTACTGGGCGGACGGTGACTTCACTCAGATTCATTCTAACGTTTCCTCCACCAATAAAACTGGACATGACATATACATGTATATCCCATTCAAAAAGTATAATAAACTGTCATGAAATTGTTTTTTAATGTCAACGATCTGACTGTGTGCGTTCTGTCATAGGTACGCTGGACTGTATTGTGTTGTGCTGACAGGCTACGCGAAGGGACGCGACTTCCACCCCGGAGACTCGTTTACAGGCGAGTCAAACCACAGCTGGAATGCTGTCCACATAGATGAAAACTGGCATTTTGTGGACACGAAATGGGCTGCCATGACACATAATAACAACAACAGCAGTGTAAGAATATATGACACTTATACATTACGCCATACTCTTACATACACTAGATGGGATATTGTAAAATAAAAATAAACATATTTTGAAATACAATTTTCATTTTAATGTTATATTGAAGTGTTAATATGACGATAGTGAGAAATGTCAAAATTATTGAAATTCCAAATGAAATTGGCATCTGTCTTGTGACTTTATATTGTCCAATTAACTAGTCCTCGGCCTGTCAGCTTGTTTATTGACAATCGATTTTCGTGTAATATGAGTGACTGTGGGCCAATAAATGAACAAAGAGAAAAATGTGATTAAAATAATACGCGGAAAAGGTTAAGTTTTTATTAACACGCATTAAATTGAATTTTACATATTCAAAATTAGTTTTGTCTTAAGAACTTTTTAGACATCACAAATGTACACCAAAAATGCACTTTTTGTGTGTGTAGCGTGTTGTGGGAATGCCTTGACCTTCTTACAATTTGCCTCGGCATATTTTTACCTTTGGTTACGGCAGCAACAAATAGTAATGTACTAGTCAACACTATTTCCAGAAAAAAACACATGTACAAGATTCTCTTTACCCCGATGTCGATACTGTTTTTGTCATTTCCAAAGCATGAACGATGTTAATTACGGTGTCAAACGATCATTTATCTGTGAATAAAATAATGAAACACACAAACAATATAAAAAGGGGTCTGGGTGGGTAAAACAAATCTTTTCTCGAATAACAATGACTGTGCTCAAGTACATAACATTTATACCTGAATGTTTCCAATGATTAATAACAGGGCCGGGCCCGATTAGCTCAGTTGGTTACGCGTCTGACTATCAATCCAGGGGTCGTGAATTCGAATCCCCCGCCCGGCAACAGTCTCCGTGATGATTGATATACGACATTGTGTCTCATTATCATTCGTCTCTCACCACTGATTCAAGTGGGAAAGTTATCGGTTACTTGCGGAGATTGGGTGTATTCGAGTACTGGTTAATCCCAGGAAACAGTGGTTAGGTTAACTGATCGTCTGTTAGCCCTCGATGGCATAAAAATAACTCTAAATATTCAATCAATCAACCATGATAAACAACACAGCATGCAATATACTGTACAATTTCTTTCTCAGGTTAATGTAGAAGATGATTTCTACTTCCTGACCGACCCAGAACAGTTTATCTACAGCCACTGGCCCCACCAGACCGAGTGGCAGTTCCTCCCAAGGAAAATCTCGCTCAGCGAGTTTGAAGAGCTGCCGTTCGTGAAACCCCACTTTTTCAAGAACAGTATACAGCTAGGCTGGACAGAGAAACCCATTATTCACGCATATCACGGCGTTGTTCTCTGGACTTTGAAAACAGCTAAACCGCTCAAGTTCGCTTTCAAGATTACCCCTCTCGGTGGTACCGGAAGTGTGAGAAACAGTCGTTCAAATAAAGATTTGGATATAAAATCGTATGTGTACCAGGAGAGCAAAGTGGATGAGACCAAAATTGTGTTCAGGGCTCCAAAGTCAGGGATTTATATTTGTAAATTTTACGCCAAAAGTCTGGAGGCGGAGGACCAGAACAAACATCTGACGGAGATAGTAGAATACAAGGTGAATGTTCGGGAACCAGCACCGGATGCAGCACCGTTACCACCATGTGCCCACACTGTCTGGGGACCAGGCATTAAGTCTCAAAAGGTATGGTAGTAAATCTATATACAAGTATGAAAATACTGGTAAATCATTGTCGACAACAGATGTTTTGATGTACGTTATATGCGCGCATTGCGCCGATCTCCGGTAATTGCCGCAAAATTGGTCGAGAGAGGCAAATCATTAGCTGTGAGTATTGAGACAACATATGGGGGCGTCTGTGGTCTCTTTTGAGAATAATTGACTACTTAGGAATAGGAAGACATTAATAAATCAATTAATTAGACGTTTATTTTGAAACAGGGTAAAATGTTAGACAGCCTGGTTACTCGTTCTTTATATGTGGGACCGAGTGTAGCCACACTTCGACAAGTTCGTATTCACAGTATTTTTTTTTCCATATAATTTACATCAATTTGCAATTTTTGTCACATTACATTTGCCATGTGTCCTACAGCAACTTTTTGATTTCGAGAGATTTTTCATTTATTTGTAAATTGATTTGGAAGTAAATTGAGATTGTGTAAAACCTATTAGCAATTGCATTTGAACGACATAAAAAACTATTATCAATTCCATTTGAACGACATGTGTGAATAGCAATTTGATAGAAAAAAATATCATTAAAATTCCATCTGAAGTTGTTTAAGTTCTACATTAGTTTTACTGTACACGTTAAGATTATGTTTACATAACCAACATATTATCACCTCAGGTTATAACGTTTTATTAGTATTAAAATCACCATTTAGAAATAATTGAGTCAATTTATTTACTTAGTTTGGGCTCGATGCAGCGCAGAAGTCGGGAGTAGTTGCCTCCCTTGAACCATCAATCGACCTCGTCTTCCAGAAGACAAAGCCGCTCAATATTTTGTGTAAACTTCGCCGCCGAGATGTCCCGGATAACATACTGGATAGATGTATAACCGTTTCTAAAACTGACAAGGTATTTATTATAAAACTGGAAAACAAAATGCAATGCACATGTTTAATCTACATATGTATGCCCCGCCATTTATGTGGTGTGAAGATGGAGCATATAGAGTCGCCGTTGTCCGTCCGTCCGTACGTTACACTTTCCTGTCATCTCCTAAACTTCCAACCGATTTTTACCAAACTTGCTAGGAAGTATCAGTATCTAGTATATCTGGTTTGGTGGAGTTAAAGCCTTTTATTTATTTTAATGGTTAATCTGTCACACGTTCTAGTTAGTCTATTTCTCCAAGGCTTCTTCACTGTTTTTACCAAACTTGCTAGGAAGAATCAGTTTGAAGTCCAGTTGCACATGTCGTTTGATGGAGTTATATCCCATTTTTTTAATTGGTTAATCTGTCACACGTTCTTGTTAATCATTTCCTCCCAGTCTTCTTCACTGATCTTCACCAAACTTGCTAGAGAGTATCGGTATAAAGTTTAGTTACGCATATCGCCTTTGCGTTCCGGTCCATCGAGGTATGGCGGAGTTACGGTCGTTTATTTAGTATAAGGGTAGCTCATACGTTTATGTAAGCTCTACCCCCCCCCCCCCCCCTCCCCTCTTAATTTTTCAATCGAGTTTTGGCCAAACTCACATGAGAGTATCAGTATGAACTCTTGTTGCGCATATCGTCGTCATGTTCCATTGATCTGTAGTGCAGTTACGGTACTTTCTTTATTTCAACTTTTTTTTATTTGTAAATCTTGTCAGCACTATTCGTGCTAAATGTTTCTATTGATTTTAACCAAACTTGTTAAATAGTTTGAGTATGAAATTCATTTGCTCGCATCATCATCCCCCAACTTATGGTGGAGTTACGACCCTTAAAATAGTTTATGTATAATTCTTGTCAGCACTTCTCATAAACTTCTCAGCTGATTATGGTCAAATTTGCTAGCAAGTATCAGGTCGAAATTCAGCTCGGCATATTGTCATCTCTGTTGAAGCGCTACTACCATTAGTCGAAACCCATTAGTCTAATGTCATTGTAAAATTTTGACTACGTACAGAGCGGGGGCATTCATGTTGAAAGGCGCATTCCTAGTTTCTATTTTAAATTAGCATTTCATTACCAGATTATAAAATATGTTCGAATTTCAAATATGTGTAAAGCAAGGTGAATCATAACATAATCTAGAGGAGTCTAGACAATAATAAATTGTTTCTAAACATACATTAAAACATATATAAACATATCTTTCATAAACGTTATCAGGTGTTCCGAATTAAGAACGGGAACCACGTGACTGAATAAGTCAATGAAACAAAATAAGGTGTATTGAAATATGTATATGCCAAAAGACCTGCCTATATCAATTTATATTTTACTTTATTTATTCGTTACTAGAACTTTACGATGGTAAAAAACATTTAAAAACTACATTAGTAATTATTGTTTTACAATTTATCGTTTGTATTTCTAATTAATCTGTGATTATATGTATACTAATTGAATAAAGTTTTATAAAAAAAAGGTGTATTGAAATGATACATATTTCAATCCATCGAAAGTGAAATAAGGTGAAGGTAAAGTAGGTGTTCATGAAAAATACACTGGATGCCTATTGAAATAGTAAAATAAAAAAAAATGTCTCTGAAATTTAGAGATAATAATTATTGACTGCATACATTCTCCTGGAGAAATGAACAAATAATGTTGATAATTGTAATAATTATGGTAGATCTTATAATAAAGAATTTTATATATGATGTAATTAATTCGAATCAATTCAATAATCATTACATTTAATCCTATACTTTATTCATAGTATTTAAACTAACGTCACTGCTTGAAAAGAGAAACATACCCGACATATTATTTTCTTTTATTCAGGTATCTATCCATTTAAATTTACCTGAGCCAGGCGAATACGGTGTCGATGTGTTTGTTAGGGATTCCAAAAACAAGCTGGCATATGTCCACGCTTGTCAATATCTCGTTCTGTATCTCGCCGACGACGAGAAGTCGGCTTTCGTGAACGAGATATGCAGAGGTCAAGTGACAGATGACGTTGACGGCAGTACGTTTGTGCTGGATGATAAAGAGGTAGATATGAGTAATAAGTTTTAATATTATTATCATCACAATGCATTCATTTCTGTTGATAAACTACCTGCCTGGTAAACATAGGTTTATCACGTCAATGCAAGTTTATCATTCACATGACGTCATTATGTAAGTTTCATGACGCCATTATGTATAATTATATATTTTGACCTTGACGGAACTACTTTTAATTTTAACCCTACTTGAAATGAATAAAACACAAACTAGAAATATTGACATGACAAATATAATACCATGTATATGTCTAATATTATCAACTTTATTAGGTTTTTCTAAGCCTCACCAGCTGATAAAGTTGATAATATAAGACACTAACATGGTATTCTCTATATCTTAGTTTCGTTTATGTGCAACACATAAGCAAGAAAATGAAATGTATAAATATGCATATATCTATTCAAATACATGAATTACAAGAGACTAAGGTAAATAGTATCATAGCTCGTACTAACGTCCGTCTGTTTGTTTAATCGTGCGAACTTTTAGCACTTATCATAGTGTGACCTAATAAGTAAATGAACTTGCAAGGTAGCGTAATGGCCTTTCATTTGGATTACTTGGATTTCTTCTTTCTAATAAGTATCCGATAAATATTAGTTTAAACAATATTTATTTGTTATCAACATATAACATATACATATATTCAATATACAGCGATACGAAACAACAGAATTGAGAAGAAGGCTATTTCTAGCTTGTACAAGCTTCTGCAATCGGTACAAACAAAAAAGTAGCTTGTCTTTCCTTCTTTTAAAAAAATATGATGTTCCTCATGAAACGCATTTATTGCTCGGCAGCCTTACTTCCGTACTTAATGAACTTAACCAGCTTGCTTATTTCTATCTTTGTTCACTGCCTAAATGATCGTATGTCACAGGGACTACTTTATACTCCTCGAATTTCACTTTTGTCCTTGTAATTTATACATGCATGCAGAAACAAAACATTGTGGACATCAAAGTATGTCATTTTTGAAAAAAAATCAAAATAAACGAGACGTTACAATAGTATCAACCAAATCATATTAACAACAACAGCAGCAACAACAACAACAACAACAACAACAACAACAACAACAACAACAACAACAACGACGACGACGACGACGACGACGACGACGACGACGACGACGACAACGACAACAACAACAACAACAATGACGTTATTTTACGACAAACTTATTCGGACGAAGGCCAATCTTTCATGAAGTCCTCAACAACAAAATCAAACAAGAACAGTGTTAAACTTTAGTTTTATAACAAAACATCACATATACTGATTTTCGAAGACTATATAGATTAACAGTATGTATATATATATGGCGTGTATGCTATAATCTGCTCCATTGAAGATATGATCGTAAAAAATGACTAAAACATATTTCACTTCAGTCTATGGCTTAATACGTTATCATTGTTGGTAGAAACTTTAGGGAACGAAAATAAAAGTTAGATAATTCCAGTATAATGAGCTGATTGGTAACAAGTTGCGAATATTCACTTTCAGACATTGTTGAAATATTACACAATCAGATACACGTTTAACCGACATTCATAGTTAATTCTTGCACGCAACTGCTGATTTCAAACATTCCTGAAATGTATGCGCAATTTTAGAATCATCACGCCGAGCGGTGGTTACTAATTATCTTGCATTCTTGTTTATATATCAACATAATCAGGGTTTGTTTGAATTTTCAAAGTCTTAAAAAATTGAATTTGTTTTTGAAGTGCTTGAAATATTTTAATCGTTCTCTGTATCTATCCCTTGATTGTTAAGTGGTGTAAACAGAGATATAAGAATTCTTCACCCAGTGTAGTTCGCGGAATAATCTTTTCCTCAGTGGATATAGTTTTCTTTATTTAATTTGCAGGTAAGAATAAGAGAATTAAATGTTCTTTCGTTGCAGTTTCGTAGTCAATATATTTTTAAGTTCAACGTTCGATTTTCGGCATTTTACATTCAATATTTGACGTAGACAGTTCCATTCAACGTGAAACATGGAATGTCGACGTCGAATGTCGAATTTTAAAATCGAATATCGAACGTGGATATCGATATCGAATGCCAAACGTTAATGTACGTGCTATCTTAATGTAGTGACGTTTTTTATGTATGTTTATCTATATATTTTAATACATTAGTTGTTATCATGTTTTATTTTTCAGCTTTCAGTGCTGCCATTTATCTTTCATTATTTCAATACCAGCGTGTTATAATTGGAAACTTATTTCATCAACAGGGTGCTTATATGAGAAGTTTTGAGACGTTATTTTAATAACAGTGTGCTTATATGAGAAGTTTTGAGACGTTATTTTAATGGCAGGGTGCTGCTTATATAAGTTTTGAGACGTTATTTTAATGACAGAGTGCTTATTTGAGAAGTCTTGAGACGTTATTTTAATGGCAGGGTGCTGCTTATATGAGAAGTTTTGAGACGTTATTTTAATGGCAGGGTGCTGCTTATATGAGAAGTTTTGAGACGTTATTTTAATGGCAGGGTGCTGCTTATATAAGTTTTGAGACGTTATTTTAATGACAGAGTGCTTATATGAGAAGTTTTGAGACGTTATTTTAATGGCAGGGTGCTTATATGAGAGGTTTTGAGACGTTATTTTAATGTTAGGGTGCTTATATGAGAAGATTTGAGACGTTATTTCAATGACAGGGTGCTTATATGAGAAGTTTTGAGACGTTATTTTAATGGCAGGGTGCTGCTTATATAAGTTTTGAGACGTTATTTTAATGACAGAGTGCTTATTTGAGAAGTTTTGAGACGTTATTTTAATGGCAGGGTGCTGCTTATATGAGAAGTTTTGAGACGTTATTTTAATGGCAGGGTGCTGCTTATATGAGAAGTTTTGAGACGTTATTTTAATGGCAGGGTGCTTATATGAGAAGATTTGAGACGTTATTTCAATGACAGGGTGCTTATATGAGAAGTTTTGAGACGTTATTTTAATGTTAAGGTGCTTATATGAGAAGATTTGAGACGTTATTTCAATGACAGGGTGCTTATATGAGAAGTTTTGAGACGTTATTTTAATGGCAGGGTGCTGCTTATATAAGTTTTGAGACGTTATTTTAATGACAGAGGGCTTATATGAGAAGTCTTGAGACGTTATTTTAATGGCAGGGTGCTGCTTATATGAGAAGTTTTGAGACGTTATTTTAATGGCAGGGTGCTGCTTATATAAGTTTTGAGACGTTATTTTAATGACAGAGTGCTTATATGAGAAGTTTTGAGACGTTATTTTAATGACAGGGTGCTTATATGAGAGGTTTTGAGACGTTATTTTAATGTTAGGGTGCTTATCTGAGAGGTTTTGAGACGTTATTTTAATGTAAGGGTGCTTATATGAGAAGTTTTGAGAGGTTATTAGAGTCGTTATATATAAAAATAATTTTGCTTTGACGGGGTCTTCAAAATAGAGCATTATCAAAAAAGTAACATCCAGCAGGAATGGGCGTTTTCAATATCAAATAGAATGTAGTGTGTAAATAATGACACGTGTGTTCTATAAAACAAACCATTGTTTTATACACAGTGTCATACGGACATTCCGTTTAATATGTTATTTTACAGACTATAGTCAGTATGTACTCGAAATCGCATAATTGTTTAAATTAACAAATTTATGTATTGCAGAAAAAAATGTCGTGGAACATCCCTTCCGTGGACGCCCTGGAGTTGACTGAGAGGAAAGGGACCCCGAAGGTTCCTGACAAGTTTGAGCTGTTACCCTGTAACATGAGTGAAGCCCCTCAACCAGCACCGGTCTCCATGACAGGGGTTGTCTCCTTCTATGACTTCACAGACCGGCGTGTCATAGAATCGTTGGATACGCATGCAGAGGAGGTATGCATATTTTAAACAACATTATCATCCAATTATACGTGATAGTCATCAATCAGATATACTGATGGAAAAAACACTTCGCGCGCATGTGTGCGTGCCTGCGCGTGTGTGTATTCGTGCGCGGGTTTCCTATTTTAAATGCAGTGGTACATTATGAGAGTTCGTTGAAAACGTTATTACACAACAAATACATAATGACAGAGGTATCCATATGGTATTTTCTTTATGTGTGTTTTGGCCTTATGTTATATGTGTTTCAATTTCAATAATGAACGCATTGGATTGAGAAAAAAAATGTTACACTTTTGTTTTGAAAGTGCAAGAAATAGATTTACAAGCACAATGAAATACAAATTACGTAAACTCGAGTATTTGTGAAGCATGTTGTGCTGGGTGTATATCTCAACATCACTGTACAAAACTATCTCCAAACCCACCTGCTGTTTGTCAGTGTAACAACACGTGTGTTGGGGTGAGGGATTGTGATTGATTGATTGAATATTAAGCGTCATTTTTATGTCATCGAGGACTAACATACGACCAGTTAACCTACTCACCGTTTCCTAGGATCCTGAAAGGTTAACCAGTACTCGAGCACACACCATCTCCGCAAGTAACTGATAACAACCCCCACTTGAATAAGCAGTGAGAGACGAATGATAATGGGACACAATGTCGTATTTCAATCATCACGGAGACTGTTGCCGGGCGGGGATTCGAACTCACGACCCCTTGATTATTAGTAAACGACTGGGCTAATCGGGCAAGGCTGGGAGAGAGATTAAACGATCTGTACGGTGTATTTGTCTTTTAAAGTAAATATATTTTGTTCCTATTTAAAGGTTGCTTTGAGTAGCCATGACACGTTCAAGGATTTGATGTGGGACCTCATTTTCTCAGTCAATGTCACTAACGAGCTCGCTAAAGCCAGGTAAGTCTTCGCCAATCTCGCGTGAATACCATCTATGATTGCATTTCAGCAGGCTCGCACATCTATCTTTTATTTGATGTATGTTCCTTTTTACAATAGAATTACCACTTCCTCTGCACAAAATCCTCGCGATGCTGTGATGCAGTAACAGAAGTAGGTGGATCGCCTATGTTTACATTCCGGCGTTTTTAACATAAAATTGCGCTTCATGTGATGTCTGCTCAATCTTCAAACAACATTTTCTACTTCGTTCAAATTTTGTACATAAGGCTGCTGATCACCAGGGCCCGGTTTCACTAAACATTTCAAACTAAGATTTACTTCAACTCAAAAAGTTTCTATTTCTCTAAATCATAACTCAAACTCATTACACATTAAATGACCACACGAAGTGGGAATATAGTCGAAATCGAACATGGACCATCACGGAATATCAGTCTAATATTCTGTAATGACCTACGTTAGATTTCAGACTTATATTTCGTTATGACCTATGTTCGATTTGAGACTGATATTCCGTAATGTTCTATTTCAGACTGATATTCCGTAATGGCTTATGTTTGATTTCTGACTAATTATATTCCGTAATGTTCTATTTCAGACTGATATTCCGTAATGACCTGTGTTCCATTTCAGACCACCAATGACCTATGTTCTATTTCAGTCTGATATTTCGTTATGACCTATGTTCTATTTCAGACTGATCTTCCGCAGTGACCTATGTCCGATTTCAGACTGATATTCCGCAATGACCTATGTCCGATTTCAGACTCATATTCCGTAATGACCTATGTTCGATTTAAGACTGATCTTCCGAAATGACATATGTTATATTTCAGACTGATATTCCGTAATGACCTATGTCCGATTTCAGACTGATATTCCGTAATGACCAATGTCCGATTTCAGACTGATATTCCGAATTCAAACTGATATTCCGTAATGATTTATGTTCGATTTCAGACTGATATTCCGTAATGACCTATGTCCAATTTCAGACTGATATTCCGTAATGACCTATATTCGATTTCAGACTGATTTTCCGCAGTGTACTATGTTTGATTTCAGACTCATAATCCGTAATGACTTATATTCGATTTCAGACTGATATTCCGCTGGCTGACGAGTAAGAAGATGGAGGAGATAAACTTTAAGACTGTTGATCGGGACAGCCCCGAGGAGGTGTTGATGTGGCTACAGCAGGGCAGGTCTTCACATGCACATGTCTTCTACACCATGTGTTGGTACGTAACGGTGTTGAAGCTATTTAGTGCACATACATTGCATATTTATGATGTTTTATATGATGACGTGCGCTTCTCAAATCTATTGTGTCTAGATGTTCAGTCTTATGCTTTATGGAATATTTTTAACTAGAGTATTAGACATTTATACTTCATGACGGTTACAAGACACTTCTTTGTGAAAACCAGTGATTAATATAGGGCGATACATTCACCAGGTTACAAATATAGTTGAAATAGAGTTTCTTTTAGATGCATTTGAATACTTTTTTTAATATTATTTTTTACATTCAATGTAACTTTAGTTTTTGCGTGTGTTCAATCGTTTCAACGCTTCTGATAAAATTGTTTAGTTATAAATATATTTTTCATGCATGAACGGCAATATGTAAAAAATATCTGCATTTTATACATTTCAGTTTTGCTGGTCTCCATTGCCGTGTTATATCAGGACTAGCAAAGGGTGCCAGCTATCAGATAGGTCAACCCATGACACCGGAAGAGTACCAGCACTGGTGGAACGCCGTCTACATTTACGGCAAGTGGTGTCTGGTCGATAGTTACCTAGCAACAATTCCGCTCATAAGTAAAACAGGGAATGGGGAGCTAAAGTACAGTTTTAATGAGAACTATTTCCTTGTGGATCCAAATAAACTGATATACACCCATTTTCCGGAAGAGTCCGCGTGGCAGTTGGCCAACGACGTGGTCACACTTGATCAGTTCACGATGCAGCCGAAAATAACTTCTCACTTTCTCCATTTTGGTCTTCAGACGCTTTCACACAAAGCAGGCGTCGTCTACACGCATGATGAAACCGAGATACAGCTTAGCTTTCCCGCCAAAAGAACTGGCTTAAAATTCGTGTTTAGTCTTCTGTTTGATTCTGGACAAGACGAGTTTAATGGCGTTAAGCTGAACCACTTTGGCATGGTGGAATGCCTGTCCAATTCCGTAGTAATCAGAGTAAGTCTGCCTAGGAAAGGTGTTTATTCCCTCCATGTATTTGCCAAGGAAGACACTCCTACAGGGAAGGATATTTCGTTTTCTCAAGTTTGTGAGTACCAGCTACGCCAGGAGAAAGATCCACAGAAGGTCGTCTGCCCCTACCCGCCTTGTTCATCATTGATGTGGGGACCTGGACCCGGATTTTACCAGCTTGGGCTGACACCGGGAAACATTCGATCTATCGTAAACACAAAAAGTGGCAAGGCGGATGTAAGAATTAAAATGGTCAAAGCTATCCAGCTTCGTTCGCAGGTGAAACTTAGTGAGCTATCCGCGTCGCAAGATCTACCGTTAGTTATTTACAAAATCGTGGATAACATGGCCTACTTTTCACTGCTCTGTAACGAAAGAGGGCGTTACGGACTGGAAATATATGCACGTGACCCCGACACACAAGGCACGGAAGACATGAGGTTCCGCCAGGTAGCTCAGTATCTTGTTGAGTGCAATGAGGCCATAAGTGAGAATGCTCTTCCAAAGTTACCGCCTGGATTCTTAGGACCGCAACCAAAGTTCACGGAGTTCGGTCTTAACACATTGAACGAACATGACCCGCTTATTGATCTTAGAGATACAAATCATCTTGAAATACAACTCGGAATGACACGTGACATGAAATTTAGTGCTCAACTCATAAATGCTGACGATGGACAGGAGGTTTCTGACTTTGTTTTTATCCAAACTCAACCTTCCATAGTAACATTCCTTCTGAACATTCCCACATCCGGGTTCTACAAGCTTCAAATCCATGGAAATGTTTCCGAAGATCAGAGTCATACCTCGTTAGGCTTGTTCAACTATCTAATCTCGTGTAAAGAGGTCACAGAGCCCGTCTACCCATATCCAAGACAGCTAGGCCACTGGAAAGAAGGTTGCTATATGTTTGAACCACTCGTCCTGCACGGAGGAATGAAACAAACGGAACAGGAAGTGAAGTTCCGCGCGCATGTGCCAAAAGCCAAACAGGTGATGATATTTGTTGAGCAGCACGTTCAACCACTGAAATCGCTCGGTCCAGTACAGTGGGAGGGGACGATAAACTTGGAGAAGTATTATGGGACAGACACGAAGGTGATACTTGCCGCCAACTATGGCGGGGATGAAGACAGATTCGCGACACTGCTTGAATATAGAATTTAACCCATAAATATTCGTATAGGAAGAGTGTTGTATTTAGTCTCGATTTAAACAGATAAGTAGTGTTTTCCTGCCAATTTAAGCGCCTTGCCATATTATGATTAAAACACAATACTGACATTGAATAATGTTAACAGATTTTGTAAATTTAACGTGAAAATATGTTTTGATTATTATTTAAAAACAATTGCAAATTTTGTCGAATACGTCATTTATTTTTGATATCGAGATAAATAGAAAAAAATATTAGCAAATGGAATTATATCGTTCTCTAAACTAGTTTTCATCAAACCAGTTTACAATCAAAACATTTCAGGTAAACATTTTCTGTAGAAACTCAAGTTTCGTATAACCTCAACTTTAAATACTCTCCAGATAAACTAATCTGTGTACAGACATTCACCAGATTAATTAATCTGTGTACAGACATTGTGTACAGACATTCACCAGATTGACTAATCTGTGTACAGACATTCACCAGATTGACTAATCTGTGTACAGACATTCGCAAGATTGACTAATCTGTGTACAGACATTCGCCAGATTGACTAATATGTGTACTTGACTAATCTGTGTACAGACATTCGTCAGATTGACTAATATGTGTACAGGCATTCACCAGATTGACTAATCTGTGAACAGGCATTCACCAGATTGACTAATCTGTGTACAGGCATTCACATGATTGACTAATCTGTGTACAGACATTCAACAGATAAACTAATCTGTGTACAAACATTCGCCAGATTGACTAATCTGTGTACAGGCATTCGTCAGATTGATTAATCCGTGTACAGACATTCACCAAAACATTTCAGGTAAACATTTACTGTAGAAACTCAATTTTCGTATAACCTCAACTTTAAATACTCTCCAGATAAACTAATCTGTATACAGACATTCACCAGATTAATTAATCTGTGTACAGACATTGTGTACAGACATTCACCAGATTGACTAATCTGTGTACAGACATTCACCAGATTGACTAATCTGTGTACAGACATTCGCAAGATTGACTAATCTGTGTACAGACATTCGCCAGGTTGACTAATCTGTGTATTTGACTAATCTGTGTACAGGCAATCGCCAGATTGACTAATCTGTGTACAGGCATTCACCAGATTGACTAATCTGTGAACAGGCATTCACCAGATTGACTAATCTGTGTACAGGCATTCACCAGATTGACTAATCTGTGTACAGACATTCACCAGATAAACTAATCTGTGTACAGACATTCGCCAGATTGACTAATCTGTGTACATGCATTCGTCAGATTGACTAATCTGTGTACAGGCATTCACCAGATTGACTAATCTGTGTACAGACATTCACCAGATAAACTAATCTGTGTACAGACATTCGCCAGATTGATTAATCTGTGTACAGGCATTCGTCAGATTGACTAATCTGTGTACAGACATTCACCAAATAAACTAATCTGTGTACAGACATTCGCCAGATAGACTAATCTGTGTACGGACATTCACCAGATTGACTAATCTGTGTACATACATTCACCAGAATGACTAATCTGTGTACAGACATTCACCAGATTGACTATTCTGTGTACAGACATTCCCCAGATTGACTAATCTGTGTACAGACATTTACCAGATTGACTAATCTGTGTACAGACATTCGCAAGATTGACTTATCTGTGTACAGACATTCACCGGATTAACACATTTGTGTACAGACATTAACCAGATTAACTAATCTCTGTACAGACATTCACCAGATTGACTAATCTTAATACAGACGTTTGCAAGCTTAACTAATCTGTGTACAGACACCAGATTAACACATTTGTGTACAGACATTCGCCAGATTAACTAATCTGTGTATAGATTAACTAATCTGTGTATAGATTAACTAATCTGTGTATAGACATTCGTCAGATTAACTTATCTGTGTATAGACATTCGCAAGATTAACTAATCTGTGTACAGACATGCGCCAGATTTACTAATCTGTGTATAGACATTCGCCAGATTAACTTAACTGTGTACAGACATTCGCCAGATTTACTAATCTGTGTACAGACATTCGCCAGATTAACTAATCTGTGTATAGATTAACTAATCTGTGTACAGACATTCGCCAGATTAACTAATCTGTGTATAGACATTCGCAAGATTAACTTAACTGTGTACAGACATTCGCCAGATTAACTAAACTGTGTACAGACATTCGCCAGATTGACTAATCTGTGTACAGACATTCGCCAGATTAATTAATCTGTGTATAGACATTCGCCAGATTAACTAATATGTGTATAGACATTCGCCAGATTAACTTAACTGTGTACAGACATTCGCCAGATTAACTAATCTGTGTACAGACATTCGCCAGATTTACTAATCTGTGTACAGACATTCACCAGATAAACTAATCTGTGTACAGACATTCGCCAGATTAACCAATCTGTGTATAGACATTCGCAAGATTAACTAAACTGTGTACAGACATTCGCCAGATTAACTTATCTGTGTACAGACATTCGCCAGATTTACTAATATGTGTACAGACATTCACCAGATTGATTAATCTGAATACAGACGTTCGCAAGATTAACTAATCTGTGTACAGACATTCACCAGATAAACTAATCTGTGTACAGACATTCGCCAGATTAACCAATCTGTGTATAGACATTCGCAAGATTAACTAAACTGTGTACAGACATTCGCCAGATTAACTTATCTGTGTACAGACATTCGCCAGATTTAC
Organism: Panopea generosa; assembly: GCA_029582155.1. Lineage (NCBI taxonomy): Eukaryota > Metazoa > Mollusca > Bivalvia > Adapedonta > Hiatellidae > Panopea > Panopea generosa. The sequence goes on along the minus strand of CM055908.1, from coordinate 24,689,108 downwards.
TAATATGTGTACAGACATTCACCAGATTGATTAATCTGAATACAGACGTTCGCAAGATTAACTAATCTGTGTACAGACACCAGATTAACACATTTGTGTACAGACATTCACCAGATTAACTAATCTGTGTACAGACATTCGCCAGATTAACTAATCTGTGTATAGATTAACTTATCTGTGTATAAACATTCGTCAGATTAACTTATCTGTGTATAGACATTCGCAAGATTAACTAATGTGTACAGACATTCGCCAGATTAACTAATCTGTGTAAATATTAACTAATCTGTGAACAGACATTCGCCAGATTAACTAATCTGTGTATAGACATTTGCCAAATTAACTAAACTGTGTACAGACATTCGCCAGATTTACTAATCTGTGTATAGACATTCGCAAGATAAACTAAACTGTGTACAGACATTCGCCAGATTAACCAATATGTGTATAGATATTCGCAAGATTAACTAAACTGTGTACAGACATTCGCCAGATTTACTTATCTGTGTACAGACATTTGCCAGATTTACTAATATGTGTACAGACATTCACTTGATTACCTAATCTGTATACAGACATTCACCAGAATTACTAATCAGATTAACTAATCTGTGTACAAACATTCGCCAGATCAACTCATCAGATTAACAAATCTGTGTACAGACATTCACCTGACTACGCATCTTTGTACAGGCATGTGCCGTCAGCAAATAACATTGGCTGTACACAGCGCTCCAAACAACAGAAATTATTTGTTAAAAGTGTCACGTGGCGTTATAATAGTGTTCATTTGTTTTTCTACGCATCACGCACACATCGGGCACCTCACACACAAAATATTAGTCGACTTCGTGTTTGTTGTAATGTTTAATGTAGCTAATAAATATTTAACTACTTGTAATTTTGTTATATCCGTATTTATATTTGACCCATCTACATAATGAAGTTCAATTTGTTCAAGTTCAGATTTTACTCTTTGTACATTAGCTGATAGTCCTTCTAGGGTTTATTGTTATATCATCAGGTCTATCTCGAAACTCATTTTTCTTACTCGAACCACGCCTTTTTTTAACTCGAAAACTGACGTTTCTTATTCGAAACTCGACAAACAGAAACTCTCAAAACGTACACCAAACTAATAGAAACATAAACTCTTGAAGGTACATCCAATATCCAACTGAAACCACCTACATTTCAAACTGCATAGTTCAGAAGATACATCTGATAAGATGACCATTGAATCTAAGGAAGTACACTAAATACAAAACTGCAAACCATTGAAGGGACATCTGACACCATAACCACCCACACTATATTTACATTTGATATGGAACTGTACACTCCTGAAGGTACATCTGATAATATAACTGAACATTCGTTAGAATTTTACTATCATACTGCATAATATTGAAGGTACACCTAATATAAAATGTACACTCTCTAGAGGTACACCTGATGGTATAACAATACACACTATAAGGTACACCTGATAATAGAATAATACACAGTAGAAGGTACACCTGATACTAGAACAATACACACTAGAAGGTACACCTAATATTAAAACAATACACACTAGAAGGTACTCTAAATACTATAACAATACACTCTAGAAGGTACACCTGATACTAGAACCATACGCCCTAGGAGGTACACCTGATACTAGAATAATACACACTAGAAGGTACATCTGATACTAGAACAATACACACTAGAAGGTACGCCTGATACTAGAACAATACACACTAGAAGGTACACCTGACACTAGAACAATACATACTAGAAGGTACACCTGATACTAGAATGACCCACACTAGAAGGTACACCTGAAAATATAACAATGCACACTAGAAAGTACACCTGATACTAGAACACTACACCCTAGAAGGTGCACCTGATGATATAACAATACCGTCACCCCAGAAGGTACACCTGATACTAGAACAATACACACTAGAAGGTACACCTGATACTAGAACAATACACACTAGAAGGTTCACATGATACTAGGACAAAACACACTAGAAGGTACACATGATACTAGGACAAAACACACTAGAAGGTACACCTGATACTAGGACAATACACACTAGAATGTACACCTGATACTAGGACAATACACACTAGAATACACATCTGATACTAGGACAATACACACTAGAAAGTACACATGATGATATAACAGTACAAACTAGAAGGTACACCTGATACTAAAACAATACACACTATAGGTACATCTGATACTAAAACAATACACACTAGAAGGTACGCCTGATACTAGAACAATACACCCTAGAAGGTACACATGATACTGGAACAATACACACTAGAAGGTACACATGATACTAGGACAAAACACACTACAAGGTACACATGATACTAGTACAAAACGCACTAGAAGGTACACCTGATACTAGGACAATACACACTAGAATGTACACCTGATACTAGGACAATACACACTAGAATGTACATCTGATACTTGGACAATACACACTAGAAAGTACACATGATGATATAACAGTACAAACTAGAAGGTACACCTGGTACTAAAACAATACACACTATAGGTACATCTGATACTAAAACAATACACACTAGAAGGTACGCCTGATACTAGAACAATACAACCTAGAAGGTACACCTAATACTAGAACAATACACCCTAGAAGGTGCACCTGATGATATAACAATACACTCTTGAAGGTACACCTGATACTAGAACAATACACCCTAGAAGGTACACCTGATACTAGAACAATACACACTAGAAGGTACATCTGATACTAGAACAATACACATTAGAAAGTACACCTGATACTAGAACAATACACACTAGAAGGTACACATGGTACTAGAATTATACACACTAGAAGATACACCTGATACTAGAACAATACACACCAGAAAGTACACCTGATATAAGAATTATACACCCTAGAATGTATACCTGATACTGTAACAAAACACAATAGAAGGTACACATGATACTAGAATTATACACACTAGAAGGTACATCTGATACTAGAACAATACACCCTAGTAAGTACACCTGATACTAGAACAATACACACTAAAAGGTACATCTGATACTAGAACAATACACACTAGAAGGTACATCTAATACTATAACAATACACAGTAGAATGTACACCTGATACTAGAACAATACTCACTAGAAGGTACATCTGATACTAGAACAATACACAATAGAAGGTACGCCTGATACTAGAACAATACACCCTAGAAGGAACACCTGATACTAGAACAATACACACTAGAAGGTACACCTGATACTAGAACAATACATACTAGAAGGTACATATATACTAGAACGATACACACTTGAAGGTACACCTGATACTAGAACAATACACTTTAGAAAGTACACCTTATATCGAATTGTACACAATAGAAGGTACACCTGATAATATAACAAAATGACCTAGAATGTACATCTTATATCGAAATGTACACTCTAGAGGGTACACCTGATAATATAACAATACACACAAAAAAGAACACATAATAGCGAATTGTACACTCTAGAAGGTACACCTGATGGTATAACAATACACACTAGTAGGTACACCTAATACGGAATTGTACATCATAGAAGGCACACCTGATGATATAGCAATACACACTAGAATGTACACCTAATATCGAATTGTACATTATAGAAGGTACACCTGATGGTATAGCAACACTAGAAGGTACACCTAATATCGAATTGTTCATTATAGAAGGTAACCTGATGATATAACAATACGACCTAGAAGGTACACCTAATATCGAACTCTACATTATAGAAGGTACACCTGATGATATAACAACACTAAAATGTACACTTTATATCGAATTGTACTTTATAGAAGGTACGCCTGATGGTATAACAACACCAGAAGATGCACTTAATATCGAATTGTACACTCTAGAAGGCAACCCTGATTCTAGAACAATACACCGTAGAAGCAGAGACATAGATACATGTATTATGTCTCTAGTAGAAGGTACACCAAATAACAAACTGTACACTCTAGGATATACAACTGGTAATATAACAATACACCCTAATGTCGAATTGATATGGAAACAGTACACCCTAGAAGGCTGGAACTTACCCAGGAGACATCTGCTCCTCTCGACAGCCCCTTGAAGAGTGTCCGTATATTTAGAGTGTGTGATTAGGTTGTTTTGTGTATTGCGATTCTAGTGAAAAGGTAAAAATGCTAACAAACCCGACGTTATATGTAGTTATAGCATTATTAAGAGGAGTCAATCCGCGCAGTGTATTAACTTGTCTCAATAACTAACTGCACCTTTTAAGTAGTTAGAGTTTAGGGTGTTATATTTGTTTAACCGTTTACTCTATAAATACGCGTTTTCCCGCACCAATCACCGAAGGCCTTTGAAAACGGTGCAGGAAGAGTTCAGATTCCACTTTTTTCCACTCTGTCAGTTAATATAAACATAATTCAACCAATAGTTCAAAAGCCTTCTATATTAGGTGTCCAAAGGCATTTATATTAGAGGTGTTCAAAGGCGTCTATATTAGGTGTCCAAATGCGTCTATATTAGAGGTGTCCAAAGGCGTCTATATTAGAGGTGTCCAAAGACGTCTATATTAGGTGTCCGAAGGCGTTTATATTAGAAGTGTAAAAAGACGTCTATATTAGAGGTGTCCAAAGACGTCTATATTAGGTGTCCAAAGGCGTCTATATTAGAGGTGTCCAAATGCGTCTATATTAGGTGTCCAAAGGCGTCTATATTAGAGGTGTTCAAAGGCGTCTATATTAGGTGTCCAAAGGCGTCTATATAAGTTGTCCAAAGGCGTCTATATGAAGTAACGGGTTAACTTAATCAAGGAACTATAGAAGGAGAGGAACCGAAACACAATGTAAGTACCCCATTCTATCTATTATTTGTTGACATTATGCATACAATTCAAGGATTAAAAACATAGATTATGTACTAACTGAACAGTTGTTTCAGAGGTAAAATAAGTTACGTTTTGTTTCATAAATGTTGAAATACTTCCGGTTATATCACATAAAAGACTATTTGGTAGACACATTTCAATGCAATATCAGTAACTTAATTACATAAAGGACTTATATAGATATAATTCTTTGATTACATGTTTATATTATTATGTCTCTGGCTATATGTATGAGAATTTTGGAGGAAAAAAAAGATTTTAACGAGTGAGTCAGTCATGAATTTTATTCCGACACAATATCTCCCAACTTCTTTTTTCAACCACGCTACACCGCTGACCGATAAGTCGACGTTGTTTTATTGAACGCCGCCTTATACCCTAGACGGCTCTTCATAAAAAAAGGTGACGTTGCTACAAGAATCGAAGTCAAACGGAAGCTTATTGCATTTTTATACTTCAACGAATTATAACTATGAATATTGCAATTATTAAAGGATAAAAAGGAAAGTTAAGGTAACACGACATTTAATTTGTTTGATTATATGCACTTTGAGATTACTTTATTATTATTATTCATTTTACATCTTCCCTTTGCTCGTAAACATTGCCTTGTCTCCACTGTGCTTGTTTTCATCAGAGTCGTAAAGAAGCTTATTAAAACAATGATCTTTTTTTTTTTTAAAGATAAAATTATTGTAATTTTATAGTAATCAATAATCTTGTGCCCGTAACAAATAATAAATGTTCTTTATTATACCGTTTGTATTTCACTATCTGTGTTTTGTTAGAAAAATGTTGCATTGATTAAAAAACACTAAAAAAATAATTGAACAAGAATTGTTCAAATAAATGGCTATATGTTGTATTTCTCTGATGTTGTCTGTAGCCAAGTGAAGTAATAAGGTCAGGAAAGTCAGTTTATTCTGGGAAAGTTTGAATGAAGTTGCAGTATAGCAAGCGTTCCAATTGCTATGAATTTTTGGGACAGGCATAGAATTTCCTGCTTTTTCATTGGGGTTAATAGACCTTTTTCAGGAGATATCAGGTTCTGGGATAGACTTAACAGGTACAGTCTCACCGAAACACTTAACCAGCATACAGTAGCCAGTCTGCATATCTTGACTGTGACCTGACCACAAGTAGAGTGAACCATGATTTTGTGGAGTTTGCAGAGAACACTTCTCATTATCTAATCGTAATGTTGTCAGTTAAAAGTTTACTTCTGTGGAGCCAGGCATGGCTGGTACTAACAAGCATAAATAAGAGTTATTTACCCATCTTAAGACGTCTCAAAAGTCAAAACAAATAGCGAGAACATGTCAAGGAGGTTTTGTGCTTTTTACCACAAAGAAATAACAAAAAGTACAACGATATTTCCTTCAAAATTTTCAGGATGAGTGTATGAGTGCTTTTGCTGGCTCCTGGAGGTGTAAGGTAGTTATATAATGTGCATTTTATTTCAGCTCAGTCCAAGAAAAAAACTTGATACTTTAAGTTCTCATGGTAGTAAATTGGCAAGGTCTTTTTAATGGCACAGTGAATCTCATACGTGCAATTTATGAAACATTTTTATTTTCTCTTTAGTTAGTGAATTAGAGATACATTTATTAACGAAAATTTGATAAGACTCACGAAAGTAATGGTCTAGTACAATCGATTTGATATTGTGAGATTTGAAATATTAAAAAATTACATTTTTTTTAATTCAAACTATTCATTGTAGACCTCACAACCAATGCTTAAATTACACGCTTGATACTAATTGATCACTAGAACTTCATCAGTTATAAACTCATGATTTATTACTTAGTATATTTAGCTCTTTTACAGTTTAATTTAAAAATTTACATGCGTCCTGAGCAAGTCAAGTACGACTTTTATCAAAGCTACTATTACTTTCATATATGCCACAATTACTTAAAATTTGTTGTGGATGGTTAGAGAAAAGTAGTATTTTTTGGGAGGAGCTGTCTCCCTAATTTGGAAATGAAAGTTAAATACAATGAATATATGGTATATGCTAAAACAACAACTACAACATAAATTTACATTATTCTAAATTCTATGACATTTTTTTGCTCCCCCGGAGTGGAGATGGGCATATTGTCTTCATGACGCTATTTGGCTACAACCTCTGGTTTTAGTTTTGTAAAACTAGCTAAGATATGCGCATATTGTCATTTTGTTCTGGTTTTAAGATTTGCCAATGAGTTCTGTTAAATGCAGAGCCACATATTGTTCCTGCTATGCAGTTTGGTATTTTTCAACCAAGTAGCAAGTACAGAGTCAAACACATACTTGGGGAGCATCCATCGGTTCCATCGATATTTTCTTGTTACAGGTGGTTGTATTTCTGATCAACACAGAAGTTTAGAGAGATTTTTAATGTTCAAAGGCTATTACTGTGATTTAAAGCTGGAAAATTACTAGGCAAGGTACATTCCCACTGAGGGATGGCATATTTTTACAATACCATGCCCAGGACTGTATTCAGTTCATTTAAACATTTAAACATTTGATAATAGAAATCAACTGAACAACATGCTCACTTTAAACATTTGCTAACATTTAGCAAACAAACCTGAGACCATGTGACTTGAAGTAAAACGGAGGGACAGTGCTGATGTAATCTGATTTTATTTGTTTGGTCACTGTTTGTGTTTAAAAACATAGTAAACATGTTTAATTGGGTGGAACACATCCCAATTTAGGCACTGTAGAAGTGTGTTGTTAAAAAACAGGGATATACTTGGAAGCAAACTAGGAACCTCTGGATCTTGGGACAAGTATAATTATCACGTAACTGTTGCGTTTCCCACAAATGTTAATATGTAATATTATCACTTTGCAGTAATTTGGTGAAAAGTTTGTTTATATTTTTATATCATTTTTCAGGCTAATAACCAGTTACGAGTAAACCAGGGTTATTCTCTAAATAAAATACTTGTAATGGACCATAGATGTATGTGTGAAGTGAACATTGCTGTTGGACGCAAGAGCTGTCAATTTATAGAACGAATAATCCACAGACTTGTATTTTTCAAGTAAATGTATTGTTATAATAACAGAAGATACCGTTTCTGTCAGTAGAAAGTCATGGATTTACTCCAGATTGAGGACCTGTTGAACAAAGCAGTGTCCAACGGAAGAGAGGTCCTAAACCTTAGTAACAGAAACATGACCATATTGCCCAGCAATATACACAAACTCCACAGGATCAAGAACCTTATGTTGAATGACAACAAACTATTGATGCCACCTACTGAGATAACAAATCTTGTAACATTAGAGGAACTAATTTTGGATAATAATAATTTTACAATGCTGCCATCAGGATTGGGTCAGTTGTGCAATTTGAGGTTCTTAAGTGTTTGCCATAATCCTTTAAATATACTGACACCAGAAATAGGACAGTTGAAGTCTCTGTCCCAGTTATGGTTGGTGGAGTGTCAGTTTGTGAACTTACCATCAGAAATTGGCAATCTGTCTAAATTAGAAACAATCAGTTTAAGAGGAAACAGTTTATCCTCATTACCCACAGAGTTTGGTCAATTAAGAATGCTGCGCTGGTGCTGTTTAGCTGAAAACAGTTTTGATAGTTTACCAAAGGAATTTTCCTGTTTAACATCATTAGTATATTTAGATATGAACAGAAATCAACTCTCTGTGATACCAAATTGTGTGACTGAGTTAGTGAATCTGACTTCTTTCCATCTACGCTCTAACTGTATATCCAGTGTCTGTGATGACGTGGTGTTGGCCTTGTCTAAACTCAACAAGTTTGACTTGAGGGATAACGATATAATGGAGAAACCACAACACTGGAAGGTAGGAGACCTGTTCAGACAATTTGTTTTTAATAGGTTTTAATGTCATTTTCACATGGTGGTTATCTATGGCATATCCAGTTTTGTTTGTTGAGGAATATCTCAGAATTATCCCAAAAGAATTGCCATTCTTACGCAATTAACTTACAAACTTTCTCACACATGGTTAGTGGTTGTTAGATAACAGCCGCTAACACCACTTGGCCTCGGAAGACCCCATGTTTAACCCTTTACTTCATATAGACCTGCCTTTGGACACCTAATATAGAAGGCTTTTGAATTATTGGGTGAATTATGTTTATATTAACTGACAGAGTGGAAAACAGTGCAGGAAGTGTTCATATTGCTCGTTACGAGCAATCTGAACTCTTCCTGCACTGTTTTCAAAGGCATTCTGTGATTGGTGCGGGAAAATGTGTATCTATGGAGTTAAGGGTTAAACAACATTTTGTTTTCTGAAGTCTTACTAAAATGAATGATGAATTATAAAAGGTTCTATACATGCTTATTTATTAAACATGATTGTTATTATGAACATTTAACCATCATATTGATCATTTAAGTTTGTTAAATAAGTTGACATTTGACTAGGATCCTGTACATAGTATATATATAAAGTATGTCAGATTGTTCAAAATGCTCTAGTTATTTGAAGTTGTCCATATTAAAACTATCCATTCTTCACCCTTGGGGCACATACATGTATGGGTTGTTGGATATTCAGTCCACGTCAAGCCCAAATACAGGCTAAATATACTGCCTTAAAAATATTAATATTTTATTGTATTTTCTATTGTTTTTACCAAATTGATAAATTGCTCTCTATTTTTGGTCACATTTTTGGATCTTTAACGTAAAATCCTGTATATATTTCCTGTAATAAACAGTTTAAATTGCAATTTAATTTTAATTCATATCTGTTCTTTTCTTAAAATATTTGACATGTACAGTCAACCTGTTTTAAGCAGCCAGTCAAGGGAATGAGCAAAAGTGGCCTTTTAAGACAGGTTGTTGCTTAAGACAGGCGAATTTGCTCTTAAAGCATAGAAATGGGAAACAGCTATTAAATGTAGCTGCATAAGACAAGTGGCTGCTTAATAGAGGTGACCACTTACACAGGTTTGACTGTACCTCAGGTAACTTTGCTGTAATGAGGACCCTCACTTCAGAATGTGCCTATACAATTGTAGAAGTATTATCTCTTCATTAACAATAACTCGGGAGAATGATGCCAACTATCCAGTGTAGACCACACAGTCACTTGCTACACAGTTGCACCATTTTTGTTGCCATGGTAACATGATTCTTGCACTGAAGAAAAGTCCTATGATCATACATTTTCACAGGTGTTAAAAAAGTGAATTTTATCGGATTTTAACAGATGCATGTATTTATGAGCATTTGAGGACTTCTTTATTTTTTAAAAAATAACCTGGTCAACCTATCAGTTATTGCGTATTTTTATGTGTGGATACATTCCTGCTATGAACAAAAATACTTTGAAGAAGATTCTATGTGGAAATATTTTTAATATGAAATCCTAGACCTTATTTTATATAGAACAAAGAACAAAATTCAACTGTGTACAGTAGTGAGACCTTAAGCAGGATAAAGAATTATTTCTTGCATTTAATGTTGTTCAATACAAAGTTCTTAATTATGAAATTTCTGTTATAATGTTAAATTTTCAGACATTAATATCCCTAAATGTTTTCAGGGTCTGGACTATATATTGGTGGGGAAAACTGGGCTAGATGGACTCACGGGGGATGAATCAAATGGATTTTATGACGAGGAGCTACACATAATTGGCAGTGATGGAACAGATGATGATGATGAAGATGAAGATGAAAGCGAGGAAGAAGAGGAGGAGGAGCAGGATGGAAGTGCAACTAGTGCAGACAGGGACATTAAAGCGAAACAAGAAGATGACCAGAAGGAATCATAGTACATGTATACTGATAGGAAAGAGCTGACAAGTGCCATGATAAAATGCCATGTCACATGACATGTCAAATGTAATTTAGAAGTTACATGACACGTGTCCTGAACAAATGATTAGAAATGTGACATGAAGAAATGATGTGGTATTTGTCATGAAGAAGTGACATATATGATATGTGACATAAAGAAATGACATGATATTTGTCATGAATATATGGTATGACATGTGCATGTAGCATTCATAAATGGCACAACATATGTCATAAATGTTGTTATTGTTGTTGTTGTATTGTGTTAGAGTCACTTTCAACAATTTTTCAGTCATATTGTGATGGTGTCTATTTGAGACAGTATTCTAAGCACTACCATACTAGAGTATCATGCCGCAGACACATTGTGTGATACCCCACCCAGTCACATTATACTGAAACTGGGTCGACCAGACCTAGAACTATCAACTTAATGCTGAAAAAGCTTCTGATTCTATTTGCAAGTCTTTAGTATGACCCAGCTGGGGATCGAACCCACAAGCTTCAACATGTGAGGCGGACGCTTTGGCACTAGACCACCAAGTCATTCATTTGTTATGAAGAAATTGCTTTAAAATGTATCAGTGTTCAATACATTTGTATTTTGTCAGTATGATTGTACTTGTATGTACAGCAACTTAATGTTGGTATTGGTTGGGGAAGTCCTCTCTTCATTAAACTTGGTAGGACTAGGAATATGAGCATTTGCAGAGCTTTTTTTCTGTAAATTGTCTTTGTTGGTATCGTCGTCTGCAGACAACTAGGTTAAACTTTTGCATTAAGTTTAACATATCTATGCAACCACTCATTGGATGTGAATGAAACTTCACATGTGAGTTCACCATCATCAATGGAACACACACAGACAAGAATCATAACACTGCATTGCATTTTGGCACAGTTATGACCCTTTTTGGATGTTTTGATCACGTGTAGTTATGACTTTCTTAAGAACATAATTCGATCATGTGTTATGTCTACAAAAACATGGTTAATGACCTGGCATTGTCATAATTGAGCAGACAAGACAGACCACTGAAATAATGGAGTCAGTCCGAAAAGATTATATATTTTTATACTTGGAATACTACTTATATTTATGTGTTAATGACCTATATAGTTCATTGCTACTCTCATGACATCTCAGAGAATTGGTGACATACAGTATTTCCACATTATTTTGGAGATAAGAATTTTACAAATATAACTAAGTGGATGAGTTCCACACACAATCATTAATTTCCACATATGGGGCAATGACTTATATAAAAGATAAGACTGTATAATGAGATAATATCTACAAGGATCACTGCTGGTCTAACCAGTTTGTTACAACATAATAAAACATTTAACATCTGCACGCTAACCTGTTAAGGCTACTCAATTTTCTTTGCTGTTTTAAGGTCAATTAAGCAAAAACTAAATTGATCTGTTTTAAATATACCCAGTTAAAATCTTTCCAGCACCCACCAATGTAAATATGAACCATCTAGCATTGATGAAACCCTTAACATAAATATATTCGTATAAAGTTTGTTTGAATATTTAGCCTCATATTTATGTCATCAAGGGCTAACAGATGATCAGTTAACCTAACCACTGATTCCTGGGATCCTGTATGGTTGCCCAGTGCTTGAGCACACCCATCTCTGCAAGTAACTTATAACTTTCCCACTTGAATCAGTAATGAGAGATGAATGACAGTGAGACGCAATGACATATATCAATGTTCATGGAGACTGTGGCTGGACGGGAATTGGAACTCACGGCCCCTGGATTGATAGTCTGATACACTAGTGTCTGAGCTAACCGGGCCTAGCCGTGTGGATTATGTTGTATCCATGTAGTCCTGGTTGGGGATACACAATTCTCCACCACTCAGACCACCCGCTCCACACAATTCTCATTTCTAGATGCATTACAAGAGGGCCTTTTCATTCTGAAACTGATATTAATTTTTCTTTGTGTAATACTGGTCTAGTAATTGCTTTGTTTAAACCTGCAAACCTGTAAAATTGTCATTTCTTTATTTATTTTATTAATTTTAAATTGTTCTGATCTACGTGTGATGTCATCCTTTCTTCTACACATCATAATACATAGTTCTGTGAACCTGCAAACCCTCAAAGCTCGTATAGATTACCTCAAGACCACAGCGTTAGTGCACCGGATGAGTATATAGTGTACTTGGTAATTTGCTGCATGGTGTGGGCTTTACGGTCCTATTGTCATTTTGTAACGTGATTACCATGATAACCATAACTAAAATAATCAACAATTATACTTTTCCTGAACACAAACATTGTTATGCAAGACAATTTTGAGCGTTTTTCAATACATTATTAATTTTATTTCATATTTCAAATAAAGTTCAGTTTTGATAATTGTGTTCATGATACATTATTTTTGTCTTTTACTGATAGAACATGCTGGGAACCCATGGTTATGGGAGTTTACTTATGCAAATTATATTTGGCAATAAAGCATACTAAATGTTGCAGGTTAAGTCTGACATTTACTTTCAATTGTTCTTTGATGCTCAATATTGTGTTGTGGTTTCTCAGTATGTTATATATTATACATGTATATATATTTCTGTAAGTGATGAATCACATATATGATACATGATTTTTATGTGATGTATCACACATATGATGTGATATGATTGACTGTGATGATTCACATATATAACATGTGCTCTGTATGGGTTGAATCACATACATAATATGTATTCTTCATATGTTATGTATAAAACATATAACAAATGTTCTGTATGAGATGAATAACAGAAATAATGTTTGCTTTCATTGTTATATCACACATATAACATGATCTCTGTATGTGATGATTCATACATATAACATATACTTCCTATGTGTTGTATCATTAACTTAATGTGTGCTCCTTATGTTATGCATCACATACATTTTGTGTATTCTGTTAGTGATGAATCACATATTTGGTATGTGCTCTGTTTGTTATGGATCACTTGTATAACATTTATTATGTTTGTGTTTCATGACACATATAACATGTGCTTATTATGTGATTACATATTTCATATGTGTTCTTGATGTGTATATTATGAATCACACACTTAACATGTGTTCTATATGTGATGAAACACACATATAAAATTTGCTCAGTATTTGATGCATCTCACATATAAAATGTAATCTGTGTGTGATGAATCACACATATAATATGCGCTCAGTATATGATATGTGAAGAATCTGTTTATAATGAACCATACATAATATGGTCTTTATGTGATTATTCTCATATTCAACATGTCAGCCAACTGTCTTTAGCAGATTACAGATTACTATTTTGTATTTATTAAAACTCAATTTCACCATTGACTTGTTTTTGTATGTGACAGATCAGTCTGTCAACATTGCTCAGTATGTTTTTAAGTGATATCACATATTTAGTAGAAGTTGTGTATCTGATAGCACATTCAACTTTCATTTTGCACGTGAAACGTAACACATTTAGCATATGTTCTATATGTCTTAAGACTGCACATTCAACATATATCTTGTATGTCTAAGATTGAACATTTAACATATATGTTTTGTAGGTCTTACATTACACATTTAACATATGTTTGGTATGTCTAAAATAATGCATATAACCTCGCACTCTGTATGTATAAGACTACACATTTGACATGTTCTTTATGGTAAAGATAACACATGTAACATGCATTCTGTAATGTGACATATTAAAGTTAAAACATTAGTTATGTATGTGAAAGATAGCATATTATCATATGTTCTGTATGTCAGCATGTTCTAATCACGTTATAAAGTGTATTCTGTATGTGAAGACTGAACATTTAACATGTCTGTTATAGAAAATTGCACATTTAACATTATGGAGTATCATAGACTGTTTGGCTATGCCCGGAACTTCCATATTTGATAGGACACATGTTGTGTATGTGTTGGGTACTATATCAAATACAGGTGGTTGTTTTTTCTTCTCATATCATGTTTATTCCGTCCAGAAATATATGCAATGCTGATTGTTTGCGTGTAATTCAGTATTATGTATTTTGTTTAAAGTTTAATAAATTATTTTTGATGTTACATAGCATGTGTATGGTGTTTTTAATTCTGTTTCCTAAAATGTTCAATCAAATAGTCTGTAATGAGTCTGGATGTCAGTGTTTGTCTTGTTTAAGCTGATGATATTTTAAAGTTAATTGTAGTACATTAAAGACAAAAAAGTGATTAATCCTTGAAACATTAATTATTACGGACACAACACGACTATAGATAATAAACATGAGGTCGAGTTTTGTTTCAAAATTTCTGATAATGTAAATCATCATTGACATATAATGGACTATCGGCATAGTACCATCATTGTAAAAGGAAGTGTTTCCGTGGGGTAATCACATAATGGCGGTTATCAATAATCTTTGTTTCTTCTTCTTTAAAATGCATTTTCCTTAATTAAATGTTCTTTTTTATTTGAATGTCATTATTGGTGTATTTTGAACATTTTGACAGCATTGTCATGAATTGTGAATTTAGAAAAAAAAATACTGCTTGGAAATTTGGGTATGAATAAATGATTTCGGAAGTCTACTTTCACTTTGTTGACAGTGTATACACTGAGCAGGAAGACAATCTCTTGTATGACACATGACCCCTACTTTTCACATCATATTTTGGTAGTGCAGAGGTTGGCAAACAGTAATGTGTAAGTTTCACTTTTTTCTCTCTATATGATTGTCAAGGGTTCAAACTTTTATTATTTACCATATAATAAAGAACAAAAATCAATGGTGGGGTTATACCTATATGACTATGTGTGTCGTCATCCGCCGCCGTCTTAGATCATGCTGTATGGCTGCATGCCTAACATAACCATTTGTAAAACGGGAGAGCCCGCAGGGTAGTCATAGTGACAGTGGTAAATTAGCCTTGTTATTTTTAAATTTAAATATGTATTTTCCTTATTTTAATGCTGATTTTATGATTTGAATGGCATTACTGATGTATTTGGAATATTTGAAAACGTTGTCGTGGTTGACTTGTGAATTCATATAAAAAAAGAATACTACATTATTTTTGAAATCTCCTTTCACTTTGTCAGTAGTGTACACACTGAATAGAAGAAAAATGTCTCTACTTTTCTAATGGTATCCAGTTTTATTGCTAGAGGAAAACCTCAGAATTAATCTGAATATAACCACCGTCCGTCTGTAAGTAACTGATACACGTATCTCAAATAACATTCATGGACCGAGCTGGACTCGAACCCACGACCGCCTCAGTGATGAGACAGACAAGTGGTGACTAGACGACAGCACCTTAGACTACTCGGCCACCGACGACTTATAAAATGTATAAAACAACACATAGCATCTCAATATGCAACTTAATCTAGACTGATCTTAGTCGTATGCATTAAGCTGTAACTGCTGCAGGTCTTAGTTGAATATTTATATAATTGAGTGTGGCCGTCTACGTCACATGGTAACATGGTTGATTGGGAATATATTGTTTTTCTGCAATTTTATTGTTGGGGTGTGGTTGGGATGGGGTGTCTTTTGAAATATTGCTTTTAGAACTATTACTTTAAGAGACGACTGTGGAAAACTCAATTCATGTACTGGACACTGCTCCCAGTCTTTAATTCAAAATGGAGTTACATGCTCGGAGACAAGAAGAAAATACATTCGAGGTTGACCTGTCTGTCAAGGGTCGCATCGGCCCAAACAAACTTTAAGTTACATGACCTCCTGTCGACAACAGTTTTATTTTGTTCCTGAGGAATTAAAAAAAAATAATTTCAAGAATAAATTGAACAGGCATTTTATCGCCCAAATTGTTCATCCCAACGACTTGAGATTATAATCAGACAAGAACAAATATGTGCGAAGAGAGTGTGCATAGATTAGTGCATCGTAATGACAGAGCGGAAAATTCCAGTCAGTTGTCATTGGTGTGATTATATCAGTTGAGTTATATAAGAATTCTACTTGGGACTCCCAAAATCAGGTTATGGACGTGCCACAAAGTTGGACCTCGGACCTCGGTTCTTGTACTTGGATTCTTGGCAAGGGGCATGCATCTGCTCATGTTCACAACCCTCAAATATGTCTTTTACATCTGTAACTATAACGGTATACGAGTAGATAATTATATTCATCTCAAAGGTATGACTGTTGAAGAAAAAAATTATTGAAAATGTGAATGAAAACTTTTATAAAATATAAATTCAACTATTTACCAGAGCTATGCCTTTTTAAAAAAGTGAACTGAAATCAAAGGCCGGCACATATATCTGTATTTCTTTAATAAAGAACATACATTTGTATCATGTCAACATAATATTCAGAAAGAGTTCCAAGTGAAATTTATCAAAATTGGTCAGTGTCCCTTTAAACCTGGGCCATTAACCAAACCAACTACCTCCAACCACATCAACAACCGCATCCAACCACCAACAACAACCACCTTCAACCAACATCAACGACCACCTCCAACCCACATCAACAACCGCCTCCAACCTACAACAACCGCCTCCAACCCACATCAACAACCGCCTCCAACCAACATCAACATCCTCTTCTAACCAACATCAACAACCGCCTACAACCCACAACAACAACCGCATCCAACCCACATCAACAACCTCCTCCAACCAACATCAACAACCTAATACAACCCACATCATCAACAACCGCCGACACCAACCCACATCAACAACCGCCTCCAACCAACATCAACAACCTCCACCCACTCACACCAACAACCGCCTCCAACCAACATCACCAACCGCCCCCACACCACATCAACAACTGCCACCAACCAACATCAACAACCATCTCCAACCCACATCAACAACCCCCTCCAACCAACATCAACAACCGCCCCAAACCACATCAACAACTGCCTCCAACCAACATCAACAACCCCCACACACCACATCAACAACCATCAACAACCAACATCAACAACTGCCACCCCTCACACAAACAACCGCCTCCAACCAACATCAACAACCGCCTCCAACCCATATCAACAACTGCCTCCAACCAACATCAACAACCGCCCACACACCACATCAACAACCGCATCCAACCAACAACAACGACCACCTTCAACCAACATCAACGACCACCTCCAACCAACTTCAACAACCGCCTCCAACCAACATCAACAACCTACTCCAACCAACATCAACATCCTCCTCTAACCAACATCAACAACCGCCTACAACCCAAAACAACAACCGCCTCCAACCAACATCAACAACCGCCTAAAACCCACAACAACAACCGCATCCAACCAACAACAACAACCACCTTCAACCAACATCAACGACCACCTCCAACCAACTTCAACAACCTACTCCAACCAACATCAACATCCTCCTCTAACCAACATCAACAACCTTCTCCAACTAACATCAACAACCACCTCCAACCCACATCAACAACCGCCTCCAACCCATAACAAAAACCGCCTCCAACCAACATCAACAACCTCCTCCAACCAACATCAACAACCTCCTCAAACCAACATGAACAACCACCTACAACCCACAACAACCACCTACAACCAACAACAACAACCTCTCCAACCCACATCAACAACCTCCTCCAACCAACATCAACAACCACCTACAACCCACATCATCAACAATCGCCGCCACCAACCCACATCAACAACCGCCTCCAACCAACATCAACAACCGCCGCCCACTCACACCAACAACCGCCTCCAACCAACATCACCAACCACCCCCACACCACATCAACAACTGCCTCAAACCAACATCAACAACCACCTCCAACCCACATCAACAACCGCCTCCAACCAACATCAACAACCGCCGCCCACTCACACCAACAACCGCCTCCAACCAACATCACCAACCACCCCCACACCACATCAACAACTGCCTCCAACCAACATCAACAACCACCTCCAACCCACATCAACAACCCCCTCCAACCAACATCAACAACCGCCCCAAACCACATCAACAACTGCCCCCAACCAACATCAACAACCCCCACACACCACATCAACAACCAACATCAACAACTGCCA
The DNA here is from genome assembly GCA_029582155.1 of Panopea generosa. Classification (NCBI taxonomy): domain Eukaryota; kingdom Metazoa; phylum Mollusca; class Bivalvia; order Adapedonta; family Hiatellidae; genus Panopea; species Panopea generosa. The sequence continues at coordinate 24,670,288 of CM055908.1, read as the reverse complement.
CCCCTCACACAAACAACCGCCTCCAACCAACATCAACAACCGCCTCCAACCCACATCAACAACTGCCTCCAACCAACATCAACAACCGCCCCAAACCACATCAACAACCGCCTCCAACCAACATCAACAATCGCCTCCGCACCACATCAACAACTGCCTCTTACCAACATCAACAACTGCCTTCAACCAACATCAACAACCGCCTCCACACCACATCAACAAACGCCTCCAATCAACATCAACAACCGCCCCAACCGCCTTCAACCAACATCAACAACCGCCTCCACACCACAGTAAAAACCGCCTTCAACCAACATCAACAACCGCCTCCACACCACAGTAACAACTGCCTTCAACCAACATCAACAACAGCGTCCAAACCACAGTAACATTCGCCTTCAACCAACATCAACAACCGCCTCCACACCACAGTAACAACCGCCTTCAACCAACATCAACAACCGCCTCCACACCACAGTAACATTCGCCTTCAACCAACATCAACAACCGCCTCCACACCACAGTAACAACTGCCTTCAACCAACATCAACAACCGCCTCCACACCACAGTAACATTCGCCTTCAACCAACATCAACAACCGCCTCCACACCACAGTAACAACTGCCTTCAACCAACATCAACAACCGCCTCCACACCACAGTAACAACTGCCTTCAACCAACATCAACAACCGCCTCCACACCATAGTAACATTCGCCTTCAACCAACATCAACAACCGCCTCCACACCACAGTAACATTCGCCTTCAACCAACATCAACAACCGCCTCCACACCACAGTAACATTCGCCTTCAACCAACATCAACAACCGCCTCCACACCACAGTAACAACTGCCTTCAACCAACATCAACAACCGCCTCCACACCACAGTAGCAACCGCCTTCAACCAACATCAACAACCGCCTTCAACCAACATCAACAACCGCCTCCACACCACAGTAACCGCCTTCAACCAACATCAACAACCGCCTCCACACCACAGTAACAACTGCCTTCAACCAACATCAACAACCGCCTCCACACCACAGTAACATTCGCCTTCAACCAACATCAACAACCGCCTCCACACCACAGTAACAACTGCCTTCAACCAACATCAACAACCGCCTCCACACCACAGTAACATTCGCCTTCAACCAACATCAACAACCGCCTCCACACCACAGTAACAACTGCCTTCAACCAACAACAACAACCGCCTCCACACCACAGTAACATTCGCCTTCAACCAACATCAACAACCGCCTCCACACCACAGTAACAACTGCCTTCAACCAACATCAACAACCGCCTCCACACCACAGTAACATTCGCCTTCAACCAACATCAACAACTGCCTCCACACCACAGTAACAACTGCCTTCAACCAACATAAACAACCGCCTCCACACCACAGTAACATTCGCCTTCAACCAACATCAACAACCGCCTCCACACCACAGTAACAACTGCCTTCAACCAACATCAACAACCGCCTCCACACCACAGTAACAGCTGCCTTCAACCAACATCAACAACCGCCTCCACACCACAGTAACAACCGCCTTCAACCAACATCAACAACCGGCTCCACACCACAGTAACAACCGCCTTCAACCAACATCAACAACCGCATCCACACCACAGTAATATTCGCCTTCAACCAACATCAACAACCGCCTCCACACCACAGTAACATTCGCCTTCAACCAACATCAACAACCGCCTCCACACCACAGTAACAACTGCTTTCAACCAACATCAACAACCGCCTCCACACCACAGTAACAACTGCCTTCAACCAACATCAACAACCGCCTCCACACCACAGTAACATTCGCCTTCAACCAACATCAACAACCGCCTCCACACCACAGTAACAACTGCCTTCAACCAACTTCAACAACCGCCTACATACAATAGTATCAGCTGCCTTCAACCAACATCAACAACCGCCTCCACACCACAGTAACAACCGCCTTCAACCAACATCAACAACCGCCTCCACACCACAGTAACAACCGCCTTCAACCAACATCAACAACCGCCTCCACACCACAGTAACAACCGCCTTCAACCAACATCAACAACCGCCTACACACCACAGTAACAACCGCCTTCAACCAACATCAACAACCGCCTCCACACCACAGTAACAACCGCCTTCAACCAACATCAACAACCGCCTCCACACCACAGTAACAACCGCCTTCAACCAACATCAACAACCGCCTCCACACCACAGTAACAACTGCCTTCAACCAAAATCAACAACCGCCTCCACACCACAGTAACAACTGCCTTCAACCAACATCAACAACCGCCTCCACACCACAGTAACAACCGCCTTCAACCAACATCAACAACCGCCTCCACACCACAGTAACAACCGCCTTCAACCAACATCAACAACCGCCTTCACACCACAGTAACAACTGCCTTCAACCATCATCAACAACCGCCTCTACACCACAGTAACCGCCTTCAACCAACATCAATAACCACCTCCACACCACAGTAACAACCGCCTTCAACCAACATCAACAACCGCCTCCACACCGCAGTAACAACCGCCTTCAACCAACATCAACAACCGCCTCCACACCACAGTAGGAACCGCCTTCAACCAACATCAACAACCACCTCCACACCACAGTAACAACCGCCTTCAACCAACATCAACAACCGCCTCCACACCACAGTAACAACCGCCTTCAACCAACATCAACAACCGCCTTCATACCACAGTAACAACCGCCTTCAACCAACATCAACAACCGCCTCCACACCACAGTAACAACTGCCTTCAACCAACATCAACAACCGCCTCCACACCGCAGTAACAACCGCCTTCAACCAACATCAACAACCGCCTCCACACCACAGTAACAACCGCCTTCAACCAACATCAACAACCGCCTCCACACCACAGTAACAACTGCCTTCAACCAACATCAACAACCGCCTCCACACCACAGTAACAACCGCCTTCAACCAACATCAACAACCGCCTCCACACCACAGTAACAACCGCCTTCAACCAACATCAACAACCGCCTCCACACCACAGTAAAACCGCCTTCAACCAACATCAACAACCGCCTCCACACCACAGTAACAACCGCCTTCAACCAACATCAACAACCGCCTCCACACCACAGTAACAACTGCCTTCAACCAACATCAAAAACCGCCTCCACACCGCAGTAACAACTGCCTTCAACCAACATCAACAACCGCCTCCACACCACAGTAACAACTGCCTTCAACCAACATCAACAACCGCCTCCACACCACAGTAACAACTGCCTTCATCCAACATCAACAACCGCCTCCACACCACAGTAACAACCGCCTTCAACCAACATCAACAACCGCCTCCACACCACAGTAACAACCGCCTTCAACCAACATCAACAACCGCCTTCACACCACAGTAACAACCGCCTTCAACCAACATCAACAACCGCCTCCACACCACAGTAACAACCGCCTTCAACCAACATCAACAACCGCCTTCACACCACAGTAACAACTGCCTTCAACCAACATCAACAACTGCCTCCACACCACAGTAACCGCCTTCAACCAACATCAACAACCGCCTCCACACCACAGTAACAACCGCCTTCAACCAACATCAACAACCGCCTCCACACCACAGTAACAACCGCCTTCAACCAACATCAACAACCGCCTCCACACCACAGTAACAACCGCCTTCAACCAACATCAACAACCGCCTCCACACCACAGTAACAACCGCCTTCAACCAACATCAACAACCGCCTCCACACCACAGTAACAACCGCCTTCAACCAACATCAACAACCGCCTTCACACCACAGTAACAACCGCCTTCAACCAACATCAACAACCGCCTTCATACCACAGTAACAACCGCCTTCAACCAACATCAACAACCGCCTTCATACCACAGTAACAACCGCCTTCAACCAACATCAACAACCGCCTTCATACCACAGTAACAACCGCCTTCAACCAACATCAACAACTGCCTTCACACCACACCAATTTGTTTTTTTCAGAGATCATCGGGTCGAGCTGAGCCGTGGATGTAACCTACAACCTCTGGTGTTAGCGGTTAACACTCTTGCCATCGCCAACAGTATCTCAACAGAAATATAAAACAGTGTTTCGAAACGGCGCTTTTCATCACGTGGTCCCCAATACTACCCGGGACTACGTTTTATACGCGTTTCTTTTCACATAAACATAGTTTTGCTGTAATAAATTAATTAGCAAAAATCAACAACATTAGATATCAATTTTAAACTCGTATTTATTTATTGCCAAAGTGACCCATTGCTTAACTTCTACATCAACATGGCCTGTTTTGGGTTTGTATAATAAAGTGTACATCCATCCATCACCAACGTCCCAATAACGCTTCCGTCGAATGAACATATCTTAAAGTGTTCAAGAGGTCCACATCGTGTCTTTATTTTTGGAACATACTACATCTGTGATGCCGATACTTTATCTATATCATTCTTCCACAACGTGCATGTCTACTGAATGATAAAACAGGACGACTCAGAAGAACGCAAGCGTTATAATGTCTTTCTTCACTGCGTGTTAATGGAATCATTTCTATGAGATGGAAGTTAGTGTTATGGTTGCTGTCTTCATTGTGTGTTGATAGAATCATTATCATGAGATGGAAGTTAGGTGTGTTCAGTCTTACATTTACTTATCTTATAGTTGTATATATTATGGAGTAAGCCGACCCTGTACAGTCTTACATTTACTTATCTTACCCAAGATCAGAGGCGGAACCCCGCCAGGAGTAATATATGTTTAGGGAAAAAAGGTGTAAAATATGGACACAATTTTGCGTAAATCCAATACGAAGAAAATCGATAATCGCTAAGGCGAACGAACACGGTATATTTGTTGAAGTTATCACAAACGATCTTAAACGGAAACGGAAGCATAATTTCTTTACGTTTATACTCCTTTTTACAAAGATTACAGGCAAACATCCACGGCGACAGCAAACTACTGAATGATTTGTTCACTTTTAATTCATTTTATATGGGCATAGAATGTGCATATCACATTTTATTTTGTTGGTTGCATACATTTCGCTTTAGTCACGCTATTTAATGTTATCAAACAAGTTTAAAACAATGTGTAATGTTTTTTAAATCTTCAACCGTTTTTTGTTGACTCCTTGTTTCTAAAGTCTTGCATTAGAATCGCAGAGTTAACTCATTTAAATGAGGAGTTAAAACTAAATCCTCAATCAGGATTGAGGAAGCACGCAAGAGTTAAATTTGAAATACATGCGAATTACATATACTGCAAGCTACCACGAAGTTTTTATATAGACATAGAATGTGTACACATCACATCTTATCTCACTTTCGGAAGACAAATCTTATTTCACTGTTAAAAGAGGATGTCCATTTTGATCATCAATGTTTAATACTTTACAAATTGATTCATTTTGTAAACAACAATTTTTTTAATTATTTCACTTTGGTAGATAAACTTTATTCTCATGTTTTTGTTGCATTTAACACATTTAAAGCAACATATTTATCCAGTTTGTTTAAAATTTAATTCCTCGTCCCAATCTTTGTCTTTAAGATCTTTATGTTTTATTGAATCTCCAGACTCATCACGTTCTCGACTTTCCATTCTTACCGTATTGACGTAGGTTTGAGACATTTTATATTTTTTAAATCTGTTATAGGAATAGTTTGTCCTCCGATAGTAACGAAGTAGGTTTTGAATCTGTTTTGTCGTCTTTTAAGTAGGCACAAGTAGATACATGGAATCAGTACGATTAAACATACCAACAATACTTTTCCTAAAATATGTACCAGTTTAAATTCTCCCATGCGTAAAATATGACAAAAGCAAATATCTTGTTGTTACGTTGTATGTCCTTGGATGATTAATGAATCAGCCTTAAGGGTAAATACTTTATATACTAATATCAACCGATTTTCTGATAACGTTGTTGATAATGTTTTTAAGAACCTTAACAAGTATACGTGTAATCTTTAAATAACCAACGTATGATGAGAATACTATTTTGTAAAATATAATAAAACAATTTACGTATGAAAACATTTTACGTCTGCTTTTTTATGTTAGTCTATAAACATAATGTAACTAATAAAACTTCAAGCTATTTCCTTCTGTTACTTCAATCCCATTAACCGAAGTAAAATAAAAGCCGATATTCGCTCGTCCGTTTCCGTTTAAACTTCAACTAATATACCCCGTTCATTCGCCTTCGGCGATTATCGATTTTCTTCGTATTGGATTTCCGCAAAATTGTGTCCATTTTCGGCAAAAATGTGTCCATATTTTCCTGCTATTTATTTATATACATACTCATATTTTGCTTTTCTCAACCTCTCTCTCTCTCTCTCTCTCTCTCTCTCTCTCTCTCTCTCTCTCTCTGTGTGTGTGTGTGTGTGTGTGTGTGTGTGTGTGTGTGCGCGCACACGCACACGACTGTCGTTCTGATTAATACTATTCAGAATATTAATTATACTAGACATACGAGAACTTAAATAACCATCACAAAGACAAGTAACTGTTAAAAAGACTGTTTCAAACTAGCGAGCAATTTTTGTTGTTATTTTTACATTTATGAACACCTGTAAATTACGTATTGCTTATTAAATTACATTGATGCAAATATAAAACAGCTATTATGAATTATAAATGAACACCATGCAGCAACTTGAAACAATTTATAAAATTTTAGTTAGTCTTGCCGGGGATCGATCCCACAACCTTCTGCATGGGAGGCGGACGCTTTACCACTATACCACCACTGAGGAATCACACAACTACTGAATAACGTAAAATGTTAAAACTTCGCCATAATTAAACTACGCTTATGAATTATGAATGCACATGGCTCGTCCGTCAGAGATGCGATATTACACCGGCATGCTATTTATACCAAATTATTAATGTTTATTTGTTTTTAAAACGATGTATAGTCACCTGTTTTAAGCATGCAGCCACTTGTTTTAAGCAGCCACATTCACTATTTCCCATTTCGATGTGTTTATTGTGAATATAGTATAGAAAATCACGCAATGCACGTGCTAAATATGCAAGATATGTCACCAGTATGAATTCTCCATGTAATATTAACAATTAAATTATTAATATTGTTGTGTAAAGCGTACATAAAAACAGTAGATCTGCATTATAAATTATATATCATTAATACAAAGTCTTAATTAATCGCACATTCTCTTCAATTTCCGTGATACATGGTGATATACGAACTTCGCCGAGGTAGTACAAGTAAATACGAAGAAACGGAAGTAAATCAAACGATAAAAGCACACATTGTGAATAGTCACGTTTTTCAATGCGCTATATAGTAAAATGCCCAAATTGTTACGTCCCTTTCCATTGTTATACGTTGAAACTTTTACTTTTTATTTTATTACCTCCCATGAAACTTTATTTTACAATAATTTATCATGAGGAATTTACGCTTTCTCTGTCTGTCTGTCTGTCTGTCTGTCTGTCTGTCTCTCTCTCTCTCTCTCTCTCTCTCTCTCTGTCTCTCTCTCTCTCTCTCTCTCTCTCTCTCTGTGCGTACGTGCTTGTGTGCGCTAATACGTCTGTCGTTCTGATTAATACTATTCAGAATATTAATTATACTATTTTATTTTTGTGCGATTGCTGTATTCTTTTAATGCTGCCTGGCATATCGGACATACATATATTTTTGTGTCATTATATCAACAAAAAAGACAATGCCAGACATACGAGAACTTAAATAACCATCACAAAGACAAGTAACTGTTAAAAAGACTGTTAAAAACTAGCGAGCAATTTTCGTTGTTATTTTTACATTTATGAACACCTGTAAATTACGTATTGCTTATTAAATTAAATAGATGCAAATATAAAACAGCTCTTTTGAATTATTAATGAACACCATGCAGCAACTTGAAAAATGTGATAAAATTGTGAATAGTCAGTTTTTTCAATGCGCTATATAGTAAAATGCCCAAATTGTTACGCCCCTTTCCATTGTTATGCGTTGAAACTTTTACTTTTTATTTAATTTCCTCCCATGAAACTTTTATTTTACTCTCTCTCTCTCTCTCTCTCTCTCTCTCTCTCTCTCCTCACACACTCTCCATCTCTCTCTTGTCAAAGTTTATTAAAATTATATATATTCACGGTGTGGAGTTAATGTTCTTGCTAATATGACGCAATGTGAAATCGATACTTTGTCTCTTTCAGTTAAACAAAAGTTGCTAAGTAAGCGAGTTTTCTTTAAATGTTCACGAAACGTTATCGTGTCGTTGCAGTGGTGGATGCGGTGATGCAATATTGCGTTTGCACTTCTATCGGCTGCTTAAGGAAACTCACACGCTACACCGCTGTTTGTGCGGTTTTGTGTGACTAGCGTATTGGCGTAAATACTAAACCGTAACCAATGAAAAGAGGCAGTTAAAGGAGGTTAAGTGAGTTACGTTATATGTGTTTACATTGACCTTTTATTATTTTCATTCTTCTATTTAGTAATACTACAGAGTGAACTGATTGTAATAGACACATGTGAGCGTATATTGTTTCAGGTGCAAAAAACGGAGGAAATATAAAATTTTGGGATAGTGACAAAAAAGCACCGGAGTACCGTTAACGCCGATACTTAAACGTTAAAAACAGCTGATCAACCGAATGTACCTCACAAACAGTCTTACTCGGAGAGAGGAGTAGAAGTTCGGGAGGTATTTTGTAATTATTTGTTATTGATTCATTCAAACTGTGATACAAGGATCTTTATGACAGGAAAGTGACCACTTGTGTGAATATCAAAAATGTCTTTACTACAGAACTCCAAAACTCTACAAATGACAATTTGTAAACGCTGTTTACAAAACAGTTCTTTTGTTTCAAAGAAACATTCATATGTGAGCATCAACACAGCATCTAATCATAGCTTTTACTCGAAATCGCGTTATATACACCAGCATCGGCTATACAGTACACATAATGGGTCGAATATTAAAAAACGTCACGTGACAACTGGACATATGAACAGACGCTTCCTTTACAGAAATGATCTCCAGAACGCTAACAGAATTATAATCAAACTTGGTAGTGCCGTCATCACTCGGGAGGACGAATGCGGGCTGGCCCTGGGCAGACTCGCTTCTATTGTCGAACAGGTAAGTATTGTTTTATCAGCCTCCTTTAAAAAGTGTTATTATGTTAAAGTGTGTAAAGAGAGGCAGACAAGTTTCTGTGAAAATTGACGATTGGTTTACTATCCCTTGAGCCGTTGACCTTGTTTAGGTGTGTCATCCACTTTCATGGAGGTATGTGTAGGGAGGGCATCCGATTAAGTACACTGATAATATAAAATTGCTTACTGAAACATCTCTCATTGTGTAATATTTGGGGAATCTACGAGGGTGTGTGGGGAGGGTTCTGGTTCTCTTGCCCCCCCCCCCCCCACACACACACACCCCCCACATACACTCTTAATCCGCCTATGTCGAAATGTGCAGATTTGTCGACTGGAAGTATATCACTTGAATTTCATTCATTTGGTAAAATCATCAGTATGCAAATATAAGTCAGTAGTTCATTTTAATTACTCCCTAACTGTCCACCGTGACATTTGTCTGTCTTTTTCAGGTATCGGAGTTGCAGAATCAGGGTAAGCAGATCACGCTGGTGACCAGTGGGGCAGTAGCATTCGGCAAACAGAAGCTCCGACAAGAGATCAACATGTCCAGGAGCGTACGACAGACACTTAGTGCAGGGGATAGCTACGTAAACATTTCTTTTAATTTTAATTATTTACATCTGTTACAACCACATCAAATATAAGACCGGTAAATATATTTACTCCTGGAGGCCATAATGTGATGTTTTTGTTATGGCCAGTGGGTGAATACATGTCCATGTTGATTTTATTTACTTCACACATTACCGATAAGCAGGAAATATCAAGCGCTAGAAAAAAAATCTTTGAATTTGGATTCAGTCAATCAAATTTAGAAATGATTTAGGTGGACACGAGTTCGGTTTAAACACATTTGATTGCTTTTTAAATACCAAGCAAATGGATTGGGGTACAATATATAGAAACATTAGTTACGGTAAAGTTGTTGCGGAGCGCATGGTCCAGTGGTTGAGCATCTAGCTCATGATCATGTGTGGTGTCCTTGAATAAGACACCTTTTCCGCATATACTTAGTACTGGTTCTACCCAGGAAAACTTCGAGCTTGACTTGCCTTAGATGTAAGAACTCGTTTTACAATCGACGGCAAAATAAAAAAAGGTCCTCCTCTTCAATTAACAAATAACATTAGAATGAAGATGACAATGACATTCCATAGAAAATAAAACTAGCAAATAAAACGAAGAGATAAATTGAAAACAAGAATAAAAAGTAGGGAACTAGACAAAAAAGAGACGAATGACAACTCCTGGAATCGGAGGATAATGAAATTGTTCCGCAGTCAATCAGTCAATCAATCAATCAATCAATCAATCAATCAATCAATCAATCAATCAATCAATCAATCAATCAAATATAGTGATGATTGGTGTAAAGCTGATCAGTGGACCCGAGATCGAAGGGCATGTCCAGCTATGATTCAAAATTCATTTATATTTTATTGGAGTAATGTCCGAAAATACTGATATATTCTATAATAACTTGCGATGATGGCTATATGAAGACTACTGTAGTTAGTGTCTCTCCTCACATAGTTAATTAGATGAAGCTTAGAAATACAACAAGACGAGTCTCTGATGAGCTATTTGTTCTTTATGCAGAACATAACGATTGTAATGAAATGTATATTCTAGTATTTTATGTACCCTTCTGACTAAAATTCCAATTGTATTGTATTTAGGTACCTGCCGAATAAACTTTAATTTATTAAGTGATTTCTTCATTATGTCAAATAATACCCGGTGATAGCAATGAAATATTTCGTCATTTTGGTCAGGATTGCATAATGCAATACCATCCAAGTAACCTGACTGACATAATTGTTTACAAAGCGCTTACCTAACCATCGGGCCATCTCTAAAATATGCTTTCTATTGTTGTCTTGAAATTTTATTTCTTTTTTGCGAGACTACGGGCTTTTTATCTTAGCCTAGTTGATAGTTTATATTCCATTCGAACGGTAAACAATGTAAATGCTATATCCAGGCCTGCATTCAGAAACGTTCAATGTTGAATACTAGCTAACGTGTGATAACACAACCCAGCTGAACGATGTGTTTGGCGAATGTTAGCAAACATCGTTCATAGTTGTTTGGTTGTGTTAAATCTTCTTAAAGTGAAATATCGGGACATCATCCACCGAATTTGCCCACATTTTGACGTTTCACAATTATAAGTTTTCATAAATACAAATGTGCATTAAGCGAGACAGTACCGTAATGTATAGAGTGTTGGCCGCATACGTCAGAGGTTGTGGCTTCGATCCCCAGCCCGATCCAATGCATCTCAAATACAACATTCGGTACTGGTTTTACGGAATCGAGAAATTAATTTAGATTAGCATATTAACTAAATGTGCATTAAACATATTTTATGTAACTGAAATTAGTCTCGGAATAAAAATATAAAAACAAGTCACTTGAAATAAGCCACGTTATCATTATTGAACAAGTTATATATAAAATTGATTGACTTGACTTTTCAACATTCCAGGGTAACTCATACTTTGAACCACGTGCATGCGCGGCTGCGGGTCAGAGCGGACTGATGGCTCTGTATGAAGCTATGTTTGCCCAGTATGGATTTAAAACAGCTCAGGTATGATTCACCCTATGTAGAGATATTTGACAAGACATATCGTATATGATAAAACATTAAAAAACAATTTCATACATTTTGCACTAGTAAATTGACATCTGGGGTCTATAGTTCAGCGGTAAAGCACCGCACCCAGTATAGGAGGGTCATGGGTCCGATTCTCCGCCATGGCTAGGTGTGATGTTCTTTAGCAAGACACGTTTTCCGCATATGCCTAGTACAGGTTTCAACCAGAAAGATTTAAAGTGCGATTTGTCTAAGTTTTAAAAGCTTGTTCCACAACTGAAGTCAAATAAAAAACGTTTAAAATAATTCTGGTAGATATGTTGTTAAACATCAAAACAGCCTAGAATCCAATCTTTGTATGAGGCCAGTTTATTTAAAAAATAGATAGTTTTTAGGATAAATATTCAGGGTCAATGTTATATGCAGAATATTAACTGAAAAAAAATCACCGATTATCTCAGAATTTAAGATTTTCCATAAATCATATGGATTATAATGCTTAAATTTTCATTGGTGACATTGAATGATCTTTAAATTTGTTGATCATATACGAATTTTAATAGAAAATGTATACAGAAATTGATGTGAAAAAAAGGTAAAATTTGAAAAAAAAGTTAATATTTAACAAAGAAGCTTTAAGAACACATGTCCTTTGTTTGACATTTAATTTGAAATAGAAAAAACGGCACATGAGCACGAACGAAATAAATTAAAACACTATTTGAAAATTAAGACAAAAGTACAACTGCATTGCTATATATAAGCTTATATCGATCTGTGCTAATTTTTTTCTGGTTCAGGTTTTGGTGAACCAGAGAGATTTCCAGAATGAGTTTACCAAGAATAACCTGAGCAGCACGTTACACGAGCTGATGTTCTACAATATAATACCTATAATAAACGGCAACGACGCCATTGCCGCACCCCCGGAGATGGATAAAGACTTGGTAGGGGTTGGTATGATTAATATACACACTGCCCTATATAAGACATGAATGAGCTCTCAATAATATTCAACTCATTCAAGAAAGTGGATCAAACAAGTTGGTAGCATACATGCATGGTATTTAACAACTTATGTATAGGCATGCATTTTCCTTATTTTAATGATCATTTTTTATTTGAATGGCATAATTGATGTATTTGAACATGTTGACAGCATTGTCATGTTTGAATTGTGAATTTATAAAAAAAAAAATATGCTAGGAAATTGGGGTATGAATACATGATTCCGGAAGTTCAACACTTTGTCAACAGTGTACAAACTGAGCAGGAAAACAATCTCGTATATGACACATGACCCCTTCTTTTCTCATAAAATTTTGGTAGTGCAGAGGCTGACAAACAATAAAATGTAAGTTTCACTTCATTCATTTGGGGTTCTCTATGAATGACAATCTTTCAAACTTTTATTGTTTACTATAGAATAAATAACAAACAATCAATGGTGGGCTGACAACTGTACCGAATGGTTAAACTATTATCAAGAAGGCCAGAAGGACTCGTTGTCCTTCGTCACTACCACCAACCATACTTTATATACCAAATATATTTACAAATATAGTTAGAAGAAACTGGATTACACTAACTTGGTGTTAAGAAAAACGTTAAAAACAAATGAAGTATCATAGATGTTATCAAATAGTATCGAATCGTTGGTGAAGACAGAAAACACAAACATAATTCTATTTCTTTTGGGTTTTCAATTTTGTCTATCTCACAAGTGTTGCACTCATGTTTAATAGAGCAGCTGGTTCCGTCATAATCAGGCCTCTGATAAGCCAGATTTTAAAGAAAAATCTAATTACAGTCTAACTAATAGGAATTTTATTTCAGTTGCAACAATTCTATCAAAATATCTTTTGCGACGTATTAGATGATTTGCCGGAAAATCCAAATCATTCGTTCATGAATAGTAAAGATAATAAATGATAATACATTGCTATAGTATTAGTCTTACTGTTTAGACATACACAGCGATTTTACGTAAACACAGAAACTTTAAACGTCACCTCAACGTTCTACTAAACAATATTAACAACATGGTAACACATGCTTGTTATAATTAGTTGACGTCAGCACATGTGTATATGGAGTGAGTCAAATGATTGATCGATTGAATAATATTTAGCGTCATTTTATGCCATCGAGGACAAACAGACGTTCAGTTAACCTAACCACTGTTTCCTGGGATTAAGCAATACTCGAGCTCACCCCATCTCCGCAAGTGAGTCAAATCTGCTACTCTATTTTTAATTCACCAAGGACTTGTAAGCATTTGTCATGGTGGAGCGCGTGCCCCAGTGGTAAAGCATCGGACCTGGGATCTAGGGAGCGCGGATTCGATCCTCCACCACGGCGATGTGTAGTGTTCTTGGTTCTACCCAGGAAAACGTCGAGCAAGAGCTAGTCTAAGTTGTACAAACTTGTTTTTAAATAGATCGGGATATGTATAAATATTTATTAAAACAACGGCGTATCATATCTATTTATGTTATAGATTATCAGCATTAAAGACAATGACAGTCTGGCGGCCACCTTGGCGGTTCAAATGTCGGCTGACCTGCTGGTCCTTATGTCTGACGTCAACGGTCTGTATACCGGTCCACCGGGAATGGATGGCACCCGGCTTGTTAAGACATTCTCACCAAAGGTTGATTTACAGAATATCAACTTTCACGGCAAGTCCAGGGTAGGACTCGGCGGAATGGAGTCAAAGGTAACGACACTTTCATATATAGACTGTACGACGGCAATTGCCAGGGTCGAGTTCCATCACCATTTACGTAACCAAGTAGTCAAACTAATCAACCAATCAAATTGATAGCATGGTTTCCGTTGGTTTTATATGAGGATAACCTCGGACCCTGACTATTGTTTGTAAATTTTAGTTAGATGATTCTTTTATTTTACGCCAACTTACTGTTGATTGAACACTGGGCAACGGATTGTTGGATGTAACGTGTATAATGTCTTTAATTTGAACTTTAGGTTGCCGCTGGAGGTTGGGCGCTGGACCACGGAGTGTCTGTGGTGATTTGTAACGGCAAGGAGGAGAGAGCTATAGTCAACATACTGCAGGGGAAGAGTGTGGGCACATTCTTCACACAATCCAAGAGTACAAACACGCCAGTGGAAGTAGAAGCAATGCAAGGTGTGTTGTTTCAGAATTGAAACATTGTCTGTAAATATAAATGTACTTTTTAAAGGAAGGACAAATGTGGAATGAGCAATTTCAAAGTTTTGCTGGTTGATTAAGGTCGGTAACACATGTACTCACTTTTCTGCATGTATGTACTACACTTGTTATGTATCATTCTACGATACATGATACAGTATCATTAAAATCTTGTACTTAACAAATATAAAATTAAATTAATCATGAGGCCAGCTCTATAATTAAACTTATTATTTTTCCTTGAAATAATGTACTTTATCTTACGCCACATGTCTTTATAACTAATTCGGGACAAATAACTTCCCTTTAGCGAATCGTCTTGTTTAACTCCCTTAGTTATTTATGAGGCCCCCAAAAGAGGTCAGCCTTTTTCATTGAATAAAAGTCTTAATCTTTATATACGATTAATCTAAATAGTTTATGATTCCTTTATTATTGTATACTGTTGTCGTTTTGTCTTGTGTCTGCTTTGTATCCTACTGTTTTTTTTTTCAGTACTTGCATTTCTATAGTGTTTAACAATATTAATTAAGTATTATTTTTTAATTTGATATACGGTATATCGTCCCATTACATCAATACGGTACCAAATGTATATGAAATAAGAAGGCACCTGGTACCATTTTGCATCAATGGGACGATATGATTTGAACGGAAGTTGAATTCATTATATACAACTTTAGCAATAATGATAATAAAGTATATGCATTATAGAGAATCACCTATGTTATGTACAACAATATAAATGTATAAATAAAAGTAAGCATTCAACAGTAAACTGATAAACAGGAATTATAACATCGGTGTGGTTCCATAGTGAGCACACACGTGTTAGAAAATAAAATCTATAGACATTGTGTAAGACTCCAACGATATCAACAGCAACGTTCAGGTCATTGTCGGATACCCACGGGTGTCAATTCCGGTACTCTCCGTCCGACACTGTAGAGTATCGGAATGGATCACACGTGGGTATCCAACGATGCATTCATGTATTCATCCAACCTTTGTATTTCAGCTAAACACGGCAGCTTGGCTTTACAAGCGTTACGTCCAGAAGACAGGATGCAGATTATTTCTAGATTAGCTGACTTACTTCTGGAACGACAAGATAGTATCATGGAGGCAAACAATCAAGACATGATAGAAGCACATAATTCTGGTATACGAGACTAGTATATATGATTTTGTTGTTGTATGGTGTATAGCGTCGCTTTCAAAAAATGTCCAGTCATAGACGGTGTCTACTTGAGACAGTATTCTGAGCGCTGTCACATTGGAGTATCATGCTGCAGACACAGGTATGATACCCCACCCTGTCACATTATACCGACACCGGGCTGACCAGACCTAGAACTCTCTTCTAAATGCTGAGCGTCAGGCGAGGAAACTTCTAATTCCATTTTTAAAGTCTTTGGTATGATGCGGTCGGAGCGATATCGAACCTACGACCTTCCGCATGCGAGGCGGACGCTCTACCACTAGACCAGTCTGCGGTCTCAAATAAATATGAAAATAGTAGTTTGTCTGTATGTCACTTCACGTTGTCCACATTCGGTACCCTGTGAATAAGGTATACGCCCGACTAATAAAACGACATGGCTATTTTGCAGGATTATCGGAAGTGATGAGATCACGTTTACAACTTACCCCAGCTAAACTCCAAACTCTTGCTACCGGTCTGCGTCAGATAGCGAGGTCGTCCCCGGACAATATAGGTCGTGTGTTGAAGAGTAAGCAAATCAGTGACAACATGAACCTGAAGCAGGTCACTGCCCCTATAGGTGTTTTGTTGGTGATATTCGAATCCAGGCCAGACTGTCTACCACAGGTAATAATTCTACTCATATGGCTGTTATAGCGGAACGTTAGTGCAACAAACAGAGTGATAGCCGCTCACAACAAAGGTCGCGGGTTCGAACCCAGGCTCGATCCTATGTCTCAAAAACAACGCGTGGTACTTGTTTTACTTGAGCGATTCAAACCAACTATTATCTTACTTTGATACCAAGATAAACTAACTCGATATGAACTAAATGTCTTATAAACAAGGAGATTAGTGGAAATTTTTTCCCCATATGTTGAGTCTTACTGGCATTTAAGTTCTCTTGTATTTATTAATTAGTAGCGAATATTGCAGCTGGAGCACCGTATGTTTAAGACTATTTTCTTCTTATTTTATTGTGTCTTGAAATTGTTTGTATACTCTAATGAATATCTATGGTAGTAGCACTTTTTAAAACAATCTTATTTTTTAAAATTATCTCTTTAAAATAACTAACATTAAGTCAAATATTAAAAACCGCTGTTCCAGTGTCGATATCAGCGAGATAATTAATGCAATAAAGATATCGTGTGTGTATTGTAAGTATTTAACTCGAATAGAGTAACCTTGTATTTGGTTATTACCTCGAGAAAACGACATTAGTGTAATATGTAACTTAATTGATGATCATTGTAATTTTTACCAAAAGTTCTTTTTTTTTGTAATTTGAAAGTTTTAAACACGTTTTATGTAATAATTAGTGTTCATTAAGTAAAAAAAAACAATTAAGAAACGCAAACGGAGCGACCACAGGGATGACGAACTTCTTGATAATTAAGAACGAACTTAATAATTAAGTTATTTTGCAGGCTGTTTTAACAAATAAGAGCGACACAATTCTGAAAATTGAAGCGATTCCATAGGTTGTCAAATGAGGCTTAACACTAACTAAGATATGTGATTGGTTGGTTGCATTAGTAATTGATTATTTACTATTGATACAGGTGGCAGCCCTGGCCATAAGTAGCGGCAACGGATTGTTGCTGAAGGGTGGGAAGGAAGCCCAGCACAGTAACGCCATATTACATAGCCTGGTACAGGAAGCACTAGCTCCCCACGTACCGAAGTCAACTGTTGCATTGGTGAGTCGGCCGTTTATAAATGTGGTTAACAGTGTTAAAATTAATTGTGATATTTTGATTTCTTTGCATTTTTATTATACGTGACAATTCTTGCGTTAAGAAATAATCCTATGTTATTTGGTTCGAAATATTTATGACATCACTGGCATTAAAACGTGACTTTCATTGGATTTTAACAGATGTATACAACATAGAGCATTTGAGGACTTATTTTAAAACAAACCAAAAACAAAATAACTTAGGGTTGTCAGTACACTGTACAGTACACTGTACAAAAGCAAACGCGTTAACGCACGAGCTATTGTGCATTTTTATGAGGAGATATTGAAAAAATACTTTAAAACTTTTCTGTGTAGATGTTTTACCATTGAAATCTATATAGAACAAAGATCAAAATTTAACTTTGTAGTAAGACGACCTGAATAGTTTTAAATAAATGTAAAGACGAATTCACTATATATTTTACGCTAGAAAATAACTGCCAGTTGTTCGAAAGATAAGTGCAAACGTTCTCTCACGCCAAAGAGTGTGTGTACAACATAAATTCAGATGCACAAAACTTCACGTGTGCAAAACTACATGGCAAAGAAACAAAGGGAGTAAATACAGACAATGAGTAAATGACAAATGCGTGATAAATGGATGCCACTGCAGGTGGATGGCGTCATCTAATCTAGGCTATGTCTCACTGTTGTAGACCACACCATATTATGGTTTTAAGGAAAGGAAGAGTCCAGTGAAGTATGACATTACTGATATATGGACAGCAGGTAAATACAAGTATTCATTTGTGTGAATATTGATGTTCCAGGTGGGCAAGAGGGAGGATATAGAAGACCTGATGCATCTGACGGAGTACATCGACCTGGTGGTTCCCAGGGGCTCAAGTAGTCTTGTCCGAACAATACAGACACAGAGTCAGGGTATACCCGTGCTGGGACACAGCGAGGGGATTTGTCACGTGTACATTGACGACGAGGTTGATACAGACATGGCCATTAAAATAGGTAATGCAAAACACAATGTTCTTAACACTCTTATAAATACGTATTGATTAGATGAAACAATCCGATAGCCGGTGGTATAAGACAAATAATTATATTCGGTAATTAAAAATAATTTTGAGATAGTCTTCCACTAAATGTAAAAAATACCAATGTTTAAGTGAAACATTTCACTACTTTGTACTAGCGATGGGTTTAAGCATAAGCTCCAGAGTCCAGGGGTGGTATTCACCAACCTTTTTCAAGAATATTCTTAGATTTTAGCTCAAGAATGAATTTTGAAAAACACATTTAGAGACCATTTTTTAAGCCATAATTTGCAAGCATGTAGGGACACCTAATATATAGTCAGATAAACTCTTATAATTATTTTTTATGTCATGGTAAACGGAATTTGGGTTTTCAAGCTCAAGTCTAAGAATATTCTAAAGAATGGTTGGTAAATACGACCCCAGACTCATAACGACTAGTTGATGACTTGTTTTGATATATCTCTGTGTCATTATCCGCATTGTTAAAAGTTCATATTCTTGTACATAAAATCGAGGAATATTTTTTTTTATGCTGTTAGTGTTTTTTTATGTAACTGTGTTATTTAACACACTTATGTAAATAATGTACATGCATAAACGTTTGAGGGTCTCGTGGAAGATTGGCACTTGTTCAAATGAGTTCTCTTGTTAAGTAAATATTTTATTATTATTTTTATTATTTTCAAATAAAATAATAGCAGGATTTATAAATTATTTTAATACTTTCTGAACTAATGATACCACTAATAATGCTTTATATTATATTCAAGATATAAAGATAAATTGAATAGCTGTATTCAAAGAAAAATGCTCGAAAGGGCTCGGTGAAAACCATAATATTATTCCACAATCTTTTAAACATATGTCCAGTAAGTGTTCTAAGGTTGCTCAAGTGTTGCTTCATTGCAATACGTACCAGTATTTTTATGTTCAGTTTTGTTCTTCTTGCAGTTGAAGATTCCAAGTGCGACTACCCGTCTGCCTGTAATGCCATGGAAACACTGCTCATACACAAGTCCCACCTTACTTCCGGTTTATTTGATTCTCTCTGTGATATGTTTAAAACTAACAAGGTAACTACACCAGCATACGTTGTGATTCCCAGGGACTCCATTGTAACATTTATGTCCAAAACAGAGTGAAAAATCAGATTCTGCAGCATGTGCCTGGTCTCAAATTCTGTACTAGTTCAAGATATGCAATAATAATGAAAAAAAGCATACCTTGACCAGGTTTTTTTTTTTTTTAAATTTAATGCTTTTGTGAGACCTATCAATTTCCAGAGTGATACTATGTCAACTATTCGCCCTAGATGCGGTCCGAACCAACAATTCTGAAATGACACAGAATTGTCCAGATAGCTGGTATCAGCATCAAATTTTCAGTGGTGATTTCTAAAATACAGACCATTTAACTCATGCTAGCAAAAAACAAACCATTGCAGTACAAAGCCCTGAAAAAAAGAACAAAAAGAGAACTAAAGTATTATTTCTACCTCCATCATACGTAGGTCCGGAGTACTCAAGGGAGATAATAGTGGTGTGAGTCCTGAACGCCGCCGTTTGTAGCTCAATAGCCTCCCACTGCTTAGGTCGGGCATTCATGGCTAGTTCGGTCAAAATATTTTAAAAGTACTTTTTGTTTGGAAATGGCGATGATTCTACTTGAATTTACGTAAATGGTGGATTTTAATTCATGCATCTGTGGTTTTCATCGGACATTATCACGCTTTGCAATATTATAACGTAGCATGTTGAAAATGCCACTACCCCCATGCAAGAGAAGACGCTGAAATATGTATTCAGAGATTGAATTTGTCCTTATATCGGCAGAAAATTAGAAAACAAAGTAAAACTACACTTTCAAGCAGACCTTCAGGTGACTCTCTGGGATGGTAGTTGTATACTGTAAATGTAGTTCATTTCATATACACCGCATAACTACTTCCTAATACGTTTTCAAAATACTCAAGAAAAAGAAGTTCCTGTTTTTTTAAAAAAATATTTTCCAATTTTAATACATGTCCATTTATGCTATGTTTGTTAAATGTTTCAAGGAACGCGATTGAGTTTCTAGTGCTTATTTGCATTCTTTTACGATTATCTTAAACATAATGTACTGAAATAACACCTGGGGTGTAATGAATTGTTTATATGTCACTGTACCAAGCATTACAAAATATTTTTACCCATCTTTATTTTAATCAGGTGAAGATGCACTCAGGTCCCCGTCTTGTATCGATGCTCAAGTTCTGTCCACCACCGGCGGCCTCACTCCGTACCGAGTATAGCGATCTGGAAGTAACACTTGAGGTTGTTGACGATGTAGATGACGCCATCGCACACATCAACAAGTTTGGCAGCTCACACACTGATGTTGTCGTTACAACTAATGGTGAGATTTCTGCCACTTAGTGTATATTCACAGAATGTTAACATTTAATGATAATGTAATCAAGTATACCTATTATTATATTATATGAAATAGTTCTACTTAAATTAGTTGTCAGTGCATTATGTTTAGATATACAAGTAAAGGACTTTGCATTTTTTTACGATTTCAGACGAGACTGCCGATTGTTTTCTACAGGGAGTTGATAGCGCATGCGTTTTCCACAATACGAGTACACGATTTTCAGACGGGTACAGATTTGGTCTAGGTATGTACATGTCATAGCCTACATACAGTAACACAGAGGTTTCGAATTAAACATTAGTTTAGAAAAATCTCAATACACACCATTCATACGTCCTTCACAATCACTCTGTCCACAACAATATTCATACATCCTTCGGAATAGCGCGTCCGAAACACAATCCCTAGGTCCACAACGCCATTCATACGTCCTTCACACTATAGCGCGTCCGAAACACAATCCATAGGTCCACAACACCATTCATACGTCCTTCCCACTATAGCGCGTCCGAAATGCAATCCTTAGGTCCACAACACCATTCATACGTCCTTCCCACTATAGCGTGTCCCAAACACAATCCCTAGGTCCACAACACCATTCATACATCCTTCACACTATAGCGCGTCTGAAACACAATCCTTAGGTCCACAACACCATTCATACGTCCTTCGCACTATAGCGCGTCTGAAACACAATCGCTAGGACCACAACACCATTCATATGTCCTTCACACTATAATGCGTCCGAAACACAATCCCTAGGTCCACAACACCATTCATAAGTCCTTCACACTATAGCGCATCCGAAACACAATCCCTAGGTCCACAACACCATTCATACGTCCTTCACACTATAGCGCGTCCGAAACACAATCCCTAGGTTCACAACACCATTCATACGTCCTTCGCACTATAGCGCGTCCGAAACACAATCCGTAGGACCAAAATGCCATTCATACGTCCTTCACACTATAGCGCGTCCGAAACACAATTCCTAGGTCCACAACACTATTCATACGTCCGTCACACTATAGCGCGTCTGAAACACAATCCCTAAGACCACAACACCATTCATACGTCCTTGACATTATAACGCGTCCGAAACACAAACCCTAGGTCCACAACACCATTCATATGTCCTTCACACTATAGCGCATCCGAAACACAATCCCTAGGTCCACAACACCATTCATACGTCTTTCGCACTATAGCGCGTCCGAAACACAATCCCTAGGTTCACAACACCATTCATACGTCTTTCGCACTATAGCGCGTCCGAAACACAATCCCTAGGACCAAAACACCATTCATATGTCCTTCGCACTATAGCGCGTCCGAAACACAATGCCTAGGACCACAACACCATTCATACGTCCTTCACACTATAGCGCATCCGAAACACAATCCCTAGGTCCACAACACCATTCATACGTCTTTCGCACTATAGCGTGTCCGAAACACCATCCCTAGGACCAAAACGCCATTCATACGTCCTTCACACTATAGCGCATCCGAAACACAATACCTAGGTCCACAACGCCATTCATATGTCTTTCGCACTATAGCGCGTCAGAAACTTAATCCCTAGGTCCACAACACCATTCATACGTCCTTCCCACTATAGCGCGTCCGAAACACAATCCCTAGGTCCACAACACCATTCATACGTCCTTCGCACTATAGCGCGTCCGAAACACAATCCTTAGGTCCACAACACCATTCATACATCCTTCGCACTATAGCGCGTCCGAAACACCATCCCTAGGACCAAAACGCCATTCATACATCCTTCACACTATAGCGCGTCCGAAACACAATTCCTAGGTCCACAACGCCATTCATACGTCCTTCACATTATAGCACGTCCGAAACACAACCCCTAGGTCCACAACACCATTCATACGTCTTTCACACTATGGCGCGTCCGAAACACAATCCCTAGGACCAAAACGCCATTCATACGTCCTTCGTACTATAGCGCATCTGAAACACAATCTGTAGGACCACAACGCCATTCATACGTCCTTCACACTATAGCGCGTCCAAAACACAATCCCTAGGTCCACAACACCATTCATACATCCTTCACACTATAGCGCGTCCGAAACACAATCCCTAGGTCCACAACACCATTCATACGTCCTTCCCACTATAGCTTGTCCGAAACAAAATCCTAGGTTCACAACACCATTCATACGTCCTTCGCACTATAGCGCGTCCGAAACACAATCCCTAGGACCAAATCGCCATTCATATGTTCTTCGCACTATAGCGCGTCAGAAACACAATGCCTAGGACCACAACACCAATCGTACGTCCTTCACACTATAGCGCGTCTGAAACACAATCCCTAGGTTCACAACACCATTCATACGTCCTTCGCACTATAGCGCGTCCGAAACACAATCCGTAGGACCAAAATGCCATTCATACGTCCTTCACACTATAGTGCGTCCGAAACACAATCCCTATGACCAAAACGCCATTCATACGTCCTTCACACTATAGCGCGTCCGAAACACAATCCCTAGGACCACAACGCCATTCATACGTCCTTCACACTATAACACGTCCGAAACACAATCACTACGTCCACAACGCCATTCATACGTCCTTTACTAAAGTGCGTCCGAAACACAATCCCTAGGTCCACAATGCCACTATCACCGTATAGTGCTTCCGAAACACAATCCCTAGGGCCAAAACGCAATTCATACGCCTTTCACACTATACTATATATAGTGCATCTGAAACACAATTCCTCTGTCCAAAACAAAATTCCAACGTCCACAACACGATTCATACGTCCTTCATACTAAAGTGCGTCCGAAACACAATCCCTCCGCCCACAACACACCACATATTCGTTATTTACACCATCTTTTCGTTTGCAATACCGTGCGTGTTGCCATTCACGCCAGCCGTCACGCCGCGACACCACCTATATACTCTTCACACCATTCCTCCGGCCACAACACTATTCATACAACCACCACACTATCCCTCCATCTGCAGCACTACACTTGTTTCTTTCTCTCAACACCATCCTTCATTCCTTTTACGCCACTCGTGTGGTGACATTTATTTTTTACGTAACTTTAAAGAGACGTTATATAAAGAGCATTTCCTAAATTAAATCTGATCTGAGTTAGAATTTGTTCACGCTCGGTGTACTTCTTGGCAGGACCTAACAGGAGTAACGTGGCAAAATAGGTCGTGAAATGTGTAGACTTATGTTACGTGAGTTTCAACGTGAGTTGAAAAAAGGACAATTCATTTTTTCTATGTTACACTGGGGTTTGTATAGATGGTATTTGTACTTGATTGTAACAGATGAATGTGCTGTCATCCCTAATACGGTAGGTTCCATCTAAAATAGAATGACGTAGTTTTAAAAATCGCGTATTTTTTGGTGTTTTTTTTATAGGAATTAATACAATGTTAGATATATACATTAATATGTTAAATCTGTTATCTCCCTTGGGCCATAAAATTGCTGAAATGAAACTAAATTATTAACACAGGGTGAAGCTTATGTGAGACCACACATACGTGTTGTAAAGAAGTCTCACATATATCTCCGACATTCTTTTTCATTTACGTAAGCAGCATGTTTATAAAACATGTACTTTATAGGGATTTTGTTTAATAATCTACATGTACTTTATGGGGATTTTGTTTAATAATCTACATGTACTTTATGGGGATTTTGTTGAATAATCTACATGTACTTTATGGGGATTTTGTTGAATAAACTACAAGTACTTTATAGGGATTTTGATGAATAATCTATATGTACTTTATACGGATTTTGTTGAATAATCTGCATATACTTTATAGGGATTTTGTTTGATAATCTACATGTACTATATAGGGATTTTGTTGAATAATCTGCATGTTCTTTATAGGGATTTTGTTTGATAATCTACATGTACTTTATGGGGATTTTGTTGAATAAACTACAAGTACTTTATAGGGATTTTGATGAATAATCTACATGTACTTTATACGGATTTTGTTGAATAATCTGCATGTACTTTATAGGGATTTTGTTTGATAATCTACATGTACTTTATAGGGATTTTGTTGAATAATCTGCATGTTCTTTATAGGGATTTTGTTTGATAATCTACATGTACTTTATACGGATTTTGTTGAATAATCTGCATGTTCTTTATAGGGATTTTGTTTGATAATCTACATATACTTTATAGGGATTTTGTTGAATAATCTACATTGCATGCAGTGTTATTTTACCCCAAATATTCAACCTCATTCCGGGGCCTCAAAATATTATATATATTAAATATTTATTTGTACATCGCAATAACGATAACATTAATATCAAACAGTATATGTACATAGCCATTCAAATATATGAATTACAAGAGACTATCACACAATGCAAAATACAATTATTTATTCACATAATAAGACTATGTGTTATGCTGCAAATCGATTGATTAAAAAAGTGTTAAGATAAACAACATTTTAAAATTCTGACAAGAAAAAAAAGCACTAGTGCGCAATATAAAAAATATTTTAAAGTATCGATTATCCCCTCTGATCAGATCAGAAAAGAACTGATTTGCAGCATACACATAGGAGTTGATAAAAAGGTAACATTATACATATAAAACAAAAAATGCATTATTTACAGAGGTAAAATGCACATCTTTGTAATATGTTAAAACAGGTTTTGGCACAAACACGAATCAAAGAAGAGTGGGAAAATAAGAATACTGTCTTATCAACATTTGACAAATTATTAAAATTGTCATTAATTGCAGCTGCTTTTTCAAATAAAATTTTTCTAAGATCATTATAAAGATGACATTCTAAAATAACATGACTTTCATCTTCCACTGTGTTACAAAAGGGGCATTTTCTATCTTCTAATTTGAGATTGTCATATCTATCGGTCTCAATTCTTATTGGGGCAACACCACAACGAAACTTACTAAAAGCAGACCTGTGCTTTAAAGGTAATATAATTTTACAATAATTTTCAACTTCAAAATGAGATTTAAATAAGCGGTAGGTGCGTAGTTTGTTTCGTCCTTTACCAGAAATACTGTCTATTCGCCTTATAGATGAAAACCAATCACTGGTATAAATATCCAGAACTGTCTTTGTGACGTCATCAACAAGAGTACGCATAGTGATGTTAACATTAATATTCGAAAACTGTTTAGTGATATAAATTGTTTTTTTACCATATACATACAATTTTTACAAGAAACATTAGCTTTTAAGTAAGACCAGAGTGCAATCCTTTGATTGAGTCTACTTTCATTCATAGAGGATAGGCGACACCAGTATGTAGAAATAGTTTTCCATTGACGAACAATAGTAGGTTGCCAAGCCATTTCACCAACAATAGCTGAATTTGGCGTATATTTGCCAACCCCTCAAAAGAATCGCATAGCACGGTTATGAACAGCATCAATACATGAAAATGATTTACAACCCCATGTTGCAGCCCCATAATTTATTACAGGCCATACAATGGAGTCATAAAGCTTTGTATATACATTTTAAGGAACTCCTCCAATTATTTTGCATTTAGCAATTAAAAGACCAAGGGCACGACTTCCACTCTGCGCGACAGCTTTAGCTGTAACATTTAAATCCAAATGTTCTTGTAGCACTATACCAAGATACGTGTAGTATGTTCCACCCCCTAATGGCCGAAATATATATACTTTAAACGGGGTTTAATGCCAATTTAACAGTTTAAAACGTTTAAACAATGAAAGACAGGGATGTTGACCTGTTAACTGTTCCAAACACACATGTTTACGGTTGTTGTTTTTTTCCACCTATTAAATAACCAAAATATCAACTTTAACTCATTCAAACTGTTGTTTGTTTTAGGAGCGGAAGTTGGAATCAGTACATCCAGGATCCATGCACGTGGCCCTGTGGGCGTGGAGGGACTACTGACCACTAAGTGGATATTGGAAGGAGATGGACATGTTGTGAAAGACTTTAATGAGGGAAAGTTACAGTACACGCATGCGCAGAGTTGATATAATAATAGTGTGTGATATGACTAAATGATGAAATAAATGAGAAATAAATGTAACATTGTCGTGTTTAGTCACTAGTGGTTATTCTGTTAAAGGTTGCATCATTCTCAATAGTATCCAGTATAGAACTTTCCAGAAATTAAGTGACCTCCCGGGAAATGTAGTTTTCATTCGGTTTTGTAATAAGCGTGAGTCACCGTGTATAACCTGGGCTGCGTTCAGTTCGGTTAAACATTTAACATATTTTCCTGGACACTGGCCCAACCTCGTATAAGCGCACAGTACGCGATAATATAGGGGACGGGCCGAACCTAATGTTGAAAGAACTTGTGGCCCAACCCCATTTCATGTTGAAATAAAATATGTTTAAACTAAAGGAACCAGTCATTAAACGTGTTTGCTGTTTAACGGTGCTAAACGCAGATATCTTTGGAGATGCGTGCGGTAAATCTCAAACCGAATCGCTATTTTGTTAATGGCGGAAATCTATAGGTCTCACTACACCGTTGAATTTTGTTCTTTGTTCTATAAAGCATAAGGCAAGATTTATAGAATCATTTTCAAAGTATTATTTTTTTCATAGCAGGAATGTATCAGCACATAAAAATGCAAAATAACTGTCAGTTTGTCCAGCTTATTTTTAAGACTGCAGTAACACGCTTTTTTTGTTAAAAAAATATTTTCAAATGCTCTAAAATGCATACATCTGTATATGGTATGCCAGCTTTTGCTTTACTCATCTGCAGCAAGAAATCACAGCCACTACGAACCTTTTTGAAACTATTTCAAACCAAGTTTCAGTTTCATAGGACAATAACTTAAGTGCAAGAATCCCGCTACCGTGACAAAAATTGGCACAACAGTGTAGTAAGACCATAACTAGTTCGACTAAATATACAGTTTTGGTCTAAAAAAACAACAACAACATATTGAAACAAATAACTAACTAAAACTATTCGATTTTGATTATTATTCTTGAGACATGAAATAGTAAACTCGACCTTATCTAAATATCCATGTATTAACAACTTTAAGATCACGCTATATGTGTCCGTGCGTGCGCGCGTGCGTACGTTCGTTCCTGCATGCATGTTTGTCTGCGTGCTTTCTTACTTGCGTGTGTGCTAGAATCTTAAATCTATATACTACCGCCATTGAAAATATCGCATATTGCTTTTATATTTACTGCATTTTCAAGCTGTAATCGGTATTACAAGTTGTAAACATACAGGTGCAATTGTGGTTATTGCAGGCGACTGCAAAGGTACATGTGCGTACAAGACATATTGTTATTAGTCTCCATCAGGGGACATTGTCGTGGCTTTACCAAGAGAGGTCAATCTAGTTTCGGAAAAGGCCTATAATATTGTAGGTGTACATTTTTCTTTCTATTAAATTTCTATTGAGAATAGAATATTTTAGATGGCGTTCAATCATAGCAATATCAAACTTAAAGAAGGATTATCTCATTTATTGTGTGTTTATATTTGCTTATCAACACATCATTACAAATGTAGGGGAGTTATTCATCTAAAATATATTTTCCTGTGTATACATTGAAAGTAGACCGCCAGCCCTATTTGTAGGTCTATTTCATTTCTTCTAAAATCACACTGCAAACATGACGATGCTATTAATGTGTTAATAATATACCGAGAAAAGAAGGAAACTTGACACTGTGTTGTTATAAATGTTGTTAGAAATGTGTACGCTTGACAGCAGTGTATTGGCTGGTTGTTTTGCCATAGAATATTCCATTTGATCTGATCAGATACCTTGTACCGCCTAGCGCCATTACGGTGGCTCACAAACGAGTAACGTTTGTGCGTATATGTGATTTGACGATATGTGTTGGCTATCATTAGTTACACGTGGTCTGCCTGTTCAGGGAAAGTGGTCAAACTATCGATACTCACAATGCTATGGTTTGCCCGGAAGATCCAAATGTACCCGCAACGACAAAGACAGTCATTCTAGCCACCAATATCCCAATAGCTTTTCTCATGTTCAGACGGCCTTGGCATGTTGAAAACGCAAAGACATTGCTCTTTTGTTTTTTTTATATTTTCTTAAATAATGTAATACATGTCAATCTATTATGATTTAAATCAGAGCACAGTCGATTAGAGTTAGACGTCCTTGTAGTGGTTTTACAGCTCTTAACCGTACAAACTCGTATTTCTAGCAATATTCATTGCAACATGGTGTCAAGCTTCTTAACATATTACTGATTTTTTTCCAGATTTCAATGCACATTGTCTAGTGCCCCTTTAAGCCCCTCAGTCTTAACCTTCAGCATTTTACGGAAAATGTATTTTCACTTTCATTTCTGCGTTAACAGTCGATATTGATGGGCTTTTCACGGATTTTAGATCATTTTAGTGCTGTTTATTGACAACGTATCCCTATTTTAAAAGAGGCGTAGTGGTTGTCCCTGCATCCGCTAATGGTATTCTTAAACCTAATTGTCTGAATCAATAAAATGCATGGTCATGCATAAGGTATCTCGTTTACATATTTCAATTCATGTGTCTGTCTGACTATTCGGGGTAACTACATACAGGCTCAGATTCAGGTATTTATACCATTTTTATACATCGTATATATATAAACTTTATTTTTATAATGATTTCTTCACTTCGCTTTATCTCTAGCGATAAGAGTTTAAAATACATACGTATAACTATAACGTACAATCGTGTGTAGATAATGTATATATATGTATGCTGAACACGAGTTTTAACATGTCGCCTGTAAGTAGATCGTGTGCTTGTTGCATAACTGTCAGTGTCGTAGCTGACCTTAAATGATGTGCGATCCCATCAGGTTCTAGGGAGTCGGGGGAGGGGGGGGGGGGGGTAATTTTAAGGATGCATTTTCTGTGTTCTGCGGGAATTTCCAGGAGATATAATGATGCATTCGCAAAAAAAAGTGCAAGTCAGGGCGTTATGGCGTAAAGGCAGCTACACCACTGACTGTATATAATTTCGAACGCTTTAGAAGTGCTTTATCACGTATATAATTTATTATTCCATGACATAAACACCTTTCTCTTAAACCAAATATCCTCATATTTGACATTGAGCAGTTAGAACAACTTAATGGGGATTAAACTGACAACCTCTAGCATGTTAGGCGGCCACACGTCCAAACAGTGACATATCAGATAGCATTGAGCCATGAAGTGCCTAACCCTACCCACTATACCTACTATATATAATATGGGGATTAAACTGACAACCTCTGACTTGTTAGGCGGCCACACGTCCAAACAGTGACATATCAGATAGCATTGAGCCATGAAGTGCCTAACTCTACCTAATATACCTACTATATATAACTATGGTATTACAGTATAACTGATTTAGTCAAACAAACTGAAGTAACGTGTATATACAAAAAAAAAACAAGGAAAAGAAACGTGTATGATTTTATGTGTAAACGTAATCTGATCTTAACCACGACCGTAGTGATAATTGATGTTTATTTCTTTTTAACGACATATGCATGCGCGCTGATTGTCTTTGTCATTAAGTAGTTTATTTTAAATCCCTTAGACTAAAAGTCCACATATACAAGCATATTTCAAGATGAACAGTTAAAGTAATACTTTTGTATATACAAGAGTAATTAATTTCCACATAATGTTTGATTTATATACGAGAATATATCTTATTCATATAAATACACCCAAAGCTAGCTACACATATGTACACACATAATGTTTGATTTATATACGGGAATATATCTAATTCATAGATATACATCCAAAACTAGCTACACATATGAATACACATATATTTGGAGAAGGTATCACAATAGTATGATGTACAGAATTATATCTTTACAATATATCAAATACATGTATTGAATTTGAAAAGTACAAAACAAACAACATTTAAACTGTTTCAGAGTATCGTTAAGTCGTACAGATGATATTTCATGTAAATGTACTTTAAGCATGGAGATCATTTCGTATTCTAATATTTTTGGTATATCACCATAATTCCATTACCAGAAAATCAAAGGTTATTTTTTATTTTTTGCAATTGATGGAATATTTCCAAAGTATATGTCGACCTTTCTTCTCTGAAGGTCTCACTTAAGAATTACCTCCCTTACAAGACGGTAGCAAGATTCTTACGTCTAAGAAGAAATTAGAGCTGTGTAAAGCGATTGGGCATTTATTTTTATTAAAAATGCATAACATATCATATTTCTTTGTGCATATGTGAACATTGGAACATTTTCATGATTTCTGCCAAGTTTGGATGACATTAAGAATTGTCTGATGAAGCTATAACAGTTTAAATATCCGTAGTGATACACTGCAACAGATGGGCAGAATTGTCAAAAATGAAGGGGTGCCATCAAACCATCGAAATTGCGAAAAAGCAACCTGGTCAACCCCATGTATTTTTTTTGCA
Organism: Panopea generosa; assembly: GCA_029582155.1. Classification (NCBI taxonomy): domain Eukaryota; kingdom Metazoa; phylum Mollusca; class Bivalvia; order Adapedonta; family Hiatellidae; genus Panopea; species Panopea generosa. The sequence goes on along the minus strand of CM055908.1, from coordinate 24,638,473 downwards.
TAATTACACCAAAAGAGGACTATCTATGGGAACAAGGCACTTTTAAAACCATTGGTAATGTATTCAGTGTTCCAGAAGTGGATTTCTCAATATGTAGAACAGTACAAAATTAATTGTTGTTTGAGACGAGAAAGATCAACAATTTGGTTATTCATATGAAAATAATGGACTATATAATGTAAAACAGTAAGATGTTAAAAACCACCTTATCGAAACGAAACCCAAGGTTGGTATGTTACATACCGGTAACCATTAAATAAGTATTTACATTTTTCACTTTATATTTACAAACACTTTTATTTAAACACTTCTTTTCTTTTATGGTGCTACTTATTTTAGTATACACATATAAGTTTAATTAATCAATTCAATAAATTTAAACATAGTTGGGTATTTCCTTTACTATGATTCTATGTATTGTTTTCTCAGTTCAACGTACACAGAGCACTAAATAACAAATGATATTCGTCTTCTAAAACATCACACACCGAGCATATTCTCTCACTGACAGATATACTGTCTGTTCGAGATCATCGACCTGCTTTAATATTAAATCTATGCGATGAAACAAGATTACAATTTAGCTAAACGTCGATTTTTAGCATACTTGGACAAATGTTGCAAAACAATAGGACGAGAAACATATACTTTAATATAGGACAATAAGAGATTTAACAATACGAGTATATATACAGTTAACTTTAATGTTAAAGTGTAAGATTAAAGTACGAATATGGTATCACAGTAACATTTAAAGTACATTGATGACCCGATGACAACGGTTATGTTTAAGTATGGAACAGTTTTTTTTCAGTTTAAACATATTTTATTGCCATAAAGATACAATTGGGTCGGGTCACAAGTTCTTACAACGTTTGTTACGACCACTCCCTAAATACAATATTACATACAATTAATGCATGGCTAAAATGTTATAAGAAAGTTATACTTTTATAAACAAATACAATGCTTAAGCAAACACAAACATATTCTCTGAATAGTATACAATATACATGTTAACACTGGGAAGAATAAGTAAAGTGCGAAATGTTTAGTACTTTGATCAAACAGATGATAAACAGTAATTTGAAAAGATAAAAGCGGAAAGATAAAAAAGAAGAAGATATATACATGTACATGTCAACCAAACATTTTTGCTCTGTGATTAAACAATAATCAATAAAAGTATGGAACAACAATAGTAATGTTAAAATATAGTTAAAGTGAAGCATACCTTTAAGTTAAATATATATATATATATATATATATATATATATATATATATATATATATATAAAGCTTATATAGTAGGTTAACGTTAAGTATATATATAAAGCATATATATTAGGTTAACGTTCAGTATATATATACAGCATATTTATTAGTTTAACGTTTAATATATATATATAAAGCATATATATTAGGTTAACGTTAAGTATATACATATAAAGCATATATATTAGGTTAACGTTAAATATATATATATATATATAAAGCATATATATTAGGTTAACGTTAATTATACATATAATATTAAAGAAATTTTATATATAAATAAAGTATGCAAATAGTATTTAAGCTAAGTATGCATGCTAAATCTAAAAAATGTGTACATTTAAACTTTAGGTAACATTTAAAAAAGCATCACCTATAAGTCTGATATTTTAGAATAAAATATTTAACACTGATTTTATAAATGCTATCATATAATTAAAACTATTTTATCAACCTTTGTTAAGAAACATATGTTCTTTTTCTGCTTCTGTAATGTGTATTTTACAGTCAGAATGTGAAGTGTTGTTGTTGTCGATTAAATTGCGCCCCGCTCTAAATGCTGCAACAAAACTATTCTAAATCCGGTAATTTACGAGCGATAATAAAAAAAATTCGGATTACCGGTAATCAGCGAGGTGCTTTCCTAAAGTATCCGGAATTGATTTCACTAAAATCAATAACGAATACAATTGTTTATAAACGACATATTTAAACACTTATTTCTAGAAAATAACACGTTTTGTCCAAGAAAATATACCCGTTTTCTACAAGTTAAATGGGTTTCTTTCAGACTAGGTACAGTTGGATAATTTTGTGGAAATAACATATATAGGCGAGACGTTTTTAAGTAAAATATACGTTTTAAGTCTAAGTATAGTAAACATATCTAAGATGATTGCTATTGGTTGCTCCATTTCCCCTATGAATAGAATTTGATGAAATTTCGTAATATTTATGATTAATGTCTGAACTCTTTTACATGTATTATGACAGTATTTCTAAGTAAATACTATACATTTGCAGCAATACTGCCAAGTTTCATTTAATACTGAAACTTTTGTCTGAATACCATTGTCCACATGGTCACATGCTCAAATATATACAGGGGAGAGATGTCGGCCAACATGCAATCATGATGTTTTTCACTTGTTTTACCAAAACTATTATTTTTACCTAAATTATACGCCAAACAGTCTCATGACACATTGAGGACATCATACAAAATACATTCTTCAATACTGTGTAAATGCTGAAATATGCCCTTTTCAATCATTGAAAACTAATCTTCAAAATTTAGTGATTTTTCGTGACATTTCAATGTAAATATGCATAAAATACTTTATTTGAGGCATAAACATGACATAATGTGTCTTTTATTATGAAAATGTCACCAATTTACCATTCAAGACCACGAGAGTGTAACTACGAGGTTATTCTACTACAATTAGCATTTGGGAAAATCAACCCTATTTCGCTGAAGTCTGTCTTATCTATAGGTGAAAGCCTACTTTTGATTTTTGTTCTTTTTTCTACGCTAATTAAAAAAAAGTGTGCATGGTTTTCAAGTAAAATTCAAGTAAAATATACATATACAATTCAAGTAAAGTTTCAGATAAAATATACATTTAAAATACAACTGTTTTGTAATCATCAGAGATGACGACAAAAGACGGAGGTTGGGGATGGGTAGTGGTGTTTGCCGCCTTCGTAATCAACGTCTTCATGGATGGTATCAGGTATTCATTCGGCATCCTTTTCATTGAATTTCACGACTATTTCGGCGGTGGAAAGGGGTTTGTTGGCTGGATAGGTGGTGTAATGTTTGGCTTATTGCTTATTGCCGGTAAGAAACCAATATACCTGAAATGGTATTCACCAACTATTCTTAAGAATATGTTCAAGACTTGAACACACAAATGAATTTTGAAAAACACACGTAGAGACCATGTTTTAGGTAAAAAATGGGAAGCATGTAGGAACACCTAATATGTAGTAAAATAAGTTAGCACAATTATTCTATTTGTCATTGTATTGTAAACCACATATAAAAGCTTGAAATTTGGATTTTCAAGCTCAAGTCTAAGAATATTCTCAAGAATGGTTGGTGAATACTACTCCTGTTTATACGCCATGTGTGTTGATTAACATTGTACTTGATAAACTTTATCAGGTAGTTTATCTTTACCGGGGGGGGGGGGGGGGGGGGGGGGGGTGCGGGGCAAAATAAATAATATTTTGTTAAAAATATATATCATAACTGTCAGAAAAAAATACATACAGATAAAGTACGAGCTAACAGAATTCAAATTTGAAGATTAACATTCCATTTATTGTCACATTTAGAATTAATTCATTTATCTATTTATCTAAGACATTATTTTCTTCGAAAAAGACGAGCGTGCATAGCTTTCAAAAGCTAAATCAAAGGACCTATTTATAAAGTGTATAACCTGTTTGAACAGTTACATTAAAACTGTGTTCAATCCAACAAGTCATGTGCTTAATTCTCTTGATAAACGATTTAAATAACCAGATAAAGTAAAATCAGTAAGTGGTCGTCAATTGGACACATATTTGGGAATCTCAAAAGCAAAACCACAGCAATTATGTTTTCATTCCCGCTTTTAAGGTCGTGTAAAGCTTAGTTTGTAATGGATGTATATAAACAAATATGTCAAGTTTGTCAATATATAAATAAACAAACATTTCTCAATTTCAGCACCAATCTCAGGTTCTCTGATAAATAAGTTTGGATGCAGACTCATGACAATAAGCGGCAGTTTGTTAGTATCTGGGGGCTTTGTTATCAGCGTGTTTGCCACAAGTATCCCCTACCTCTGTCTCTCATTGGGTGTCTTGGGAGGTAAGTATATCGATATACCTACAAGTATCCCCTACACCTGTCTCTCACTGGGTGTCTTGGGAGGTAAATATATCGAAATAACCACAAGTGTCCCCTACCTCTGTCTCTCACTGGATGTCTTGGGAGGTAAGTATATCGTATATCGATATAACCACAAGTGGTCCCTACTTCTGTCTGACACTGGGTGTCTTGGGAGGTAAATATCCTATATCGATATAACCACAAGTGTCCCCTACCTCTGTCTCTCACTGGGTGTCTTGGGAGGTAAATATCGCATATCGATATAACCACAAGTGATCCCTACCTGTGTCTCTCACAGGGCGTCTTTTGAGGTAAGTATACCGTATATAGATATAACAACAAATGTCCCCTACCTCTGTCTCTTACTGGGTGTCTCGGGAGGTAAGTATACCGTATATCGATATGACTACAAGTGTTCCCTACCTCTGTCTCTCACTGGGTGTCTTGGGAGGTATGTATATCGTATATAGATATAACTACATGTGGTCCCTACTTCTGTCTCTCACTGGGTGTCTTGGGAGGTAAGTATATCGTATATCGATATAACCACAAGTGTCCCCTACATCTGTCTCTCACTGGGTGTTTTGGGAGGTATGTATATCGTATATCGATATAACCACAAGTGTCCCCTACCTCTGTCTCTTACTTGGTGTCTTGTGAGGTAAGTATATCGTATATAGATATATAACCACAAGTGGTCCCTACCTCTGTCTCTCACTGGGTGTCTTGGGAGGTAAGTATATCGTATATCGATATAACCACAAGTGATCCCTACCTCTGTCTCTCACTGGTCGTCTTGGGAGGTAAGTATATCGTATATCGATATAACCATAAGTGTCCCCCACCTCTGTCTCTCACTAGGGTCTTGGGGCGTAAATATCCTATATCGATGTAACCACAAGTGGTCCCAACCTCTGTCTCTCACTAGGTGTCTTGGGAGGTAAATATATCGTATATCGATATAACCACAAGTGGTCCATAACTTTTGTCTCTCACTGGGCGTCTTGAGAGGTAAGTATATCGCATATCGATATAGCCACAAGTGTCTTCTACCTCATTCTTTATATATAACAACAAATGTCCCCTACCTCTGTCTCTTACTGGGTGTCTTGGGAGGTAAGTATACCGTATATCGATATGACTACAAGTGTTCCCTACCTCTGTCTCTCACTTGGGGTCTTGGAAGGTAAATAACCTATATCGATATAACCACAAGTGGTCCCTACCTCTGTCTCTCACTGGGTGTCTTGGGAGGTAAGAATATCGTATATCGATATAACCACAAGTGTCCCCTACCTCTGTCTCTCACTGGAGGTCTTGGGAGGTAAGTATATCGTATATCGATATAACCACAAGTGTCCCCTACCTCTGTCTCTCACTGGTGGTCGTGGGGGTAAGTATATCGTATAAAGATGTAGCCACAAGTGGTCCCAACTTCTGTCTCTCACTGGGCGTCTTGTGAGGTAAGTGTATCGCATATCGATATAACCACAAGTGTCCCCACCTCTGTCTCTCACAGGGGTTCTTGGGAGGTAACTATCCTATATCGATATAACCACAAGTGGTCCCTACCTCTGTCTCTCACTGGGAATCTTGGGAGGTAAGTATATCGTTTATCGATATAACCACAAGTGGTCCCTACCACTGTCTGTCATTGGGCGTCCTGGGAGGTAAGTATATTGCATATCGACATAACCACAAGTGTCCCCTACCTCTGTCTCTCACTGGGGGTCTTAGGAGGTAAATATCCTATATCGATATAACCACAAGTGGTCCCTGCCTGTGTCTCTTACTGGTCGTCTTGGGAGGTAAGTATATCGATATAACCACAAGTGATCCCTACATCTGTCTCTCACTGGGCGTCTTGGGAGGTAAGTATATCGTATATAGATATAACCACAAGTGGTCCCAACTTCTGTCTCTCACTGGGTGTCTTGGGAGGTAAGTAAATCGTATATCGATATAACCACAAGTGGTCCCTACTTCTGTCTCTCACTGGGCGTCTTGGGAGGTAAATATCCTATATCGATATAACCACAAGTGGTCCCTACCTCTGTCTCTCACTGGGGGTCTTGGGAGGTAAATATCCTATATCGATATAACCACAAGTGGTCCCTGCCTGTGTCTCTTACTGGTCATCTTGGGAGGTAAGTATATCGATATAACCACAAGTGATCCCTACCTCTGTCTCTCACTAGGCGTCTTGGGAGGTAAGTATATCGTATATCGATATAACCACAAGTGATCACTACCTCTGTCACTGGGTGTCTTGGAAGGTAAGTATATCGATATAACCACAAGTGGTCCCTACCTCATTCTCTCACTGGACGTTTTGGGAAGTAAGTATATCGATATAACCACAGGTGATCCCTTCCTCAGTCTCTCACTGGGCGTCTTTGGAGGTAAGTATATCGTATATCTACCTAGCAGTGAGAGTTTTAGGTTGTAAATACATGTCTCTTACTGGGCGTCTTGGGCGGTATGGTATGTATATCGCATATCAATATAACCACAAGTGTCTCCTTCCTCTGTTTTTCACCCGGGGTCTTGGGAGTTGATATCTTAAATCGATATAACCACAAGTGTCCCCTACCTCTGTCTCTCACTGGGCGTCTTGGGAGGTAAATATCCTATATCGATATAACCACAAGCGGTCCTTACCACTGTCTGTCACTTGGCGTCTTGGGAGGTAAGTATACCGTATATCGATATAATCACGAGTGGTCCCTACCTCTGTCTGTCACTAAGCGTCTCAGGAGGTAAGTATATCGTATATCGATATAACCATAAGCGGTCCTTACCTCTGTCTGTCACCGGTCGTCTTGAGTGTACGTATACCATATATCGATATAACCACTTGTGGTCCCTACCTCTGCCTGTCACTGGGCGTCTTGGGAAATAAGTATATTGATATAACAACAAGTGTCCCCTACCTCTGTCTGTCACTGGGCGTCTTGGGAGGTAAGTATATCGTATATCGATATAACCACAATCGGTCCTTACCACTGTCTGTCACTGGGCGTCTTGGGAGGTAAGTATACCGTATATCGATATAACCACAAATGGTCCCTACCTCTGTCTGTCACAGGGCGTCTTGGGAGGTAAGTATATCGTATATCGATGTAACCACAAGCGGTCCTTAGCTCTGTCTGTCACCGGTCGTCTTGAGTGTACGTATATCATATATCGATATAACCACTTGTGGTCCCTACCTCTGCCTGTCACTGGGCGTCTTGAGAGTACGTATATCGTATATCGATATAACCACCAGTGGTTCCTACCTCTGCCTGTCACTGGGCGTCTTGAGAGTACGTATATCGATATACGAAATAACCACAAGCGGTCCTTAGCTCTGTCTGTCACCGGTCGTCTTGAGTGTACGTATATCATATATCGATATAACCACTTGTGGTCCCTACCTCTGCCTGTCAGTTGGCGTCTTGAGAGTACGTATATCGTATATAGATATAACCACCAGTTGTCCATTCCTCTGTCTATCACTGGACGTCTATGGAGGTAAGTATATCGTATATCTACCTAGCAGTGAGGGTTTTAGGTTGTAAATACATCCATATAATCACATTCGAGGGGTGTTGAACATGTACTTAAAAGTCGCGCAAGTTTCACGTGGAATTTTACATCGATATTGATACGCATGGCTAGCTCTATCTGATACCTACACAATGGTATATACATGTATCTGCTGAAACAAGGGGTTCAAGAATTAGTCATTTCAATATAGGCAGTCGTTGACCTTTGTTTTAAAAATGGTTGGGAAACGAGTAGCAAATAATGTGGAAATTCGGACTTATATCAAAGTTCGTGCTAAACTCGGTTGTTCTTTAAAATATATTTTTAATGAAATCACACGGGTTTATGGGTTGACATAAGTGTCTTATGAGACAGTACGTAGATGGAAAAAGTAATGCTGAATCTTGTGTAGAGTCTGTTAAAAATGCAACCATATCTGGTCGACCAAAGACGGCAACATGTTAGCAAAATGTTCCTAAAAGTAGAGAAATGGTTCGAAATTATGCGCGATATAATGTGCGTGATATAGCACACAATGCAGGCGTTTCGGTATCTTCATTTCATTTCATTCTGAGAAGTCATGAAAGTCAGGAAAATTTCTGTTAGTTGAGGCCCCACTTGTTGAAAATGACCAAAAGAAGGCTCGTGTTGAAACTGCCAAAGAAACTATTTAAAATGTTTCCTGAATATAAACAAAGACAATTTGCAAATTTTGTCACTGGTGACGAAACCTGGGTACACTATCTAGAACCAGTGCGATAAGCTGGAAACAAAATACGGGCCACAAAACAGGACAGAAGGCCAAACGGACCTTGAGCGTAAAAAAACCTTCTCTGTTAAAGGTTTAGCGATGAAAGTACCGGTAAACAAGAGTAAACATTTAAATGGATGTACTTTTGTGATGTGGTACTGAAAAACTGAAAAAGAACTACGAAAAACGTCGCCCAGTCATTGTGTTCAAACATGTACGCCTTTTGCATGACAATGCCCGAACGTTCCTCTTTCATTGTCACGAATTCTTTGAAGTTTGAGAAAGTGACAGTGCTAAAGCACCCCTGACTCCCCAAATCTTGTCCCATGTGATTTTTTTTTCTCTATCCTTAATTAAAAAAGAAACACTTCTTCTCAGGTTGTAGATATGGGTCACGGCAGACTCTTGATTTTGGCGTTAACCCGTGTCCTCGTAGTATACCCCAAACAGCTTACCGTGATTCTTTCTCTGATAAACAACATAAACAGAAATGGATCCCAGACTAAAATTACTTTTTTCTAACCGGGAAGAATACTTTGAGGGTATGAAATGAAGACATTAGCGATTTAGTAAGATATTAATGGTAAGAGGGTAAATACACAATACATTTCGAACACCTCTCGTATATTTCAAATTTCTGATATAACAAAATGATAGACTATAGTCTTGAATGAGTTTGAAAATCGGACACAACATTTCGTCCCGAAGGATAAAAAAAAAGTCATTAATGATTCGTTTCCTTGCATATCAAACACATTTAGTAATTATTTTATTCAATCCATCAAATGTATTTTTTTACGACGATCGTTTTTAAGACGTCAGCTTACATATACGTTCCATTGTATATTTTAAACGAAACATTATAAATGATTTCAACGGCACGTGCTAAAACACTAGGATGTGATAGAAATAGTATATATAACTACGATAAAATGAAAATATCTATCTGGTTGCAAGAAATATATCACATTTCTGTAGCTTGCAAGTCATGATATCTGCTCCGAATATCACAGAGGTAATTGTTATAAGGTTTGCTTAAACAGTCAGTGTCGCGTGAAAGTCTCATGTTTTTATTTTGTGTTAATCAGGACTGGGATTCAGCATGCTGTTTATGTCGACTTATATGGTCTGTATCCAGTATTTCGAGAAGAAACGATCATTGGCCATAGGACTTGTTGTGTCCGGCTCAGGACTTGGGGGATTTGCCTTCAACCCGTTGACTAAGTAAGTCTAGAATTATTAGCGGTGTTTAATCTTGAAATATAATACAGGATGAATAACAATTTACGAGTAGGTCCACGTCAGTCTTATAAACCCATCTCCCTGGATACACTTACATGATGCTGGGCCAGTAAATAGGGTGGATATAATGATTGCAAAGCTGCAATACAAGTTATCTAAATATTATTTCGACATAATGACATAAGCGTTATTATTTAAAGCTAGCCCTAAAAGTGAAAATTCACAGGCGTCAATAACGAGCGCATAAACCATTCGCCAGGATATATAAACCCGTTATTGACGCCGTAGAATATTCACTTTTAGCGATAGCTTCGAAAAATCGAAATAAATTCATAAAATAATTGTATTAAAGTCTCAGTCATGGAATGTTGACAGTATAAGATAGAGTTGGCACTCTTAATGTATATTAATGTCGGATGACATTTTCTGCACTTAAATGACCTGTATGTAGTGGGTGCGGTTGTCTAAAGATAAAGACCTAAATACCTCATTTAACGATTATATTTCGATGCAATAGTTTCTTCATTCAGGTGGCTTCTGGACACGTACGCCTGGCGTGGAACATTGCTGATATTGGCGGGAATCCTTCTGAACGGTGTCGTCTGTGGTGCAGCAATGAGACCTTTCCAATCATGCAGGCAGAAACAAGAAACATTAGACGATGAAATCGGAACAGAAATGCGATATAGTACAAGAAACATTGATACAAATAATCTAGATGAAAACGGATGTTCAGTTGGAAAAGAAGAAATAAATGACAAAAACTCTTTGACAGACTCTAAAACTGAAAACTTAAGAGACGAAGTTGATCTGGAAAATAAGGCGCCAGATGAAAACATCAGCATGCTTAGTGAACCCATTAAAGAAGTGTCGACACTACGTTCATTTTGCACCGGTATTTTTATGATATCCCTTCTTCGTAGAAAGAAGTTTTTACTATTTATACTATTTGAAATATTTATCAATATGTTCTATATGGTGCCTTTTATTTACGTTCCGGATATGGTATTTGAAAACTTAGACAACGTGACGCAGAATGACGTCATCTGGATTATGAACGCCATGAGTATAGCAAATGTCGTCAGCCGTATCCCAATAGGCATTATATCGGACAAAAAACTTGTTTCAGGTTTAAAGTTGATGTTTATATTATGTACGTCTGCTGGAGTGTCTTGTGCAGTGATGCCATTCTGTCATTTGTACGGACTGCTAATGGCAGCGTGTATATGGTACTCAATAAGTATAGGTAAGGCTTACAGTTTGTATTACTTTTATAGACTTACAGTTGATCATATAGAATTCTGTTGCGATGACTGTTTTTGAATATCACGATTTCCGTTGGACACATAGTTTCTTAAATTTTATCCTACAAATTAGATCTACTTAAATATGACAAATACTTTCTAATTCTACCATAATATTGTAACTGAAAGTTTGTTTCGACCTAACATATTTTAGTTTAGGTTTTCTTCGTGTATAATATAAAGCTTTCTTTGCAATTGATGTGGTATAAAATCCAAAACTTTGCCGGTGTATATCCTGACTGGCACACTTATGTTGTGATATTGAATTGTGAAAAGATCTACTTACTGTACTTCACAGATATGCGCATATTTTCAGTAAATCATACGTCATATATTCACCAAAATACATCGAGGGCCAGCGCAACACTTTGCAATAGAAATATATAAGCCTGCTTGTATACCATTTAATTGTGGAGTTTTTTTTTTCTTCTTTTTTTTAGTCTGAAATCTGCATTGAGTTAAAGTTAATAATAAAGTCACTTCCAAATAATTTTAAACACGACTGTTACGACAATTAAGGGTAAAATATTTCTAAAAAACAATACCATCTGGTTCAATGATAAATACACAACTGGATCAAAATGAACATTGCATCTTAACACAATGTATTACCTTTAACTTCTTTTAGCGATTCAAATATATAGCTAGAACAACTCATATTCATGTTGACATATTCATAAAGCGTAAAGTCAGAAAAACACAATTCAAAACATCGTGATTTCATATTTCTAACGGTATAACCTATTGACATGATTTCCAAAATTTACATTAGTCTATTCCAAAACATGATATCTCCCGAATCAGGTCTATTAACACCCAAAGTTCTATGTCTGTCCCATAATTCATAGCAATCAAACTCTTATTAAACAGTGACGCCATTTAAATTTTCCCTGAAGCAACTGACCAATCAAGGCGCTCAAATGGGCTTTCCGTTCATTGCAATTTAACAGACCCAATCGGTATAGCTGGGTTCGTTCTACAGACAAAACATTATTGCTGTCATGTTATGTAGGCTATACGTAGCGTATGGCTTAATTGTACGTGTGTGTTAGTAAATGTATTACAAATGAAGAACCGCCGTTGTGAACTATAACAGTGTAACTGTTAATTCATTTCCAGTGTCTGCTATGGTGCTTATACCGGTTGTTCTGAGCGAACTGTTTGGAGATGCCATCGTGGCCAATTCATTTGGATTGTCACTGTTCTTCGGTGGTGTTGCTGGCGTGATAGGAAGTCCTTTAGCAGGTGAGCTGTCAGTTCTCGATCAGTAGATATTTCGCAACAACTGTTAAAACATGTTTTTATAAATCGCTCGTCACTAAATGATCAACTATATAGTCTGAAATAGTATGAATGTAGATCTATGTCAGGAAACAGTGGGTGTAAACGAGGATATTTTCGATAATAAAGTTTGTTATTTATGCTTGTCTCTCTCTTTCTCTCTCTATATATATATTCGAAAGTTAATTATGTTGCTAAAGTCTAATTCTGGATACAGTATAAACGTATATATAATTGATACTAAAGTATAATTTGGAGCCGAACAGTTCAGCCTCAGCCCATTGGAGTATTTCAATCACTGATAACTTACATTAAATGACTGATACCAATGATCATCAGTGACGCTTCATAAATACAGACCACGACAATGTATCCAAATGCACGACAATGTATCAAAATGCATACTGGAGCGTCCATTGTAATTGTACAGTAATGGGATAGAACTATTTTTTTTTTAAATACTCGGTTAAAAGAATGAGATACGTCAAGAATATATATAAGTATTAACTAGCTATCATTTAATTTCTTGTTACAATTATACTGAACAGAGCAGCTAACCCGTCACTTTTGTTTTTCCAATATCTTCGCCAAACTAGTGGATAACGACATTATCAGACCCGTATGTCATTGTTATCCTAAAGTTTCTTTCTAATTTAAGTCCAAATTTCACGAAAATTGCTTTGATACTTTTTGAGAAATTACAAAAAATGTTAGATGGCAGGTTAGCTAAAATTCTTTGATACGTGCCAGGTGACCGGTTAGCCGTTCTGTTCCGAATATAACCCATTCGTTTAAATCTTCTTTCAGGTTGGATATTTGACCTAACACACACATATGAAATATCTTTCTTAACTGGCGGTGTGACGTTTGTCCTGGGTGGCGTGTGCCTTCTTCTCATTCCGTGTATTCAAGAACGGAAAGGAACAGATTAGTTTGAGTTTAGTAGTCACTTCTATATGTTGATATTTGAATGTACACTTAATAAATCATAAAACTTACACTCACTAGCAATTTGTTTTGACCTTTGCATTATCTCAGTGTTAAAATCGTCGTATTAAGAATTAAAATTGTTTCTATCTTATTAAGACGCTTTTTAATATTTTAATTAGTACCAGATTCTATGAGATACATATGATCTTGAGATCTTGACATTTTAAACTATAAAAATACTTTTTAAAAATCGGTTAAACCACAGAATACAGAATAAAGAAATTGTTGCTGAAGTCGTTTTTATGATTTTCTGTTGTTTTTATCATAGTTCTGTTCATTTAGACAGCTGTTTATAGTGACCAAATTGACGCCGATCATCGGGCATTAGTTGACGGTGACAACAATTTAATTGTGTCAGTTTTGTAGTCATTAAGAACCATCACGATTGTCTATTTTTTTACTATTTAAATATGCAGAGTACAATAGATATATGTCAATGAAGAACAGTGCATTCAATACAAAAATAAACCGATACAGTATATTACATTTGCTTTATATATTTCTGCCCTAGTATTTTTCCTCAACTAATGTGAATCATCACATGTGTACCCACCAGTAAACCATGTTCCAAATATCATCTATTATGTTTTGTGCACTCGATTCAACGCCGTGCATTATGTCCACTTCATTAACCTTTACAAAGTCAACACGTGACTAAAGAAGTACTGCAAAACACTAAATAACTTTTGTCCGTATGCACACACACACACACACACAGATAATGTTGATGCATTGCACTGTGGGTGATGAGCATCTCCACTGCATATAAAAACATTTATTGTGTTAAAAGGAAACATGACAACAGATACTAATGTCAAAGATGGGGGCTGGTGTTGGGTCATAGTAGTTGCTGCATTCTTTTTAAACTTTATCATGGATGGTATAAGATTTTCGTTTGGCATCCTTTATATTGAATTTTACGACTACTTCGGTGGCAGTAAAGGAGCTGTAGGTTGTATAGGTGGGATTGTGTTCGGACTAACGCTGACAGCTGGTAAGGCACATTTATCGTCTGTAAGACCATACTACTCTTGTAATTATATTGACTGCAGAAGCGGTAAATATTCAAATATTGACTGTTGTGGTGTAATACCACCCTTGATTTTTCTTCGTATTTCTATAGTGATTATAACAGCTATTTTATATGGTGTCCATCAATTCACCCATGGATATCAAAGAAAGAATACGTTCTTATAGTAAGTGCCACAATACTGTTAACACTTCAGTATTATTTGCCATATTGAACTTTTACATTTTAGTAATATTAACCATTAAATTGTAACATTTGAGCAATGTTTAACAATTTAGTCTTATTCACCATTGAACTGTTACACTTGAGTAACATTTACCATTGAAATATAACACTAGAGTAATATACCACATATTGAACCATAACACTTAAGGAATATTTACCATTAAACTATTACAATTTAGTAATATTTTTCATTTAATTATAACACTTTAGTAATATTAATCATTGAACTATAACACTTCAGTAATATTTACCACTGAACTATAACACTTCAGTAATATTTGCCATTGAACAATAACACGTCAGTAATATTTGCCATTGAACTATTACACTTTAATAATATATACCATTGAACTATAATACTTTAGTAATATTTACCATTAAACTATAATACTTTAGTTATATTTGCCATTGAACTATAACACCTCAGTAATTTTTACCATTAAATTATAATACTTTATTTACCATTGAACTATAATACTTAAGTAATATTTGCCTTTGAACAATAACACTTCAGAAATATCTACTATTGAACTATAATACTTTAGTAATATGTACCATTGGACTATAATACTTTAGTAATATGTACCATTGAACTATAATACTTTTGTAATATTTACCATTGAACTATATTACTTTAGTAATATGTACCATTGAACTATAAAACTTTAGTAATATGTACCATTGAACTATAATACTTTAGTAATATTTACCATTGAACTATAACACTTCAGTAATATTTGCCATTGAACTATAACACCTCAGTAATATATTCCATATTAAACTATTACACTGTAGTACTATTAAACATTGAACTTTAACACTTTAGTAATATTTACTATTAAACTATAACACTTTAGTAACATTTACCATTGAACTATAACATTTCAATAATATTTACCATTGAACTATAACACTTCAGTAATAGTTTCCATTGAACTATAACACATCAGTAATTTATTCCATATTGAACTATAACACTTTAATAATATTAAACATTGAAGTATAACACTTTAGTAATATTTACCATTGAACAATAACACTTCAGTAATATTTACAATTGAACTAGAAGATATCAGAAATATATACCATTGAACAATAACAATTTAGTTTACAGATGAGATAAAAAAAATGTACACTATGTGGCATCTGTATTTTATCACAGGACCAATTTCCGGTTCTTTGGTAAACAAATTTGGATGCAGGGTCGTGACGATCTGCGGAAGTTTGCTACTGTCTGCGGCGTTGTTTATAAGTGTGTTTGCTACAAGTGTGATCTACCTCTGCTTGTCACTAGGCGTACTGGGAGGTAGATATATTTATGTCATTGTGAGTTTTAGATGGCAAGTACATCAATATATAAAAAACAACCCCTCCTTTGTCTGTAATTGGGACTATAAGAAGGTAAAATGACAAGAATTCCATAGTTCTGTAAGTCATTGGTAGAATTAGAAGGTAAGTACATTGATGTAATATGAAGTATTCACTTTTTCTGTCTGTAATAAGAGATTTTAGTAACTAAGTAAGTACATCTGCATGATTACACGTATTCCCTATTTATGCCTGTCACTGGGGGTATTACTAGGTAAGTTAATCGCTATAACCAACTACAGTCGTTATTTGTCACTGTGAGTACCAGTTTATCGTTTATATCAATTACAACTGTCACAAGACGTACTAAGAGGTAAGTACATTGTTAATATCATTCACAACTGTCACTAAACGTACTAGGAGGTAAGTTCATTGTTAATATCAATCACAACTGTCACTAGACGTAATAGGAGGTAAGTGCATTGCAAATATCAATCACAACTGTTAATATCAATCACAACTGTCACTCGGCATACTAGGAGGTAAGTACTTGTTAATAGCAATCACAACTGTCACTCGACGTACTAGGAAGTAAGTACTTGTTAATAGCAATCACAACTGTCACTCGACGTACTAGGAGGTAAGTACTTGTTAATAGCAATCACAACTGTCACTCGACGTACTAGGAGGTAAGTACATTTTTAATAGCAATCACAACTGTCACCAGAGGTACTAAGAGGTAAGTTCATTGTTAATATCAATCACAACTGTCATTAGACGTACTAGGAGGTAAGTGCATTGCTAATAGCAATCACAACTGTCACTAGACGTACTAGGAGGTAAGTACATTGTTATTATCAATCAGAACTGCCATTCACTTGACGTACTAGGAGGTAAGTACATTGTTAATAGCAATCACAACTGCCACTAGACGTACTAGGAAGTAAGTACATTGTTAATAGCAATCACAACTGTCACTAGACGTACTAGGAGGTAAGTACTTGTTAATATCAATCACAACTGTGACTAGACGTACTAGGAGGTAAGTGCATTGCTAATAGCAATCACAACTGTCACTAGACGTACTAGGAGATAAGTGCATTGCTAATAGCAATCACAACTGTCACTAGACGTACTAGGAGGTAAGTACATTGTTATTTTCAATCAGAACTGTCACTAGACGCACTAGGAGGTAAGTACATCAGTGTAAAAAGCTTTATGTTCCAAATCAATCCAACTGAAAGATTTCTACATTTCTGCAGAGATCTGCAGCTTCCAGAATCCACACTTATTTGTTGCAATGTAAGTGCATATTATTGTACCATATTTGCAGTCGCACTTTTACATAATTTTATGTATTTAAGGCATTTCATTGGTCAAGGCCAACGTTTTCAAGACTTTTTATTTTTCGATAAAACCCGCTTGAGCTTGACTATTTATTTACGTTGTCTAGCGTAAACAAAGATTGCGGATTGTTGATAAGGACACTAGAAAATAAATCCATCAGCATTTGGTATTCGGTAATAATACAAACGAAAATGGCGTGCATCGCGGTTAAACTATTATTTAAATAATAAAATATAACACAAATAACAAAGTATTTTTTTTACACTTTCATTGTTTATAAACGTATGTTTGATTCAAAGCGTCTGCCAGAATTGCCAAATTAATTACATCGTACTCGCACCGTGTCGACAAAATGGCCGATTACGGCAATTTTGAGTTTGTGGTACCTTGTGACGACTGAATAAATCAAGAAGAAAAGCAGTCACTGTTTCACTCATTAATGCAAGATGTTGACGGATTTGCAGTCATTTTAACGCAGACAATTGAAGGTACGAAAATAAATATCATAGTACTGATTGAATGCATGTTTCAGTCAGTGTTTTCAATTTTAAAAATTAAATGCAAAATTTGCCTTGATAAACATATAAAAACAAGAAAATACAAGAAATTGTCTGTTAAAACTTCTTTTAATGTGTTTCAAATGTCGATAGTTTATAAATTATTTTTATGCATGTGTAAATACATGTTAATCAATGTACTTTAACAAAGGTTCCAGAGAAGGAGACGCTAACAACCGACCCACTGCCAACATAGACTCTCTCCTAACAACCGACCCACTGCCAACCACGGACTGTCTTGCAACAATCGACCCACTTCCAACCACAGAATCTCTCCTAACAACCGACCCACTGCCAACCACGGACTGTCTTGCAACAATCGACCCACTTCCAACCACAGACTATCTCCTAACAACCGACCCACTGCCAACCACGGACTGTCTTGCAACAATCGACCCACTTCCAACCACAGAATCTCTCCTAACAACCGACCAACTGCCAACCAAGGACTGTCTTGCAACAATCGACCCACTTCCAACCACAGAATCTCTTCTTACAACCGACCAACTGCCAACCAAAGACTGTCTTGCAACAATCGACCCACTTCCAACCACAGAATCTCTTCTAACAACCGACCCACTGCCAACCAAGGACTGTCTTGCAACAATCGACCCACTTCTAACCACAGAATCTCTCCTAACAACCGACCCACTGCCAACCATGGACTTGCAACAGTCGATCCACTCGTAATAGCAGAGTCGCTCTCAACAACAGAACGTCTCCCAGTCGAGGATCCGCTCCCACATAAAACCTATAAACCATGGCAAGAAGCCCATCCAGCAAAGAGGTTCAAATGTCTGGATGAAACGCCATTGAACACATTGGAAGTCATTTACCTAACAAAACACAAAATGGGGTGTTAGAGTTTTCAATGGTAAACAATAATTTAGATTATTTTCTGAATTACATTGATGCTGTATGCAATGAAGAAATTAGAAACTGAATAGTGTATTTTCTTTACTTTCTTTACTTTATCACATGTGAAAATAATATAATACAAATATATAAATTTGTAAGCATGTTTTTAGTTTTTGTAGAAGGGTGCCTTATCCGAAACCATTACAAATACACAGAAACTCATGAAATCTCAAAATTAAGAAACTGTATATGTCACAGTTGCCCGTTGGGTGCCAATGTAACAGGACGAGAAAAATATACAGCCAGTACGGTAGACATTTCGCTTACAGGGCGAATGCTCTACCGACTTAGCTAGCCAGATTGCTTGCATATATTTCTCTTTTTACGAAATAAGTACACACTGTGACACTCAGATTTCCTAAATATTGCTAAATTAGCGGCCCACATGTATAATTGAATGCCAGTATTATTATAGTTTTTTACTGTAATGAAATGTACCTTCAATGAATGTGTACTATATCTTTACCATACGCAACTTTATTAATAATATGATAACTGAATTCATTGATGAATCAATGTTGTTGCAAATTTAGCATCAATGAACAAAAATCAGTTTCATTACTCGTAAAAATATTGTGTTAATTATTGTCAGGACGAATTTTTAAATGCTTAAAAAATGCTTTATTTCTATAATGTAATCTTTTTTTCGGGTTAAAATCTAACTCTCTCTATTTGTTTGGACAAAAGCCGGGCTCTGTTAGCTCGGTTGGTAGCAAGCATATCTGACTATCAATGCAAGGGCCGCGAGTTGTAATCCCTTCCCGGCCACAATCTCTGTGGAATTGCGTGTATAATTTTATTTTGTTTGTTTCACCAGTGATTCAAGTGGAAAAGTTATCAGGTTCTCGTGGAGAAAGGTGTGGTTGAATATTGGTTCCCATGAAAGAGGGACCTGATTACACTGATCCTCTGTAATCCCACAATGGAATAAAAACAATGCTAAATATTAAATCAATACCTTCAATAAAAACAGGTGTATGTCGCTACAAGTGCTTTTAATTCTTACCCCCTCTCCCCAGATTCTAACAAGAAACTACTCATTTTCCATGAAATATTCACTTGATGAGACGAGCAATCTCCAATTTCATGTGTGTTATTCCTGCCAGTGATATATGCTATTAAGTCACTGTTTCTGCAAACGCCACACCCTTTATTGATAAAAAAAAACAGTGTTAAAAAAAAGAACACTGAAACCAAGATGTTTGTCCAATCAGTTTTAAATGTTATTCTTTTCAGAATGGTGCAGTTAGTGTTTAAGTAGTCTGATTGACTTTCTGGCAATTTCAACAATTGCCTGAGTCAATTATTGAGAACGTTCTATGCTGGAGTAACTCCAAAAAGCAGACAGCGCCACATGAACGATGAGCAGGCAAAAGAGTATCACAAGAACTCTATATGAAAAATGCCCGGTCAGCAATAAACATGCATCTTAAAGACATAGACAGAGATTTTGATATTGCGAAAGACAAAGTTTGTGAGAAAACTAACAGCATGCTAAGTGCAAAGATGAAGTTGAATTTGAAGCAGGGTTTATCACGACCGACAAAGCACTACCAAAGCATTGAGACCAAAGATTTTGAAAAAATACCTACCTACAAAATAACAACCCAGTTGTAATGCGGTTTAAAATGTGGTACATATTAGGGTATCACTTTGCCGCCCGAGGGATGAGTTTCACAACCAACTGAAAACAACGTCTTTAAAAGTTTTAAGAGACGACTCTGGCCTCGAATATATTACGTTCACACACGAAACCCACCGGAAAAACAACTAAGGTGGCCTCGAGTCAACAGCAGACTCTGAGGAAACACCATACAAACGAATGTATGCTACTGGGGGATCCATGTGTCCTGTAGAGTGTGTAAAATTGCGTTTAACAAAAACAGACCAAAAACCTACTCACCTATTTAACCAATGCAACCCAGCAGCTATTCATGATCCCGCAACTCCCATCTGGTATAAAGATGCCCCAGTAAAGGTGAAGCATGTTTCTAGTTTCATGCCAGATATTTGCAAATATGTTAGTGTTAAACGGTACACTGGCCATTCTATAAGGGCCACAGCAATCCAGGCCATGAATGATGTTGGCTTTGAAAGTCGGAATATTATGTTCATGGCAGACCACAAACGTGAAGAATCACTCAAAAATCATTCTCGCCGTCCTAGTACGACACGAAACAACATATTTTTTTTGTGTTTGAATCGGTAGCTACCGGTTGGAAAAACACCATGCCCGTTGCTGAACCTGTTCTCCATCCACCATCGGGCGTGCACTGCAGCCATCGTTTACTCAATCATTGTGTTTCCCTTCAACATCTCCGTGTCCTTATTCACAAAATTCTAGCACAGTCGCTCGTTTGTATAAATCGCAGATAAATCCAGACATTCATCAGTTGTCGGGATTTGTAACACATGGTTCATTCCACTTTGTTAACAACTAAATGAATAGATGACCCGTATAAATAAGTGGAGGAAACCCCATAGTGTTACAGAAAATTATAGTTCTTTACGATCTTCGTTGTTTTGTTATTGTTTCGAATATATTATCATCATTGGTTAATAAAATGTGTCGAATAGTGCATTTTATTTACTTTTTTCCCCAAAATGCGGAATGTGCATAGGCTGTTAGTGAATTTCAGTTAATATCAGATGTTATGTATTCATACGCGTTTACTACACAGCGGATAATTTTAAGTTTCCTTAATATATTTTCATTTAAGGGGTGTCTCAAAAAAAAAAAATTCTGCTTTTCATGCATGTGTAAAGTATGTTGAATCACACACAAATCTGACAAAGTCCTTCGGACTTTATTTGATTTATGCGTGCTTCGAAAAGTTTAATCCTATAATGAATGTTTGATCATTTGTATTAAAATCTTTAGAAACGTAGAGTTTTCATATTTTATGTTAAAATACACTAAGGAATCGCCTTTTGCATCGTTTAATCACCCGAGCCCCATTAGACTACCTCGTTAGATTACCTCCATAGATTACCTCCTTCCTGGGCAATATCCCTTACATTTTTTTTCTTTTCTTTAACAAATTGGAACTTTCAATTGTTGTGAAATATACTCGTGTTTTCTTGATTCTCTTCTCAGGTTTAGGTCTGAGCATGATGGTCATGACAGCATATTTGGTTTTGATCCAGTATTTTGAGAAGAAGAGGTCTTTAGCAATAGGACTTGCTGTGTCTGGCTCAGGACTGGGTGGATTTGCCTTCAACCCGTTGGTAAAGTAAGATTAAACATAGTATTTGATTTAAAATAACATTACAAGTAACAATGTTACTATTGATAACACTATCGCAGATATAACCCTGTGGCGGATTCGGAAAAGTGTTTACCATCGCTAACGAACAAATTCAAACTTTTCTAAATGTTTTTTGTAGCTTCTATTTCAATTTAGTTGTGCAAAATCAGACACGTTGATACATAAATAGTTCATGACAATTGTATATACATTTTTATAATTTCTTATAGAAAACGTGCAAAATTTCACATATAAGTTCTTTATGTATTCACATAGTTTAACAAACATTGATGAGAATCAACCTTTTAATAATTACAGAAGTGTTATCAAACTGATTTGCATTTATTATAATGCATAAACTGTAAAAAAAAAAAAAAAAAAAAAAAAAAATAACATATTAAACTGAGTGTCTGGTTTCAATTACTGAAGGTAAATAAATACATGAAAACAATCCGATTGTCACAAAATATTCAGCATTGAATTTCTTATCTGAACTTATTGGTTTGAAAAGGAAGTAATGCTCTATCGAGTTCTAAAAACAATAAATAATTATTCTTTTTAAGGTCTAGTCGTGATAATGAGTAGTTAAATATTGTACTAGATTGAAGTAAAAAAATCAAAGAAAATATAAAAAACACTCTGGGGAGGGGGAATGGAACTGATATGATTAATATGTCTTTACAAATTATAGGTGTATTTGAAATGAAACAAATGTGTATAAATAAAATTTGAAAGAGTAACATGTAAAATGTTTCAAAGCTATACCAAGGTATTAGTGGCTCATTATCATTCCAAATTATATCAAAAGTATGTAGTTTACAATTTATTTTTGCAAGATACCGTTCTGTATCATACATACTTATAATTCTAAAATTTAATGTTTTTTTAAGCTGAAATTTTTCTATTTTGTCATTGATTTAAGAACGGTGCAAAACCTATTTATCTTCATCATAGGAACTTTTCCAAAATGTCGGATATAATGTTATTTTAGATATTAAAACAAATGTTAAACAGAGAGATGTTCCATACAATTTTAGGTTTCGACAGCATAACATGCAGCGAACTGATAAAGGGACCGTGTGGTGTAACTGAAATATTATTAGATCATAAAGAAAACTATGGTCTGAGATTTGCAAATAAGTTCACAACATATAAAAGATTATTTCTGGAATAGAGAATGTACACTGCCAATGTCGGTACGCACTTGATTATGTGTAGTGTTTATTAAAACTTACTTAAGATTATAATATATGTTGAAGTGTACAAACTGACCGAACCAAAATGTTAACGGTGAGGTGTGATTCTACCTACATATACATGTATGTATATTTTTGCGTAAAATACTGTTTTGACATTGCAAGGTGGATTAGAGAAGAATCCCTTTATAATTTGCCTTTACATAATAAATACATCATCTAAACATTTTTATTGATTGGCAAAGAACGAACGCTAAGGTTAGAAATGGAAGTATTTCTTGCGTACTACTGACATTGAAATACTGCATACAGGAGGAACTGATGAATGGACACAAGGTACGCTGACCCGCCCACTTCATCAAAATAAGAAAAATGTTATTTTAGGATTTCTTACCGATCTCCATTAAACAATCAGATAAAAAATTTCATTCGTTTCTGCCTTGAGGTATATTTTTATGAATAGAAATATTAACTTTTGTTCAGGAGTATGGCCTACCTTATTTTTATGAGATGTCCGTTTGCTTGTACCACTCGTGAACTCAAAGTAACCGAGCCCACTTGGTTGGTTCTATGAGATTTCCCTTAGCTAGTATCACTTATGAACTCAACGTAACCAAGCCTCGTATAGTCGCTACTTGGTTTGTTCTATGAGATGTCCTTTTGCTAGTACCACTCATAAACTCCAAATTACTGAGCCTCGTTCAGTCGCTACTTGGTTATATTCTGTACTTTCAACTACAATTTTATCATGTAGATTTGTATTTATTGATAGTAAACCTATTTTACAATTAACGCAATCAATAAGTTTGGCCAATGCTTTTGTTTTGATGCGATGGTATAAATCAACTTCAACTTTGTAATATTTTGTTTAAGTGTACAAAGGCTCAACTACGGTGTCCCGTTGGCGGCCATCGCGGCATATTTTTTTGAATTAAGTAAAGTCGAAACAACAAAACTAAGATGATGAAAAGTTCAAAAACGAAACTACGATGTCGACTTTTCACCATCGTAGTTTCGTTGTTTCGAGTTTTCACCATCGTAGTTTTGATTTTTTACCACCGTAGTTTCGACTTTTCTCCATCGTAGTTTCGACTTTTCCCCATCGTTGTTTCGACTTTTCACCATCGTTGTTCACCATCGTTGTTTCGACTTTTCACATCGTAGTTTCGACTTTTCCCCATCGTTGTTTCGGCTTTCACCATCGTAGTTTCGACTTTTCACCATCGTTGTTTCGACTTTTCACAATCGTAGTTTCGACGTTTTCTATAATCTAGTGCCTGTCTGCTTACCTGCAGCGATTCTTCAATGAATATTAATATTCCCAGCGATAATTGTCTGCCATTCTACGTCACATATCATGATATGAAATGACTGACTGACTGACTGACTTTGTTGAAATGTAAACATGCAAAACATTCCGTTGGGTTATTGTACTGATTAAATTAAAAATCAAAACATCGTGCTGTAAAATCAGTTATAAAATCTACTCTTCAACAAATCAACAATTCTATCTTACACTTTCTGATTTTAAAAGTAGGATTGATTGAAAATTACCTAAGATGTAACGCGTATCATTATGCATGTATAATGTGTACCCAAATAAACTGTAGCATAACAAAGTGTGTTACGCTTTCATGTATAAATTTGTTAAATTTTAGAATGAAATGTTAAGAATTACATCTGTCATCTAGCAGATTGTCAACATGATAAGTTTGTAATTTTCGCAGCGAACAACCTCCATGCATAACATCAGTTTATGTCTTATTGTTCATAAGCGATTAACCCTACGTTTTTGTAAGTGTAGCTATATGATGGTGAAAAGTTGAAACTGCGATGGTGAAACAAGTCGAAACAACATGGTGAAAAGCCGAAACTATGATGGTGAAAATCGAAACTATTATGGTGAAAAGTCGAAATTACGATGGTGAAAACGCAAAACTACGATGGTTAAAAGTCGAAACAACGAAACTACGATGGTGAAAG
Source organism: Panopea generosa (assembly GCA_029582155.1). Taxonomy (NCBI): domain Eukaryota; kingdom Metazoa; phylum Mollusca; class Bivalvia; order Adapedonta; family Hiatellidae; genus Panopea; species Panopea generosa. Next base: position 24,613,403 of record CM055908.1, on the reverse strand, counting down.
TCGAAACTACCATCATGGTTTCGACTTTTCAATGTCGCAGTTTTGACTTTTCACCATCGTAGTTTCGACTTTTCACCATCGTAGTTTCGTTGTTTCGACTTTTCATCATCGTAGTTTCGTTGTTTCGACTTGACTTAAGTAAAAAAAAATATGCCACGATGGCTTCCAACGGGACACCGTACTAAACAACATTAAATTATAATATATATTTTATTAGCTGTCTGTTGGAGACATACTCCTGGCGAGGAACATTACTGATTCTATCCGGGATCATCATGAACGGTGTAGTCTGCGGCACAGTAATGAGATCCATACAGACACGCAACAATACCCAATACCCAAACGACAGTGAAACAAGGGACGAAACACAACTTGACAACGAACAGCTTGTAAATATAAGATCAGTGAATGATTCGAAAGAAGCCCAGACGGACAAAACAAAAGCAAAGACATACTTTGAAAAAAGATATGTTTGCGAAATAATTACAGAATTTCGTACCTTTTGTTCAAGTATTTTCATGATATCTCTTCTTAAAAATAGAAGATTCTTTCTGTTTGTACTATTCAAAATATTTTTCAACGTTTCTACTATGGTGCCGTTTACCTATGTTCCGGATATGACGTTCGTTAAAGTAGAAAACGTGACGCGAGATGACGTCGTCTGGATTATGAACGCAATGAGTCTGGCAAATGTCATTAGTCGTATCCCTATAGGCATTATAGCAGACTTAAAACTCATTTCAAACATATCACTAATATCGATTTCGTGTATGGTAGCGGGAGTATCGTGTGCAGTGATGCCGTTCTGTCAGTTGTATGGGCTGTTAATCACCGTCTGCATATGCTTTTCTATCAGTATGGGTAAGAACAATTACGATTTTTACAATATACTAGATCTAAATGGATCGGAAAAACCACCCCTCCCCCAACCCACCCACACCCACACCCACAATAACAAACTAAAAAAAGATAAAATAACTTATTTCTCTATAAAGTATTTGAAGGCTGTTTTAAAATTATTCTTAATATCACATCTTGTTTCAAGTTGGCTAATACCAGTCAGAATTATTTCTTGTTATTTCATATTGTAGGCTTACACATTTCTCAATTTGTTTTAAAAACTGAAAGCTTTACTACCTTCGAGTGATCGTTTTTATCCCACTTTTAGATAAATAACACTCGAAGTATTTTCGTAATAGTTTATGTTCTTGATGTTATTTTTCTCTAAACCGGATCATCCGCGACCGAGTGGTGAAAGGCGCTGTCATCTGAAGGCCATTTACCTCTCAATCCGTGACCTAGTGGCCGTCTGATGGCTACCGTTACGGCCGTGGGTTCCAGCCCAACTCGGTCCAAAAAAAAATATGTGAAAAACTGAACTAGTTACGATGGTTCCACTCGGGCTCCTTCTGATGTTTTCTTCTAACAATAAAACCGGATATGACGTAGCTAGATAACATATATAACTTGCCATGTGTTGAATAAGACGTTAAACCCTACTTAAAAATAAAAGCTGATTTGACATACGTATACCATACTCTATTCACATTTTCAAAGCGAAGGAGTAAATCAAAAGTATAAAAACAAAAAATGATGTTTTGAAGAATTACATATCTAATTGTTTCTTTGTGTTTAAACGTTGACTTAATTACATAGGTTCGCAGGTTTGCACATTACTGAAATTTCGGATCGCGTCTTCTGTATTTTTCCAATAACAATTTGACCCATTATCTGACTTTAATATTGCTGGTACGACAATCAAACTGATAAAGATGTTGACAATTTTAAATAGAATCATAATATAGATTTGTTCTGAATTATTTAAAACAGAATAAGAAAACATAATCACAAAACAACTGATAATAAGATAATTTACTGGTTTGAACAAAAGCGTTTTATTAATCATAGGAATAAAAAACACGCAAAAATATAAAGGAGAAAGGTATCCATAGATGTGATTTTAAAAATATCTTTATTTTCTTAAAAGGATAAAAAAAAAAAACTTATTCCGAGAGTAAACTTTCTTAAATTCTAAAAAAAATCTGTTAGTTCAGGAGGAGTTGTGTTTGTGAAATTATGAAAACGCCAAATGTGCAGACATAAATTCAATAAAAACAAAAAAAAATGTTCATGATTATAAATGACACCAGTGGTTGTTTGGTTCTTCAATATAACGAGTCTACTCACAAGACGGCGATACAAAATTTCCAGTTAGGGATTCGCCGTGAATCGTAAATCGCCAACTACCAACCAGCTGCCAGTTGGGGATTCAGATTTAATATTAATTTACATACATTTTTGATTGATTATATTTTTAAACATATTAACACGAGTAAAATATGTAAATCAAATAGTAATTATAATAACGAATCTGAATCCCCAACTGGCAGCTGGTCGGTAGTTGTTTTTTCAAATCCCCAACTACTAACTGCGAACTACCTACTAACTTTACAGTCATAGTAATTTATCATTGTTTATATATGTCTCTAGTTCAGGCAAATAATTGTGCAAAAACATCAGTGTTGGAGACACAGATATCAGCAATTGTCACGTGCTCTATAGATATATCTACACGTACAACCTTACTAGCGGTATTACATTTGACAATATTGTTTTTGAGAATTAGTAATAATGAAAACCTAGTTGTAAAGTTGTACAGTTGTGAAGGATACGTATTTTATTTATTGATTTGGCTGTGATGTTTTCAGCATCTGCTCTGGTGCTTGTACCTGTTGCGTTGTGCGAATCGTTTGGAGATTACGTTATTGCAAACTCCTTTGGATTGTATTTGTTCTTCGGCGGTATTTCCACCATGTTAGGAACTCCTCTTGCAGGTGAGTGTTTATATTTCAGGTGATCCCGAAAAAATAAGTAATAATTTTGAGTGGCACCGCTCTATGCACATGTATGGACAAAGAATGGTGAGATTTGATAAAAATGTATCGAGGAAATAGAGATTAACACATAAAACATAGAAACTATGGTTTAAATTTTATCAACAGAGACCGCGGCGTGGTCTAGTGGTAGAGCGTCCGCCTTGCATGCGGAAGGTCGTGGGTTCAATCCCCGGCCGGGTCATACCAAAGACTTTAAAAATGGTACTAGAAGCTTCCTCGCTTGACGCTCAGCATTTAGAGGAGAGTTCTAGGTCTGGTCGGCCAGGTGTCAGTATACTGTGACTGGGTGGGGTATCATACCATATGTGTCTGCGGCATGATACACCTGTGTGAAAGCGCTTACAATACTGTCTTAAGTAGACACCGTCGCGATATGACTAAAAAAATGTTGAAAGCGACGCTAAACACCATACAACAAAATAAAATTATCCACAGGTGTCCTCTAAAGTAAATATTAATATGTATTATATACCAAGTTTGGTTGATCTAAACGAAATATTATACTAGTTTTAAGAAATAGAGTAAAGTTTTATTATGTTTCTTTTTAATTGCTATCGCGGTACTAGTAATCAAGGTAAAAAACAGAACGATTTAGTTTATACTAGTTTGTTTAAGCACGATTGCTGCGAAAACTCAGAACTTAAATGAACCGCTCTCGAGTCCGCTTCCTGAGAGTTGTTTTATGAGAGGAATCGGGTAGGGCGGGGGATCAAACCCGCAACCTCTGAAACACATTAACTTACCATTTTGTAAATTTGGTTATTATCCGGAGAGGTCAATGTCACCTGATAATATACTGCATGGTTTGAAATAGATCTACCCATTAGGCAAAAATTTACTAATTTTGGTGATTCAAATACTTTGAAAGAAACGGATGTTAATTTTCTCGAATTTAAAAATACTGCATTGTTTGGAGTAGCATTACCCATTATGTATCGCCCTCCATTACCATTCTCCGAAGTAAATTAGCTCAACTCCGAGCTAGAAAGTATTTGAACTGTTTTGTGTGAAAGCAGTAAAATCGTGGAAACAATAAAATCGTTTTATATTGAAAATCGTATATTCCAAATTCTGTATTATTAATTTACAATTTCAGATTATTGATTGAATATTTAGCGTCATTGTTTATGCCATCGAGGGCTAATGGATCAGTTAACATAACACTGAGCTGTTTCCTGGGATCCTTGAAGGTTAACCAGCACTCGAGCACATCCAATCTCCGCAAGTTACTGCTAACTTTCCCGCTTGAATCAGCGGCGAGAGACGATTGATATTGAGACACAATAATGTCGTATATCAATCATCAAAGAGACTGTTGCCAGGCGGGGATTCGAACTCACGACCCCTGGATTTGTAGTCAGACGCGTTACCGACTGAGCTAATAAGTCTCGGCACCTTCAGATTAGAAAACTGGATTTACGTTAATACAGTATTCAATAAAACAATACCAGCTTATTCGGATCTAAGTGTCTGTTGAGTATCGAAAGGGGAGACAAATATAGTTTTAATATTTTAATTACATATCTTCGATACCGTACACGTAATAGATAGAGGACGTGATATTATTTCCATATTTTATTTAACAATTAAGAAAGTTGTTATTTTATTTTCAGGCTGGCTGTTTGACTTAAAGGGTTCTTACGAGTTATCGTTCCTCCTTGGCGGTGTTGAGTTTGTTTTAGCAGGGTTATGTCTCCTGGTAGTTCCGTGTGTAAAACCTCGTACAGAGACACTAAAGTCAACACCTCTCGCCAACAAAAAATAATAAAATATTTATAATAAGATATTTCTGTTTTTCTGTTCTAGCTTATCTGAGACAAAATCTCAGAGCAAGGTATTCTGATCACAGCATATCTGACGTCCGTCTGTCTGTATAATAAATGATAAATGATAATGTGTATTTTTGATAAATTGTGTTTTAACATACCTGGGCAAACCTCGTGGTGAGCTCAACTGGGCGTCATGTGTCCGTCGTCATTCTAGTAACTATTTTTGTGCGCACGAAAGCATCTGCATTTGTCTTATAGTAGTTATATGCAGAACTTATATACAGTGATTATATGATCATAATATACCTACATGTATCTTATAGTAGTTATACGCAGTACTTATATACAGTGATTATATAGTCATAATATACCTACATGTATCTTATAGTAGTTATACGCAGAACTTATATACAGTGATTATATAATCATAATATACCTACACGTATCTTATAGTAGTTATACGCAGTACTTATATACAGTGATTATATAGTCATAATATACCTACATGTATCTTATAGTAGTTATACGCAGTACTTATATACAGTGACTATATAATTATGATATACCTACATATATCTTATAGTAGTTATACGCAGTACTTATATACAGTGATTATATAATAATAATATACCTACATGTATTTTATATTAGTTATATACAGTGGTGATATAACAACAACATATCTACATTTGTCGTATGGTAGTTATATACAATAGTTATATTCAGTGGTTATATAACCATAACATATCTACATTTATCTTATATTAGTTATATACAGTGGTTATATAACAATAACATATCTACATTATCTTAAATTAGTTATATACAGTGGTTATATAACAATGACATATTTACATTTATCGTATAGTAGTTATATACAATAGTTATATACAGTTGTTATATAACCTTAATATATCTACATTTATCTTATATTAGTTATAAACAGTGGTTATATAACAATAACATATCTACATTGATCTTATAGTATTTATATACAGTGGTTAAATATCCATAACTTGACATATCTTCATTTATCCTATAGTATCTATATATAGTGGTTATATACAGTGGTTAAAAACCCATAACATAATTATCTACATTTATCTTACAGTAACTGTATACAGTGGTTATATACAGTGGTAAAATACCAATAACATATATACTTTTAGCTTATAGTAGTTATATGTAGTTATATAACAATAACATATCTACATTTATTTTATAGTAGTTATGTACAGTGGTTATATAACAATAACATATCTACTTTTATCTTATAGTAGTTATATGTAGTTATATAACAATAACATATCTACATTTATCTTATAGTAGTTATATACAGTGGTTATATAACAATAACATATCTACTTTTATCTTATAGTAGTTATATGTAGTAGTTATAGAACAGTAACAACTCTGTTACTGGCAGTTTTAATTTGGCATCCATCAAACTTACAAAGTATTTATATAACCATAATATCTCGGACAAGTTCATTAATGGTCAAATCGCGGAATAATTAATATCGAAAGCCCAGGATCGTCAAACATTGTGTTTTATCATCTAACAATTGCAGTTTTCATTTTATCTTCATCAAACGTACACAATAGTTATACAATCAAATATATTTCAAACAAGTTCTTTAACTCGTCAAATCACAAAAATGAAGTCATATGAGTTATGACTCTTTAATCGTCAAACATACGTTATTTGCACCGTGTTATTTGACGACGTGTGCACTCTGCCATGCAGAGTAATCATTGATTCCTTCCCCCATATTTTCACAGTAGTACTTCCAAGAACGACCCAAATTAGATAATGAGACACAATGTTTTAAAGACAGAAACAGACCAGATTTTTCGTTTGCCTTATTTCAATATAGTGCAATATGTTCTGCAATAGCGGCAAGGCAGGCAGATGTATTTGTAACGATTTAGAAAAGGATGGTAGTAGTGCAAATTTGTTCTAAGACGCACTTTATATGGTTAGTTTAGTTTAAACTTATTTATTTTACTTCGATTGTGAAACAAGTTCTTACAACTTAGGCAAATCCCGCTCGAAGTCTTCCTGGTTAGAACTAGTACTAAGCATATGCGGAAAAGTGTCTTGCACAAGGACACCGCACATAACCGCGGTTTCTCTAATGTAACATAAGAATTGAGTACAGGATGGATTATTTTTCGTGTTTATTCTCAACATCTCTACTTGAACGATAAAAATGTTGGATATATTTATTTACAAACTCAGATTCGGTTGAATGTAAATATATTTTAGCTGTCTGTAGAATGGATAAAGCTCTCCCGATTTGGTCTGTTAAATGGCAATGTTGGGAAAGCCTCATTTGATCACGTTGATTGGTCAATTGCTTCAACTGAAAGTTTTAATGACGTCACAATATATATATATATATATGATGTATATATGTCTTATAGGACAGTTTAACCAAAAAATACTATTAATTCAATATTATTACAAACTACCAGTAGTTTCAAACAAATACCATCATAATTATTGAATTGTGACACCTGATCATGGTGTGAAACACTATGAAGTTCATGCATTGATATATGTGTCGTACAAAACTTCTGTTTGATACGAGATTGTAATGGTACAAACCTCTGCAATTCCTCTGTGGTATTATCATAAAAACGGTAACACCTAGGTGCAATATAACTTCTTTTATTCACAAAAAAAATACAAAACTGTACAAACCATATTTAGATCATATTTCTCTAGAAATGGCGCTGTCTTGGTTGGTAAATGATAGGATTTTTTTAAAAATAGACAAAAAATAGAAACCTTCTTTCACCAGAAATACAGATCTATTTATCGTACCTTTAATCGTAATGTTAAAGTCTAGAACGCATTTCTCCCCTCATGTTTAAATTACCTGCGACCTTTGTTGTTCTTTATGTATAAAATAAAAAATGAGCATTAAAATTTGTTTCTTCTTTAAAAATGTATTTTCCTTATTTTAATGCTCATTTTTTTAATGAATGGCATTATTTATATATTTTGAACATTTTGACAGCATGTTTGAATTGTGAATTTAGAAAAAAAAAATTGATGCTTGGAAATTGGTGCATGAATACATGATTTCGGAAGTCTACTTTCACTTTATCAACAGTGTACACACTGAGTAGAAAAACATATCTTATATGACACATGGCCCCTTCTTTTCTTATCATAGTTTTGTAAAGCAGAGGTTGGCAAACAGCATAATGTAAGTTTCACTTATTTCATTCATTCTCTATAAATGACAAGACTTCAAACTTTTATTATTTACTATAGAATAAAAAACAAACAATCAATGGCTGGCTTACAGTTTAGAACAAACATATCAGTCCGCCGCCATAATAGCGATGCACCGGTACAGGTGGTTTTGACACTAATTGTACACCATATATGTTAGAAAATAATAAATCAAGCGTTTCTATATGCTTAACACAATACACCTTTAATCGATGTTCCGGCAGGACCAATGGTTGAGGGAATTTTTATTGATTGTTCACATGTAAGATGACACCCGTGTTTTTCGCGGTTATAAACACATTCATGCATTGTACTATATTACACAGTTTACGTTGAAACAGCGTGGTCTAAAGAAATACTAAAAAAACATAACTACTTTTTATTTGATAATTTCATAGTGATTATAATAGGATTTCAACGTTATTGTTTGGAAGTAATATAACTTGCAGGTATGTGTACAGGTTTATTTATATTGGTATCATTTGTTAATCTAAAATTCACGAGTTTTTACTAATACTTTAGATGAACCACTTAGATAAGTGTAATTATTTTGGTAAGATTGTCTAAAACATTAAAATTAAATTTAATTAATACCTGAAATGCTATTATTAAATAGTCAACTTGCCGTAACTGGCGTAACTAGAAAGTTTGCAGCCAGCGTGACAGTTCGTGTCATGGCGCTGAGACATGTTCAGATACGTCAGTAATTACTGACAATAATTATAATGGTGTATGTTATACATAGTAACGAGGAATGATATCTGTACAAGGTCTTGATAGTTACAAGGAATATGACAAAGAAACAAACGATGGTTATCATCAACATGTGCGACAGTAACATGTGGAACAGAAATCACAAGATAAATATGTAAAAGAAAATAATGAAACGAGAGAGATAAACAGAGAGAGAGGGAAGGAGGGAGAGAGAGAAAAAGAGAGAGAGAAAGAGAGAGAGAGAGAAAGAGGGAGGGGAAGAGAGATATAGAGGATGTGGATAGGGAACGGAGTGGGAGGGGGAATACATGTAATGGACAGGCGCAAACTTCACCGTCAATTTAATTGAATTTACATTGTATTACACCAGCATCTCCGTCCCACACAGAGGATGTGTGTGTGATGGTAGGGGTGGCTCTTTATGCCACTCTGTCAAACAAACATCATAAAAAGTCACATAACACCTACAAAACGTAATACCTGGGAGGGTGGGAGGAAATCCCTACCCTCAAATCATGCGTCGACCTTACACTATATATATATATGTTATTAAGATCTCGTCATATGTACAATTGTAGAATACAGTATCAAAAACAAATGATATATCAACAACATATGCCATTCTAAAAAGAAATTACAAGAGATGGAGATTGACAGGTCACCGAAGTGCCGCTGTTTTTTCTATTAATAAGTACCCAAGGCCACATAATACTTATCAATATGGCGGCTTAAATATCACATTAATATAACGAACACAGATATTTACAAGTAATAAAACTTGAAAAAGTACTGCCAATCTTGACTATTGTCTAAAATTATTTAAAAAGAAAATTAACTACAATTTGACTCCTTGAATATAAGCACTATAGCGCAACTTTCAAAATGTTTTAAAAAATAGAATATCACCTCGAATCAGATTCGAAATAAATTGATTAGCAGTAAGTTTCAAACAACTCTAAAATATGAAAATTGAATTGCTTAGAAATTAAATTGACATTATTTATATGGATAAGAATTATGAATTTGTAGTATTTTGAAACAATTGGGAAATAGTATGCCTGCGATCTATATGCAGTATTGACTGTCAATAATAAAGGCACTTGACCGGTCACAATGAATTACTCTAAACTTGTGATAAACACATGAATTGCCTTTAACAAAAAAAAAACATATCTGCATATAATGAAAATATCAGTGCATACTGACTTTATGTGTAATGTGTAAACCGTTCAATATTGACAATTTGGATTTTATCCTATTGCGGGTAAATCAATAATGAACGTTTGCACAACGCGTGTCTGTGTTTACAACACCTCTTTCAACACAGTTTAATAATGCTAAAGCTACACGCAGTATGTCCTTGATGAATGGGTAGTAAATAGTTGGTGTATGGTTGAAACTTAATAGGCTTTTGTGAAACATCAACATGAACACTTAGATATTATCACGTAAGACAGTTTGAAAGACACTAACCACAGCGTTGAAATTTAGAAGTTTTAGTACAACGCTCACTTATGAACAATGTAACGGTGTTCCATTTGGACCATCGCATTTTTTTCTTTCTGAACCCCATACCACGAAAGTCGAAAGTCGAAACTACGATGGTGAAAGTCGAAATCACGATGGTGCAAATACGAAACTACGATGATGAAAACGCAAAATCACAAAACTACGATGGTGAAAACGCGATGTAATTTCGCGTTTTCACCATCGTAGATTAGACTTTCGACTTTCATCATCGTACTTTCGACTTTCACCATCGTACTTTCGACTTTCGACTTTCAACTTTCATCATAGTACTTTCGACTTTCATCATCGTAGTTTCGACTTTCACCATCAAGATTTCGACTTTCATCATCGTGGTTTCGACTTTCACCGTCAAGATTTCGACTTTCATCATCGTGGTTTCGACTTTCACCATCGTAGTTTCGATCTTCGACCTTCGACTTCCTGTTGCGCATATGCAATGCGATCTCAATACAATAATTACAATGGATGGCTGTATCTCAAGATATTTTGAAAGCGGATACTCCTACAAAGAAATTATGGTGATGGTTAATGTATCAACGGGTATTTGAATCAATATTTATAAAAGCATACCTTCATCAGACGACATGACTTGTTGATAAAACATGTGCGTGTGAATACCATGCGCAACAGGACGTCGAAGGTCGAAGGTCGAAACTACGATGGTGAAAGTCGAAACCACGATGGTGAAAGTCGAAACTACGATGATGAAAGTCGAAACCACGATGGTGAAAGTTGAAACTACGATGATGAAAGTCGAAAGTACGATGGTGAAAGTCGAAACCACGATAGTGAAAGTCGAAACTACGATGATGAAAGTCGGAGGTCAAAACTACGATGGTGAAAGTCGAAACCACGATGGTAAAAACACGAAATTCCATCGCGTTTTCACCATCGTAGTTTCGTGATTTCGTGTTTTCATCATCGTAGTTGAGTATTTTCAATATCGTGATTACGACTTTCACCATCGTGGTTGTGACTTTCGACTTTCACTATCGTAGTTTCGCGCTTTCATCATCGTAGTTTCAACTTTCATCATTGTGGTTTCGAGCATCGTGGTTTGGGGAAAAAATAAAAATACGATGATCCAAACGGAACACCGTACAATGTACTCGTTATTACCATTTAAGAGCGTATTATAAGTTTCGTCACCTGGTAATCCTGATAAACTAAGTACTCGTTATTACCACTTAGGAGCGTATAACAAGTTTTGTCACCTTGTAATTCTGATAAACTACGTACTCGTTAGTCCTATTTAGGAGCGTATAACAAGTTTCGTCACCTAGTAATCCTGATAAACTATGTACTCGTTAGTACTATTCAGGAGCGTATAACAAGTTTTGTCACCCAGTAATCCTGATAAACTATGTACTCGTTATTACCACTTAGGAGCGTATAACAAGTTTTGTCACCTTGTAATCCTGATAAACTTCGTACTCGTTATTCCCATTTAGGAACGTTTAACAAGTTTTGTCACCTTGTAATCCTGATAAACTACGTACTCGTTATTCCCTTTTAGGAGCGTATAACAAGTTTTAGTTTATACTTATTTATTTAAGCTCGATTGCGATGAAAGCTCAGAGCTTATATGAACCGCTCTCGAGTCCGCTTCCTAGGTAGAACCAGTACTGAGTGTTGTTTTATGAAAGGCATTGTGTCGACCAAGGGATCGAACCGCAACCTCTGGCGTGAGCGGCCAACACTCTATCCATTAAATTACCGCCCCGCCTGTTACAGGTTTTGTCATCCAGTAATTCTGATAAACTACGTACTCGTTATTACCACTTAGGAGCGTATAACAAGTTTTGTCACCGGGTAATCCTGATAAACTACGTACTCGTTATTCCTATTTAGGAGCGTATAACAAGTTTTGTCACCTAGTAATCCTGATAAACTATGTACTCGTTATTCCCACTTAGGAGCGTATAACAAGTTTGTCACCGGGTAATCCTGATAAACTATGTACTCGTTATTCCTATTTAGGAGCGTATAACAAGTTTTGTCACCTAGTAATCCTGATAAACTATGTACTCGTTATTCCTATTTAGGAGCGTATAACAAGTTTTGTCACCCAGTAATCCTGATAAACTACGTACTTGTTATTCCCATTTAGGAGCGTATTACTATAACAAGTTTTGTCACCGGGTAATCCTGATAAACTACGTACTCGTTATTCCTATTTAGGAGCGTATAACAAGTTTTGTCACCTAGTAATCCTGATAAACTACGTACTCGTTATTCCCACTTAGGAGCGTATAACAAGTTTGCCACCGGGTAATCCTTATAAACTACGTTCTCGTTATTCCCACTTAGGAGCGTATAACAAGTTTGTCACCGGGTAATCCTGATAAACTACGTACTCGTTATTCCTATTTAGGAGCGTATAACAAGTTTTGTCACCTAGTAATCCTGATAAACTATGTACTCGTTATTCCCACTTAGGAGCGTATAACAAGTTTGTCAACGGGTAATCCTGATAAACTATGTACTCGTTATTCCCACTTAGGAGCGTATAACAAGTTTGTCACCGGGTAATCCTGATAAACTATGTACTTGGTACTCCCATATTTAGGAGCGTATAACAAGTTTGTCACCTAGTAATCCTGATAAACTATGTACTCGTTATTCCCACTTAGGAACGTATAACAAGTTTGTCACCGGGTAATCCTGATAAACTATGTACTTGGTACTCCCATATTTAGGAGCGTATAACAAGTATTGTCACCTAGTTATCCTGATAAACTATGTACTCGTTATTCCCAATTATGAGCGTATAACAAGTTTGTCACCAGGTAATCCTGATAAACTATGTACTCGGTACTCCGATTTAGAAGTGTACAACAAATTTGTCACCTAGTAATCCTGATAACCTATTTACTCTTACTCCCATTTAGAAGTGCATAACAAGTTTTGATTACTTTATAAACCAAATACTCATTAAAAACTTTATTTTATGTTTAGAAACGTACCGGATGGATGTGCATGTGTGTTTATGCACCTAAGATTGTTCTCTTTGAAACATATGATCATTTCCCTAGGAAAGATATTACAACTCTGTTTGTTTCCCTTTGAATGAGCCGGGCCCGATTAGCTCAGTCGGTTACGCGTCTGACTATCAATCCAGAGGTCGTGAGTTCGAATCCTCCGCCCGGCAACAGTCTCCGTGATGATTGATATACGACATTGTACCTCATTATCATCCGTCTCTCACCACTGATTCAAGTGGGAAAGTTATCAGTTACTTGCGGAGATGGGATGTGCTCGAGAACTGTTTAATCCCAGGAAACAGTGGTCTGTTAGCCCTCGATGGCATAACAATGCCGCTAAATATTCAATCAATCACCCTTTGAATGAGGCAAGCAGGTCTATACAGCTATGTGAGTTCCCTTTCAGACATATGTCTTACTGTTCATACACCTTTGCTTTTTTTCTCGTTTACACATGCTTGTCTGTTTTCCTTTGACACTTGTGTGTTTTATACAGCCCTGTTTGTTTCTCCCAAACACATGTATGTACATATAAAGCTCTGTTTGTTTCCCTTTGACATCTAGTTATTGTGTAAGATTCGTGACTTTCTGTTAGCTGAAATGTCACCCAGTCACAACTACCTAGTTATTGTAGAAGATTTGTGTCCTTCTGTTAGCTTATAAAGTCACCAACCAAACTCTGGCCCGTATCTAGTTTTTGTAGAAGATTCGTGTCCTTCTGTTAGCTTATAAAGTCACCAACCAAACTCTGGTCCGTATCTAGTTTTTGTAGAAGATTCGCGTCCTTCTGTTAGCTGATATAGTCACCAACCAAACTATGGTCTTTATTTAGTTATTGTAGAAGATTCGTGTCCTTCTGTTGGTTTATAAAGTCACCAACCCAACTCTGGTCTTTATTTAGTTATTGTAGAAGATTCGTGTCCTTCTGTTAGCTTATAAAGTCACCAACCCAACTCTGGTCTATATCTAGTTATTGTAGAAGATTCGTGTCCTTCTGTTGGCTTATAAAGTCACCAATCCAACTCTGGTCTTTATTTAGTTATTGTAGAAGATTCGTGTCCTTCTGTTAACTTATAAAGTCACCAACCCAACTCTGGTCTATATCTAGTTATTGTAGAATATTCGTGTCCTTCTGTTAGCTTATAAAGTCACCAACCCAACTCTGGCCCGTATCTAGTTTTTGTAGAAAATTATCGTCCTTTTGTTAGCATATAAAGTCACCAACCCAACTCTGGCCCGTATCTAGTTTTTGTAGAAGATTCGTGTCCTTCTGTTAGCTTATAAAGTCACCAACGCAACTCTGGTCTATATTTAGTTTTTATAGAAGATTCGTGTCCCTCTGTTAACTTATAAAGTCACCAACCCAACTCTGGTCTATATCTAGTTATTGTAGAAGATTCGTGTCCTTCTGTTGGCTTATAAAGTCACCAACCCAACTCTGGTCTTTATTTAGTTATTGTAGAAGATTCGTGTCCTTCTGTTAACTTATAAAGTCACCAACCCAACTCTGGTCTATATCTAGTTATTGTAGAATATTCGTGTCCTTCTGTTAGCTTATAAAGTCACCAACCCAACTCTGGCCCGTATCTAGTTTTTGTAGAAGATTAGTGTCCTTTTGTTAGCATATAAAGTCACCAACCCAACTCTGGCCCGTATCTAGTTTTTGTAGAAGATTCGTGTCCTTCTGTTAGCTTATAAAGTCACCAACGCAACTCTGGTCTATATTTAGTTTTTATAGAAGATTCGTGTCCCTCTGTTAACTTATAAAGTCACCAACCCAACTCTGGCCCGTATCTAGTTTTTGTAGAAGATTCGTGTCCTTCTGTTAGCTTATCAATTCACCAACGCAACTCTGGTCTATATTTAGTTTTTATAGAAGATTCGTGTCCTTCTGTTAACTTATAAAGTCACCAACCCAACTCTGGCCCGTATCTAGTTTTTGTAGAAGAGTGTGTCCTTCTGTTAACTTATATAGTCACCAACCCAACTCTGGCCCGTATCTAACTTTTGTAGAAGATTCGTGCCATTTTGCTTGCTTATAAATTCACAAACCCAACTCTGGTCTATATCTAGTTATTGTAAAATATTTTTATCATTAAGGTTTAGATGTCCATTTATCGTCATTCCATTTATGAAAGTTAATTATTTCTAAATTATCAAAGCATTCTTGTAAGCCATTCACACATTCTGACATTTCGGGTAAATGAGCCAGTACTCACTAAACAATTATTGCTCTTGGAGTAAAATGTAAGTGGCCATCTTTTTCTATATCAACATTTTGACCAATTTATTAGCAATAGTGTCTTTTTTATTATTTTTGTTCCAGTTTTACCAACATTATGTATACTGGCTAGGTAAATATTAAAAACATAAACATACAGAACTTTAATCTGATTTAAGCAGACCAACCGTAGTGTCCATATGGATATTAACACCTTAGTGTTTATTACTGTTTTTAACCCTTTACTTCATATAGACGCCTTTGGACACATCGAATATAGACGCCTTTGGACACCTCTAATATGGACGCCTTTGGACATCTCTAATATAGACGCCTTTGGACACCTCTAATATAGACGCCTTTAGACACCTCTAATATAGAAACCTTTGGACACCTCTAATATTGAAGCCTTTGGACACTTCTAATATAGACACCTTTGGACACTTCTAATATAGACGCCTTTGGACACCTAATATAGAAGGCTTTTGAATTATTGGGTGAATTATGTTTATATTAACTGACAGAGTGGAAAACAGTGCAGGATGTGTTCAGATTGCTCGTCACGAGCCTTCTGTGATTGGTGCGAGAAAATGTGTATCTATGAGGTAAAGGGTTATTAAAGTCTGACAGTGAGACCCAGATAAAAATGACATTCTTTGTATTTCAGCTTATACATAAATATATGTGGAGCCAAGATAAAGGCATGACGACGTGGGTTCTTAAAGTGAAACAGTTCAAGTACCTGCTGGCGGCAGTAGGGGTCATTATCGTTCTCATGGTCATGTTTGGTAGAGGCGGAAACAGCACCAAGCCCGAGTCTATACGAAAAGTAAGTATACTTTATAGATTTACATTGATGATTTTTTGATACGCCTCAGTGATGCAATGGTCAAGCGTCTATTACAGTGACGTATAATGTTGGATCTCCGATCGACTAATTCTTAGAAATTAATTTACACTAGTCCCTTCTTTGCTCGATACTCGCTGTTTGTGGGATACTAACAGAACTGTTTGGTTGACACAGTTTCGTTATTGTCTGGTTTTGAAGGTGATATAACGAAGCGTGTTTGTGACACAATACTTGAGTTTGACAGCAGTAAAATACGATCTGACCGTTATGCTACCGCTGAAATAGTATTGAAACCGACATACAACGTTTCGATATACCAGCTAGTCTAACTTTAATCTAACATGTGAAGTATTAATGCAATAATGCTTATTGACCAATTAAATATGTAGATTCCTAGCTAATGCAGTTGGCTCGTACCCAACTAGGTAAAAATTCTTCATGTTAAAAGTTTACCAGTTACTTGCAGAAGAGATGCACAAAATATGGGAACATTTGGAAAGGTCTTTGTTAACATCTAGCAAAACGTTCATTAGAACCTCTAGATGTTGGAACTGCATGTTACAGTTTTGAAATATGTGGTGCAACATAGATATTCAAAATGGCAGTCAATATGGCCGATAGATAGAGAGAGAGTATACCAGTTCATTTTACCGAGTAATGTTTTGCATTGCTTTTTTTTCCAGAAAAGGCCTTTGGATGTTACCTCACTTAGTATAGATGACCCAAGTTTGAAGGTGAGTTATCCTTGAAATAATATACAGGCGCAGATCCAGGATTTCAGTTGGGGGGGGGGGGGGGACGCACTGATGGCGCAACACAAAAATTGATAAAGCTATCACCACCAACCATCTCTTGGATATAAAAACGCGTTAAACACAACATCTCATTGACATGGTCGGAGAGACGCTTTGCACTGTTACTAAAGTAAAAATATAAAATTAAGTTGAATGAAACTTTTAAATCATGGTAAAAATAAATGGCGATATACCGAAACCATACTTCCAGACTAAATCTTTTTAAATCAATTTGGGGTATTGTGTTTTATAGTCTCTTTTATAGCAACAATAAACGGTTATGATGTCATTGTTTTAAGTGCATTTGTTCAAATCGTAAATACTCTTCTTCAGACCAAATGGATGTGAAATAAGGGGATCGGACAATCTCATTAAAATCATATCCCAAAGAACGCTTCGCTATGGGAACTGACGACAACGCATAGCATAGGTATTGAAAGTAGAATAACTTGTGTTTGTGACCCCGGTGATATTGAAGACGAGTTCCAATTCGTATTGATATATGATTAGTTCAATGATGATCGGAGAAAGTATATACGAAGCTATAATCGGTGAAATACATCAGTTTTTAAATTCATCCAGTTACTGCAATCAGTTAATAAGACTGTAAAAAATGATTTATCGTATTATACATTCAATGCGCTTCAGATTAGAAAGTAACACAATCAAAAATTGATAATGATCCATCCTCTCATTGGATAAAATATATTTTGTATTTATAATTTGTTGTTAATATGACCTGACTGTATAGTTTAAGACTGAATAAAAGTATAATCTGTTCTGTATCCGGTATCGATGGTAACTAAAGCAAGATGTAGTAAAGCTACTGCCGTTTCTACTTGGAAACGGAAACCTCATTCCCCAAAACATAGAATGTCTTTTTGTATTTAACTGTTTTAATGATGTTCAATTTATACGTATATTTCAATATAATTATAGTTTTACATTTGAAATAAAAAAAATCCAGTTGATTATATTTGTGGAAATATAACTTATTATTTACAAAGTGAACGCTGCATTTTACTAAAATGTGACCTTACAAGTCTTATTAAAGAATTTATATGATTATTACATTTTTTGTTTACTTTTTACTTTAGAGGAAATATATGTTAAAACAATAAAATTGTTTTTTGAACATGTAAAGTTACCAAAAAAATACACCCCAAATACCATGTATTATATCTGTTACTAAATATGTTATTAGAATTTTTGCATAAATACGCATATCATTTGTTAAATGATCATCTGTAAGATTTGTGGAGGGATGGTCCACCTCGATCCGCACAAATGACGGGTTGAATAAATGGATCACCATTAATTTGATGATTAAATTAAAAAAAAAATACACGTTGTAGTAAAACATAACTTAACAGAAAAAGTGTAAGCAAATAACTGATACAAACTCTTTTATTTCTATTTTAATATTGCAGCCACTGTTAACAAAAACCGGATTACGGCCTATAAAGACTCGAGGATCCACTATATTTGTAGATGAGAGCGGAAATACCCGGGTGCCTCCAGCTGATGTTCTTGAGAAGATGGAGTTTCGAGATTTAGAGGAGTTGTACCATAGGTCAGTATATGTGTAAAACTCGACTATACGTAACTCTTCAAGCAAAATGGTTCGGCATCATTCGGTGATCTTGTTAATGATCAAAATCGAAATAATTTATTTTTCTCAAATTCGGATTTAAACTAATAGGTCATACTTATTGAATTTGTTTGATATAATGAAGAGCATTTTTTTTATGAATAAACAATTCGAAAAGTCATTACTGTTCCTATCATTGACGAAAGTGACCCAGTCATATTCCAACTGTTAGATTACGGTTGTTTTTTAAGCCAGGCTTTACTATGATGCCAAAGGCAAAGCCCTGCTTCTGTCGTCGTGATTAAGCTATATAATCTTGATCACCGCCAAAATGTTCATACGCGACAGGGACTACTTTTATCAATCGAATTCCATCATTTTTTATGTATTTTATATGTGCAAGCAACAATTAATCAAACAATAAACATATGCTGTGGACATTGTAGTATGCTGTTAAAAAAATGTTGCATATATAAAAATGAAGACTTACAATAATATTAATCAAATTAGAAAGGCGTATGGACATTTATTAAACCCCGGCTCTTGGTACTTTTAAGTTATTTAATTTATATAATTTATGATGCGACTGGGCGGGGTACCAGTGTATGTGTCTCAGGCATGATACTCCAGTGTGCCATTGCTCTGACAACTATCTCAAGACACCGTCGCGATATAACTGGAAAGTTGTTGAAAGCGACGCTAAACGCCATACAACAATAACAACAACAACTTCCCATTTATGACACTGTAAAATCAAGAAATACAAACGAGTCACACTTTATCAAGCAAATAAATCAACGCATCTTTCCATGCAAAGGTTTGTTCACCCGGGACTTAAATAAAACACATATACATGTAAATGTTAACCCGTATGTCGTAAACATGTTTGTACCAAAACGCTATTGAACTTTTTTTGAACAAATTTCATTGCCCGTTTTATTACAGTACACTGAAACGGGTTTTTCATTGTTACACAATACGTCATCTATCAATATTGCCAAGGCCAGTAATGACATAACACAATGAAGGGTGTCATTGTATACCTTATCTCATAGTCAAAATATCCGGTATAATGCGGTATGTTTGGTAGATCTTTAGAAAGATGTTAAAGTTTTATGTTAGACCTTCACGACAATTCTATTTATACAGTATTTTTATAACGATAAAATCGATAAAACTTTGATTTGACAAGGGAACAAACTGGATTGGGATTTTCGATAGTTTTGCTTTAGTTATCTCCCTTTATATTTTCCTTAAAATTGATTATACATGATAACTATGATAGTCGCTGCTCTTGAATTAACGGAAGGTTGTTCAAGGTTAGATTACTGCAAATACGTTCTCTTCAATAATTATTGCCAACTGGAGCTAATTGACGTTTAAAGAAATCTGACTCAAACTTTAAATGCCAGTAATAATAACTAACTACTTTTACTGTAACATTTAATTTCAAGAACCGTAATCTAAGACACATTGTTTGAAATCACATTCTACAAAGTTTGAAGAGAGAGTCTGAATAAATTATAATAAGTTCAAGTCTCAATTTCATACTGTCTATAAAGTTAGTTGACTATAGCTAAATTTTATTGTTTTCCAGTAAAGGCAAATAGAATATTTTTATGTACACAATAGTAACGTCTCACTACAAGTTGCGTCCCTTTCATTATTACTGCGCTTAAAAATCCTATGTTATCTGGTTTGAAATATTTTTAAATAGTTCATAGTGGTTGTGATTTCTTCTTGCATATGAGTAGAGCGAAAGCTGGCATAGCATATACTGCAATAAGACATCATTGGTGTTATGAACGTGACTTTTATAGGATTTTAACATATACATGTATTTATAACCATTTGAGTTTTAAAAACAAATCTCGAGGTGTCATTGCAATGTCTTTATAAAAAACAACAACAAGCTGGTCAACCTACCAGTTAGTGTGCATTTTTATGTTCGGATACATTCCTGCTTTGAAAAAAAAATGCTTTAAACAAAACTCTATGTGAAATATTTCATCGTGGAAATCCTAGACCTGATTTGATAAAAAACTAAGAACAAACGTCAACTGTGTAGTGAGACCCTATACAAGCCATTTACATTATCCACATCGACACTTTGTAGAACGTCTTTATTTAGTAATCTGGCTTAAGTATTTTGTATTTTGTATTTTGTATTTGCCATTTGGTACGTAAAGAGATGAGCAATAAATACCGACCATATGTTTAAACTGTATGATGAGCAAATCAATAAACAGTTCTGTGATGTTGTAGGTATGTTGAAAGTATCCAAACAATATGCAAGCAACAGGTCCATTTAGGCAGCCTGATGGACGGAGGGTATGACCTGTGTCAGGACGAGAAAGTGGCCCCTGCACAACCATGTATCGTATACTCATTCGGGTAAATGTTCAATTTAAAATAAATTTAAAAATATAAATAAATATATGTAGAATATAGTATTAATTAGATGGTATACACAGTTAGTTTAAACAATATTTATTTGTTATCAGCATATAACATATAATATATATATTCGATATACAGCGATATATAACAACATAATTGAGAAGAAAGCTATGTCTGGCTTGTACAAAGTCTCTCTTCTGAATAAAAGACGTTTGTATACATAGTTTACAATTCAACATTTTTTTGAGTTATCAAATGGCAGAGAGAGAGAGAGAGAGAGAGAGAGAGAGAGAGAGAGAGAGAGAGAGATCAAATTTTATTGAAAGCCATTGCAGAATTTACATAAACTTATGGTATTTGTGCATGAAGTTATTTGTTTGTATAATTCTGTATCAACACTGAAATAACCTCAGTCCTTTTTTTCCAGTTCAGATTGTCATAACAGTCATTCCATTTTTGTTGAGCTTTATTTGTATTCTTGGTAGTTGTTTTTGAAATGTATGTCTCATGTAACTTTTGTTCAGGCTTTTGTCTGATGAATGCATTCCTTTAGCTAGCCTCATTTACAATATGTTAAGTCAATACAACCATTTGGAAACAGTACACTGCACTGAAAATATATGTATAATAAATAATGAGATACTTGTGGCAAGAACTAATTTGTTACAAAACAGTGTTCTCGTATATCTATGATTAACATTAATTGTTTAATATAATCTATATACTATATGTATTCATATACAGGGTGAGAACTGACTTTTCATTTGACGAACAACTAAATAAAAATTACGGATGTGAGGTCCACAGCTTTGATCCCGCGTAAGTAGTTTTCAACTTATTAAAAACTTTTATTAAACACCGTTTTCACAAAACCCCTTCAAGTCGTTTGGAAAGTTGCATACTTGTGTTCCTATTTAGTATAACATTAGAACGACAAGGAGGAGAGACATGCATTCATAATATATACTGAGCAAAATCTTTATTGTGTTACTATTTAGTATACTATTACAACGACAAGGAGGGGAGACATTCATTCATAATATATACTGAGCAAAAACTTTACTGTGTTACTATTTTGTATACTATTAGAACGACAAGGAGGGGAGACATGCATTCATATTATATACTGAGCAAAATCTTTATTGTGTTACTTTTTGGTATACTATCAGAACGACAAGGAGGGGAGACATGCATTTATAATATATACTGAGCAAAATATTTATTGTGTTACTTTTTCGTATACTATTAGAACGACAAGGAGGGGGGACAAGCATTCATAATATATACTGAGCAAAATATTTACTGTGTTACTATTTTGTATACTATTACAACGACAAGGAGGGGAAATCTTTATTGTGTTACTATTTGGTATACTATTAGAACGACAAGGAGGGGAGACAAGCATTCATAATATATACTGAGCAAATTCTTTATTGTGTTACTATTTGGTATACTATTAGAACGACAAGGAGGGGAGACATGCATTCATAATTTATACTGAACAAAATCTTTACTGTGTTACTTTTTCGTATACTATTAGAACGACAAGGAGGGGAGACATGCATTCATAATATATACTGAACAAAAGATTTACTGTGTTACTATTTGGTATACTATTAGAACGACAAGGAGGGGAGACACGCATTTATAATATATACTGAGCAAAATCTTTATTGTGTTACTATTTAGTATAATATTAGAACGACAAGGAGGGGAGACACGCATTTATAATATATACTGAGCAAAATCTTTATTGTGTTACTATTTAGTATAATATTAGAACGACAAGGAGGGGAGACAAGCATTCATAGTGTATACTGAGCAAAATCTTTATTGTGTTACTATTTGGTATACTATTAGAACGACAAGGAGAGGAGACATGCATTCATAATATATACTGAACAAAATTTTTATTGTGTTACTATTTAGTATACTATTAGAACTACAAGGAGGGGAGACAAGCATACATAATATATACTGAGCAAAATATTAACTGTGTTACTATTTGGTATACTATTAGAACGACAAGGAGGGGAGACACGCATTTATAATATATACTGAGCAAAATCTTTATTGTGTTACTATTTAGTATAATATTAGAACGACAAGGAGGGGAGAGAAGCATTCATAATATATACTGAGCACAATCTTTATTGTGTTACTATTTGGTATACTATTAGAACGACAAGGAAGGGAGACATGCATTCATAATATATACTGAACAAAATCTTTATTGTGTTACTATTTAGTATACTATTAGAACTACAAGGAGGGGAGACAAGCATACATAATATATACTGAGCAAAATATTAACTGTGTTACTATTTGGTATACTATTATAACGACAACGAGGGGAGACAAGCATTCATAATATATACTGAGCAAAATCTTTACTTTGTTAGTATTTAGTATAATATTAAAACGACAAGGAGGGGAGACATGCATACATAATATAAACTGAGCAAAATATTTACTGTGTAACTATTTGGTATACTATTAGAACGACAAGGAGGGGAGACATGCATTCATAATATATACTGAGCAAAATCTTTACTGTGTTACTATTTAGTATAATACTAGAACGACAAGGAGGGGAGACATGCATTCATAATATATACTGAGCAAAATCTTTATTGTGTCACTATTTAGTATAATACTAGAACGACAAGGAGGAGAGACATGCATTCATAATATATACTGAGCAAAATCTTTATTGTGTTACTATTTGGTATACTATTAGAACGACAAGGAGGGGAGACAAGCATTCATAATATATACTGAGCAAAAACGTTATTGTGTTACTATCTAGTATACTATTAGAACTACAAGGAGGGGAGACATGCATTCATAATATATACTGAGCAAAAACTTTATTGCGTTTCTATTTAATATACTATTAGAACTGCAAGGAGGGGAGACATGCATCCATAATATATACTGAGCAAAATCTTTATTGTGTCACTATTTAGTATACTATTAGAACTACAAGGAGGGGAGACAAGCATTCATAATATATACTGAGCTATAATATATACTGAGCTAAAACTTTATTGTATTACTATTTAGTATACTATTAGAACTACAAGGAGGGGAGACAAGCATTCATAATGTATTCTGAGCAAAATCTTTATTGTGTCACTATTTAGTATACTGTTAGAACTACAAGGAGGGGAGACATGCATTCATAATATATACTGAGCTAAAACTTTATTGTATCACTATTTAGTATACTATTAGAACTACAAGGAGGGGAGACATGCATTCATAATATATACTGAGCAAAACTTTATTGTGTCACTATTTAGTATAATATTAGAACTACAAGGAGGGGAGACATGCATTCATAATATATACTGAGCAAAATCTTAATTGTGTTACTATTTAGTATACTATTAGAACGACAAGGAGGGGAGACATACATTCATATTATATACTGAGCAAAATCTTTATTGTGTTACTATTTAGTATACTATTAGAACTACAAGGAGGGGAGATATGCATTCATAATATATACTGAGCAAAAACTTTATTGTGTTACTATTTGGTATACTATTAGAACTACAAGGAGGGGAGATATACATTCATAATATATACTGAGCAAAAACTTTATTGTGTTACTATTTAGTATAATATTAGAACTACAAGGAGGGGAGATATGCATTCATAATATATACTGAGCAAAATCTTTATTGTGTTACTATTTAGTATACTATTAGAACGACAAGGAGGGAAGATATGCATTCATAATATATACTGAGCAAAATCTTTATTGTGTTACTATTTAGTATACTATTAGAACGACAAGGAGGGGAGACATACATTCATATTATATACTGAGCAAAATCTTTAGTGTGTTACTGTTTAGTATACTATTAGAACTACAAGGAGGGGAGATATGCATTCATAATATATACTGAGCAAAATCTTTATTGTGTTACTATTTAGTATACTATTAGAACGACAAGGAGGGGAGACATACATTCATATTATATACTGAGCAAAGTCTTTATTGTGTCACTATTTAGTATAATATTAGAACTACAAGGAGGGGAGACATGCATTCATAATATATACTGAGCAAAATCTTTATTGTGTTACTATTTAGTATAATATTAGAACGACAAGGAGGAGAGATATGCATTCATAATATATACTGAGCAAAATCTTTATTGTGTTACTATTGAGTATACTATTAGAACGACAAGGAGGGGAGACATACATTCATATTATATACTGAGCAAAATCTTTAATGTGTTACTATTTAGTATACTATTAGAACGACAAGGAGGAGAGATATGCATTCATAATATATACTGAGCAAAATCTTTATTGTGTTACTATTTAGTATACTATTAGAACGACAAGGAGGGGAGACATACATTCATATTATATACTGAGCAAAATCATTATTGTGTTACTATTTAGTATACTATTAGAACGACAAGGAGGGGAGACATACATTCATATTATATACTGAGCAAAATCTTTATTGTGTTACTATTTAGTATAATATTAGAACTACAGGGAGGGGAGACATGCATTCATAATATATACTGAGCAAAATCTTTATTGTGTTACTATTTAGTATAATATTAGAACTACAAGGAGGGGAGACATGCATTCATAATATATAATGAGCAAAATCTTTATTGTGTTACTATTTAGTATAATATTAGAACGACAAGGAGGGGAGATATGCATTCATAATATATACTGAGCAAAATCTTTATTGTGTTGCTGTTGAGTATACTATTAGAACGACAAGGAGGGGAGACATACATTCATATTATATTCTGAGCAAAATCTTTATTGTGTTACTATTTAGTATACTATAAGAACGACAAGGAGGGGAGATATGCATTCATAATATATACTGAGCAAAATCTTTATTGTGTTACTATTTAGTATACTATTACAACGACAAGGAGGGGAGACATACATTCATACTATATACTGAGCAAAATCTTTATTGTGTCACTATTTAGTATACTATTAGAACGACAAGGAGGGGAGACATACATTCATATTATATACTGAGCAAAATCTTTATTGTGTTACTATTTAGTATTCTATTAGAACGACAAGGAGTGGAGCCATGCATTCATAATATATACTGAGCAAAAACGAAACTTTACTCTCCACATATTGGTTATTTTCAAAATTCTGTTCGGAACACTGCGATATAATATTGGGATGGATGTACCCGTGGATCAACTTTTGACACATTTATAATACACGTGTACATGTATGTTCATTGATCTTTTGTTTGTAGTTTTGAACCCGCAAATTAACGATAAAATAGACAATGGACATGAATGGAAGTAGCGTTTTACCTAACTGAAATTAAGATTTGGATTGTTATTGTTGCTGAGGCATCGTTGCGAAACAGAATTATGATTTGTTTTCAATTAGTATAAACGTATTTATTCATTCAAATTTACATACAAACACGTCAGTTTAAGTATAAATATTGATTAGAACGGATGATAAAATCTTATAAAGTTCTTCTCCATGTATTCAATTATTTTGTCAATAGTGTGTCTTTGTATAATGAAAATTTGTGTACCTACTTGGTGGTGGACGCTGGCACGTGAAAATCATTCAAAACAGATGGATAAGTATCACTTATGTTTAAAAAAAAACAAGCAGCAACTAGCCATACAGACTTGCGCAATACTGACATTGTTTATACATACACGTTCATCTGAGTTATACATATTGAACAAAAATATTACACTTGAAAGAGAGTAAAGTTTTTTTTTGTTTTTTTTGGCTGAATCTTTATAAGTCATGTATGAGGGGTTCAGTTTGTTGAACATTCATGTGATTCGAATTTATACACAACACGTGCAAAATAATTGAACCTCGAAGGTTTCCATGCTTCCATGGAAATGAAGTGCATCAGTGAACGATCAATTTGTTAATATAGGATCAATGGAGGAGTAAATTACAAATGTAAATTTAAGACAATTTCGGTAGGATACTTGTATCTTATGTTTGACAAGGGCGTAGCGTGATATTCTTGCAAATTACTCAGGGCAGGGTATGTGAAGGTGATTCCACTTCTGCTGGTGGGAGTCCGTGGGAACTTCCCCCGTCCGGGAGAACTTCCCCCGCGGTAATTTTTAGAAATGGGAGTAGAAATGATGGCTTCTGGTGACTTTTCAAATTTTACGCTTCAATGGGCTAGAACACACTACTTTAAAATATATTTATCTGTATCGGGAAATGTCAGCTAGGACTGCATTCTAAATTAGGTCGATATTTTACAGAAAAGACACATTGAACACTAAATTGTTATATGCACGGAACAGTTCATGCCAAACCTTTTATGTTCCTTTTATGTTCCTATCCTGCTACACTTCTATTGCTTTTCACGACGTTTTACCCTTTTCAATATCTAGGCTTTGATTTTCAATACTACTCAGCAGAGTGTCCGAGTATACCACGCTACACGCCTGCTCGTCCTTTAACATTAAATATGGAAAAGTTTTAGAAGGTCCGTTCTTGCAAGATGATTTTCATCATAATGACTTAAACTAATTTGCTATACATATTCAAAACTGAACTGTTGTTTTGCGTTGTAGTGTAACACACATCACGTGTATTTTATACACTTATAGTTCATGTAAATCTGTAATAAACTGTTAACTATTTAAAAAGTACACCGGGTTATTTTGTTGACAATTTTTTTTCCATTGTTTCATATAGTATTGATTCAGGAACGAAAATTAATACGAATGTCACGTATCTAGTGTTGCGCTTGGTCAGATTGCGGAGTGGCATGGAAGGTTCATTTGGACAACTATATATTCCATAGAAAGATCGTGCGTTACAATACAACCAATACCATTTGTTGTGTCCCTAAGCACTTTATCCGTAGTTCTTTAGTTCACACCCTGAACGCACAACGCACAAATCGTGAAACTTACGAAAACTTGCTTTACTATCGATGGAAACTTGTACGTGGAATATATTTAAAATGTATGTGTTTATCACATTTCAGGAACGGGATGAAGGATCACCAACATTCAGAAAACATTTATTTCCATTCCATGGGGCTAGATGCGACAAACAATATAAAGAACGACAATTGGAAAATGCGAACTGCTGAAACAATAAAGACAGAACTTGGCCATGCTAATGTAAATATGTTTCTATATATTATTATGATGACTTGTGCATACAGTGAGATGAGTTTTTGCTTCTATGTTTATTATAGGCTCGACATCCTTCCGCGTTCTTTCAAATGCTTAGTTTATATCATATATGGCTGGTTCTTTTAGCACTCATTATTAACACATGTACACCCCATGTCCGATCTTTCCAGTTGTAATCATTATTTGTAACTGCAGGCAAAAGGTGTCGTAAGGAGCCGGGAATCACTAGGTTTGACAATTGATTTCACACAAAATCAGTTGAAATTTTGTGTCAAAGTTTATTTCAGCAACCCGTGTTCTCAAACTAACCACAAGCCACCCACTTCCCTCAGTAAAATAGTTCGGTGAGGTTGTTTGGTCTCCCCCTAAACCCAGTAATTGGCTCAAATGCCTTATTTTCATGCATTATATAAAAATATAGCGAATAATCAATAACGCAGATAGTTTTGCTTGCCCATACGTTTATTTATTTGTTTTGGAAAATTTGCGCCGAGCTCCCTCCCCAACTCATAATTTTTACAGGGAATCAGCACCAGGTTGCTCCTCCCACCGCAGTCTTTAAAACGTTCCTACAGTTTTAGGTGAACGTTTAAGTATGTGCTGCAGTGCATGCGGAAGTTTAGCTCAAAGGGTCAATATATTCATGAAACCATTCAAACAATAACATAGATCTAATTAAATGTCACAAGAATAACTGTGACGTCAAACTATTTGAAAAACATTTAATACAAAGAGCTGTGTCAGTAATCACACCAATTTCTCAATATATTTGATGTGTACGTGCTATCTTTGTAAACAAATGACTAAAGATTTATGATAATGTTTCAAGAATTTTAATTGTTAGTGTATGTATAAGCAGCGCGGTAGTGCAGTGGATAGAGTGTTGGTCGCTGACACTAGAGGTTGCGGGTTCCATCCCCAGCTCGACCCGATGGCCGTTTAAAACCTAAACTCAGTACTGGTTCTACCCAGGCAATGGTCTAGAGAACGCTTAGCTAACTTCGTAATCGAGCTAAAATACGATAAACTAAAAAATGTTTAACCCAGAAGCATGTCGTCCCATTCCAGAAAAAAATACAGATTATGAAGATCGACATAGAAGCCGGTGAATGGCCAGCTATTCCAGAAATGATTTCCAGCGGGGTCCTGAAGGACGTGAAACAGCTGATAGTAGAGTTCCACAGCTGGGTGGACCTTCCACCGTGGAACATAGACGGCAGGAACAAACACGACTACCGCGAACATCTCAGCACCTTTAGGCAGTTATACGATGAAGGGTTTAGAATTTTTTACTTTAAACGTTTTCCAGCCAATTGTTGTGTTTATGATGACGAATTTGGTATACAGCGGACAGGTTGCCATGAAGTCCATCTGATGAGAGTAGCTACGTAGTCGTGTATCTACACTACTGAGAAATCAGGACATTCGAATATATGTGCCATTAAAAGGCTATTGTCATTATAAATAGTTAAAGAAAACTCACGACTTTGTCGATTACCGGGGACTTAATCTTTGATGAAAAAGAACAAAAAAAAAAAGAGAAGAAAACAACAGCCTGGCCCCGGTTTCACAAAAATTCTTAAGTTTCTTATTTTACTTAAACTCGATAGTGTGCTCAATTTTATACTTAAATTGAGCACACTATTTGAATTTAAATAAAATAGCAGACTTAAGTATTTTCGAGAAACCGGGCCCTGGGGTGCGTTTCACAAAAACCTTACGACAAAAATCGTCGTAAACGTAAACCAACACTTATTCATAGTATTTTTGATAGTCATCAAAATGAATCCAAAATTGCTAAAACCACGGAGGAAATGAAATATTTTCTAGAAATATAATAATTTTAAATGTCGATCAAAATTTAAACAAACAAGATGTAATAGTCAAATTGACTAACGGCGATTTTTATCGTAAGTTTTTTTTTGTGAAACGCAGTCCAGATTACTTGTGTATCAATAATTTTTTAAATGCTGTCTAGGATAATCTTCCAATAGGAAGTTAAATTTGATTTATTGGTATAATTTATAAAAATGCTCAAGTTTAGTATCAATGGAAAAATACGAAATATTCTGAAGTATGTCTGTTTATTTTAACACCATTTACCAACTCAACCTATGTTTACGTATATTCATTCCAATAATTATTTTATAACATGAACTGTTTCCTGGTCTTTCTCACATACAATGGATACCTCTCGACATCGAGACCATATACATGTAGTAATAACAATACAATGTTTTTAGTTTAATGTTGTTTGCCGCCATTTTCAATAGGTGACAGCCATGTTAAAAACTATGGCATATCCAGTTTTTATGTCACAATGAATACTAGTAAAACGACCATCAGCAAGCTACTGGTAAACTTTCTCATGTAGATCGGTGAGGGGTAAGTGGTCACTAGACGACAGCGTCTTAGAGCATTCGGCCACGAAGAACTCTACCTCAGATTTTCTTTAAACTTGTGCAATCATGTATGTTACACGTGATGCTAGCCTCTATTTAACGGTCATACCTTGCTTTTTATGTATATAATATTTGATTTGCATTGCGGTAGTTGAAGGGCGATAACACATTATAAAACAATTTATTCACAGTTATTTGTCTATTATACCAAAATCACATGAAAAAATTATCAATTATGAATAAATGAATACATGAATGAATAAATGAATGAATAATTGAATGAATGAATTTATGATTGAACGAATGAATGAATGAATTTATGATTGAACGCATGAATAAATGAATGAATGAATGAATTTATGATTGAACAAATGAATGAAGGAATGATTTAGTTAATTAATTAATTAATTGAACGAATGAATGATTGAATTTATGATTGAACGAATGAATGAATGAATACATTTATGAATGAATGAATGAATGAATGAATGAATGAATGAATGAATGAATGTATGAATGAATGAATGAATGAAACTGTATTATTCAATCAAGCACAATAATGTGTGTTTTAGTTTAGTCAGACTGTAGAAATTATTGCAGTACGTGTATTACTTTATTGTTCAATGTATTTCACGATTTCTATAATACAGGGACAAAAATACAAAATGAGTTATAAAGCATAAACTTGGTAAAATCCAGGAAGTATATAAGTATACTAGTCCTTGGTAAAATGTATATTGCTTCGGTGTCAAATACCAAAGATACATTTAAACCAAAAAATTCGCACCATTATTTAACAATTGGTCAGTATTATTTTTCAATTTCTATTTTTTTAAAAAACAATAAATCAACACGATGGAATATAGATCAGCAAAGATAGATCAGTATGTTCCTTCATGCATCTATAGTGTTCGATATAAAGTCGTTCAAATGCCATCAATTACAAGTATATAGTACACGTTATTTCATATTGTCATTCACGTTGCTCATCATTTACAATGATCTCTATAATTGATGAACTAGAAGTTAGTTTGATATTCGTTTTCACTATTCGATATTCAAATTGAATCTCGAATAACAAATACATTGATATCCGACATTCATTAAAAAAGTTTGAATATCGAATATCAATGTATTTGTTATTCGAGATTCAATTTGAATTTCGAATAGCGAAAAACAAATATCAAACTAACTTCAGCCCGCCCTATAATTGAATGATAGTTTATACCTCTCGCTATAAGTTTTTTTTATTCAAACACGTGTACTTAATTGTTGCCCAACCCATTTGTCACATAATATAGGCAACACCAAAATGTTTAACATGAACATTAATCATAAACGATAACGAACCTATATCAATAAAACAGTATTAAAAACGTTAGTGACATTAATTAGTAATTTACTGCCCATCTAATTAATCATCAAGTCAATAACCTTTATGACAGTTAAACCTAAATTGACTTATGGTTACTGGAGTGTGTCGTGTTTATCTTGTGTCCAGATCGAGTCATCTTGGAAACATTTCACATAAAAAACTTAAGATAAAAAACAGTCGTAAATGTAAAATAACTATTATGCATAATATTTTTCATAGTCATCCACATGAATTTGCGATTGTATTTTCAGAAAAGTTACCATTTTTTGAAATGTTTAATCAATTTTGGTTTGATTTAGAGTAATATATAGAATATTATGAACAATACTTACTTTACGTTTACGGCCTATTTTTATTGTACGTTTGTTTGTGAAATGGCTGAAGTATTAGGACAAAGAGCTTGGCATCCAAACTTGTGTATTCATGTTTCATTCCATCATTGATACTGACGTTTACCAGACCCTCAATAATTACAGAAATCTAGAAATCCTTACAAAAACTCAGTAATTAAATAACCAGTTTGAATGTTCACCGCCGCTGTGCTTTCGCACACAATTGCTTAACATTCTTTCATAAAGTATTTTAGCCACGCTAGAGTCAAACACATTGACGCAACGGTAAATATAAGATTTAAATATTCAGGTCAATCGACCCTGGACGCCCCCTATCCACCCAAATTGATTACGAGATAGTCATTTAGCATACACATTATTTTCCGAGGTGGTCATTTAGTATACACATACCTATATGAGGTAGTCATTAAGTATTTGATAATAATTGTTTGAGTTAAGGCCCTTTAACTTGTTATTTACTCCGAAGTTTGTCATCTCAAAGAAGACAAAGT
Organism: Panopea generosa; assembly: GCA_029582155.1. NCBI lineage: Eukaryota > Metazoa > Mollusca > Bivalvia > Adapedonta > Hiatellidae > Panopea > Panopea generosa. Next base: position 24,580,625 of record CM055908.1, on the reverse strand, counting down.
GTTTCAGTTGAACTTAATCTTTCATTTTAAAAAGTATATGTTTATATAATCTAGGTCCACATTTGGTCAAGTCTGTCTATATCTGTCAACCGAATATGGTACCATGTGACTTTAAACTATTAAAACCGTTTTATTTCATGTAAAAACTTTAGCAATAGGTTGTAACTAACCTTCACTTCTGTGGTAGTGAATAGCTATAAGATATTGGATACATATTTGACTTGCCTGGTGGGACAAGAACTGTGTATGTTAAAGCCGATGAATTTTCAAAAGTTGCACTTATAATCATAATAAATAAGCAATTATATGTGCAGCAGTAAAAGTTGCATTTAAATGACATTACCACTAATACACTAGATACATACAGACACGTTACAGAATCATTGTATCAATAACATGCTAAAGTAACAACATTGCTTATCGCCTGGAAACGGTCGATAGAAACGCTACAAATAGAGAGTTTAAACCTCGGTTAATACGCACGTGCTCAAGCACATTCCATTATCCGCCGATACAGCATTAAAAAGTGAGTGTAAATCACGGATGCCACAGCAAATATTAAATAATAAATTATGTTCGACGGGACGAAGACATGGAGACACGTATCCGGCGCATCGACCGTTTAAGCATGATGGCCGACTATTAATAGGTTACATACAGTTTGCTACGAAAAAAAATATTGATAACGAGTTTAAGTAACAATGGTCAAGTACTGTAGGATGCCTGTAAATCGCACCACCGTAACAGTCAGGTTAATTCCGACCGTGTCATTTATACAAATAGGAGTAAAGCTACAATAGTAGAGCTAAATATAAACAAACAACTCGATTTGTGAAATGGTTAATGCTGTATTAAGGGTTATATAACAATGGACCGTTTACGTTTTTTTAAAACTAAAATTGAACTGATTCCTTTAAACGAAAAAACATATCAGGTGTCTATACACAGTTTCATGATATCAAATATATCGTATATACCCACAATATTGTAATTAAAGTTCCCATGCAATGGCTAGTATTGCCTACAAGATGAATGCTTCCAAGACAGCTGTAAAAAGCGAAATAGGGTTGATTTTCTTTTTCAACAGTTGGCCGACCGTATAATGTGTCTCTAGTTTTCAGTGCATGTCTCATCATTATATGTTTTGCATGTTTTCACGCGTATCTTATTGTCATTATTGGAAAAGACACATGCTTTACATCAAAAGGATGCTAATTAGCGAAAAGAGCAAATAGAAAACTAAATGGCAACTTTTTGTTAATTAATATGATGATAAAGCATGCGCAGTTTATAAATCACATAATACTAGTATACTTTCACAGAGGCGAACATGCAAATTACTTGGATTTACGAAATCGTAACGAACTGTTTAATTTGTATAATTAAAGAATATTTGTATTAAAGGAATTTATTTTCTATGTTGATAATTGATAACATTTTTTTAGGAAAAGCGCATTTCCTATTTGGAAACTGTAGCGTAAGTTCCATGACATTCGCTTTGTTTCATGTTTAGATTATACAGGATATGAAAGGCGACGCCATGGTGTAGAGTTTTTTTAACAGACAACCTTTTAGGATATTAGTGGAGCCATTTCGTGAAAAAATTGTGCCATTTTTGAGAAAAGCACCAAACTTGGCACAAACATAGAACAAGGTTGACTGATTATTTTAGCACCGAAATCCACTTTCAAAATGGCGGAAAATCCAAGGTGAGGGCCAAAATGGTCGCCAAATTTAACAAAATCCATATTTGTCTTTATATTTACAGTAGTAAATGATATTTGATAGCTTTTTATGACTAATAGTATAAAAACATATCTATATTTGTTGATTTTAATGCTTTGATTGCGAAAGAATATTTTTAAGTATAAAAATATGCAAAATATAGATTTAAAATCTTAAAAAATGGCAAAAATTCTATAATTTAAATATTCTATTATAATTTTGCCTAAATTTTTCATAGATACTTTACAAAATAACAGTTACACACTTTATAAACATATAAAACATCAAGTTTCTAATGATATAGAGCAAAATATTGTATCATATATGCAAAATACAGTGGGTGGGGTAAATCAATATTAAATGTATATAAATACTGATGTGACCTTGTATTTGCATTATTTAACGTACTTGAACCCTGTAATATTAACGAAATGTGGTAAAGGTTCATAATTAAATAAAAAAATATGTAAGATGTGATAGTATTTAAGTGAGTGGTATGAAAATATATATATATATTGTATATCATTTATATTGGTTTATATTGTAAAAAATACTTATAATGCCGGTTATGTTTTTATTGTTTTACTGCTTTGCTGTACTGATTCATATAATACCTATGCAATACAAGTATAAAAACTCAAAATATAAATACAACAGACACATGTGTATATACATATATAAGTTAAGGGGTTGATGTTAATTGTGATTGGTGTCTCAAAACTACCAGTTTCAAGTTGTTGCGTATTCATTATTTTATACATTTAGAATTCAAAATCACGCCAGTATATTGGATGAATCAGCTACATATTCAATCATTGGCAAATGCACCCTTTTACCTCAATCTGTTCAGTCTGTTCGTCAGTCAGTAAACATCACAAGGCAACCTTTTCAATCCCGAGCAAACTACCTTTATTGCTTGTTACTAGCCTCCAATAGATTCAATAAAAATGACAAGGTACATTCGAAGATACTTGTAGTCAGTATTGTTTGAAAATCGTCACATTGCATTATTACTCTGGGAAAGACAGATAATGTATCAGAGATCAGATCATTCCATAAGGCCATCCACATAAAAGTACGCTTTTCGCCTATCAGGTGACTGCTTGCGCATTTCACATACTTATGTAAAATGATTTTGGATTAAGAAACCAAAATACAGATGATGGCAGCACTAAACAATTTTCTTGTTGTTTGCATAACCGCAGAATTTTTAACTGATCTGTTACCTTGAAGATTCGTCAGGTCGCTGTAAGAATGCAACTTCAGCTTGACAAAAGACTCTTGTTGAACTCTACTCTGGTTTGTTGTTGGAATTTATGACATGATTTGGTGGACGAGATAGCAAAACAGTTTGCAAATGGTAACATTTTAGTGAGCTATTAACACACCTTTATTTTCTTGAGTACCAACAGACCAAACACATAAATAAAATAACAAGCTTGTAAAATGAGATGGAGGGATGTTGACCTAACTTTTCATATGGGTGGTGGTATTCGGGAGATGGGGAAAGCAGTTAATGCATTTTAGACGACACTGGAAAATAAATAAAAAAAATACATAGAGAAAAGGAGCAAATATTCAACAACACAAACAGGTCAAATGTGTTAAATTAAGGCCCGAAGTTAATGACCTCTATGTGACTATGGAAGCAATGGTTAATCCATTTAAAAAAACTCTGGAGATATGTTGGTATATGGCACAGGCAATGATATTGCTTTAGTTTATAACAATATATAAAGCTAGACTACGAAGTAAGATCAGAATTTATGTATATCACTCTGGGGTGCCTTTATTAGGTAGAACCAGAGTTGTTTTTGAGAGACCAGAAGATCGAGTTTGGATTCGAAATCTTGAATGAGCGGCCAATGATATCCAAGGCACTACTACCTGGCTTGTCAAGTTTTGTGCGAAAGGCAGAAAAAAACACCAGTTCCTCTCCACTAAGTGAAATATGTGCATTGGATCAAATCTGTCCTTCAAAATTAACGCAGTGTATAACTGAGAACACACAATATGTTATTTCTCCGTGACACAATATAAGTATAGTCCACAACCTGCCAGGCATCCCAAAATGTTGGTTAAAATGTGTTAAAACTAAGTATAAGAAGAGCACTCTCTGATGTTAGCAGATTGGTAGGGATGAGTATGTGCATGTTAGTCTTTAGCATGATCTACGATAGGAAGTGGGATACATATAGAAAGCCATGTGAAGCTCCAAACTTCCGGAACGCAATTCTTGGGGTTGATGACAACAAGAAAAAACTTCTGGCCAGTCTGTACAATAATATCTAGAATATGTGTTTTTAACAAGCACAGATATGGTCTGTCACTAAATGTATATGAATGCTCGTGATAGGAAGCAGTTGATACATATGTCCTGTGATTAGCAATTGACAAACTGATTTGAGTGTGAATTTGGTTGGATTTTGGAACTGGAAAATACTTCTCATATGCATACCGTTTCATATCAACTTGATAAAAAGAGGACGAGGTCCCTGTCAGCATTTCATTCATTCACAGTGTGTGTACAAACTTCATCATTATTTAGTGGGAAAGGAAAACTATAGAGCCGGGGAAACACTGAACAATAAGGCATTTGAAACTTTATTCACTACTATCTCTAAAGAATCCATAAAGGTGTAATACCTTTTATAGAGTGATTTGTAGTTTAAGATTAGTTTACACTTATTGTTTTCCTTCGATTGCGAAACAAGTTTTTACAACTTGTACAAATTACGTTCGAAGTCTTCCTGGATTGAACCAGTACTAAGCATATGCGGAAAAGGTGTCTTGCTCGAGGTTACCACACATGGCCGTGGTGGACGATGGGTTCTGTGCTTTACCACTAAACCACGTGCTCTACAAGTGATTTGTATTTGTCCCAACTCAAATGTAAATGAGTAAAAGGAATTAAATCACACATAAATGTGACCAACCTTTATATCGACATCTCAGCTACAACGCACCAAATGAACAGCTTATAACATCTTTTTCTAGCACTATTCCAAGCCCCAGAACAGCTTGGGAAGAGTATGGGAACCAATATGGTCGTCTCGTTACATGCTGACAAATGGTATTTCAAAAGATGTAAACTTACAAAGGCTAAAGTATTGTGTTTATCATAATAACAGACCAGTAGCTTTCTGTTATTTCTAAAATGTTGTAGTCCTTTCCAAGAAACATTAGCGCAATGTTCTATAACAGCCGTATTGCTTCATATTTAGTTTAGGGATATGAACTGTGACACCATGGACGGTATAGAGTTTTTTACATGTTAAAACGGTAAGAATTCCATATAGGTATAGCACACACATAAGAAACAGGAAATGCTTCCGTGAGCTAGTCGCATAATGGCAGAGATAAATAATCCTTGTTTATTTAGAAATGCATTTTCCTCAGTTCAATGCTCCTATTTATTTCATTTTAATGACACTATTGATGTACTTATATTTGAATCATTTTAAAAGCATTCAATGTTTAATTGTCAATTAAGAAAGCAATATGCTTGGAAATAAATTGGAAGACATTATTTCTAAAGTCTACATTCAGTTTGTCAACAGTTTACACAATGAACAAAAAAAATCTCTTGGAAATTGGTTTCATACCAGAAAGTGAACTACATAAGGAATGGACTATTATGTAAACCAGTTAGCGACCTTTATCACGTCACACACCGAATCACGAATTAAGTTTAATCATATTCTGTTGCATAATAATTATTACGTTTACAATTTATACATATATATAATCATTCGTACAATAACAAACATAACACAAGCGAATGGGTTGGTCTACATGTTACTTCAACATCAGTTACAGGGCTACCCATTGCGGCGGGTAAATGGAAAAAATTCAAGAATTTTCTTAATTAAATATAAATTTCAAAATGCTTAAATACTAGTATGGTAAATGGAAACTACTAGTATGGTTAATGGAAACATTAAATGAAGGCAAGAAAGCTAAATCGTGTTCCTCTGGGTCTAGCTCGTTCCATAAGTTTATGGAGAAGGGTATAACGGATTTAACGGAGTTAATTTCAGTTCGTCTGGACAAGGTTAATCAAATTATTGTCGTTTCTCAAATTGCATGGATTGTAATTTAGTATTAATGGTGTAAATATACCATGCAAGTAACAATGCAAATATCCATGCTTTATTTTGTAAATTAAGACTAATTTTTGATTATTTCTGATAGAGAAGCCCATCCGATTTCACGTAACAAGCGGTCAAGGCCTGTTTACAGTTCTAGCTGCTGCTTCATATTGATTTTTTTTCAAGTGATTCTTTCTCGTAAAGAGTACAGTTGTCCCATACAAACTAATGATGTGTATTTTAGTAGATGTCTTTAGTAAGCTACGTATTAATGGTCCTCCTTTGTAATTTAAACTTTGATGTCATCGAGCCTTAAACCTTTGAAGCAGACGAAGTAATATAATATATATGTTGATGCCATGACCCATCTTGACTAAGTGTGATACCAAAATGCCTATGGTGTTCTTAAACAATTGGTGTGCGTTTTAAAGAACAGTGTAGGTATGTTTCCCTTTGAATGAGAAACACATGACGTCTGCTTTCTAGGTAACCAAATATATATTTTTTCCATATCTACATTCAGTAACGTTTCTTTTGTATTGTTATTATTTATCTTATTCACAATATACGTGGAAGTCATGCATTTAATATACACATTAAATTACGAGTGAAAAGGATCCAGAAGAAAGTTTTAATACCTTATATGTATATGTTTCTCAGTAAGGTGCTATTTGAATGCTAAGTAATGTCAGATGGTTACATGTTTCAAATGCACTCCGTCTTAAATTACATAGTATAAGCAATGTATTATTTACTCTTCAGCGCACGCTGGAGAGAGGGAAAGAGAGGTGGTACATCAGTAAGACGATATTCATAGGTAAGTACAAACAGACAAAGTGATAACATGAGTGAGGGCCGTGGAACGTCAGTAAGACGATATTCATAGGTAAGTACAAACAGACAAAGTGATAACAGGAGTGAGGGCCGTGGAACGTCAGTAAGACGATACTCATAGGTAGGTACAAACAGATGAAGTGATAACAGGAGTGTGGGCCGTGGAACGTCAGTAAGACGATACTCATAGGTAAGTACAAACAGATGAAGTGATAACAGGAGTGAGGGCCGTGGAACGTCAGTAAGTCTATACTCATAGGTAAGTACAAACAGATGAAGTGATAACAGGAGTGATGGCCGTGGAGCGTCAGTAAGACAATACTCATAGGTAAGTACAAACAGATGAAGTGATAACAGGAGTGAGGGCCGTGCAGTAAGTCTATACTCATAGGGAAGTACAAACAGACGAAGTGATAATATGAGTGAGGGCCGTGGAACGTCAGTAAGACTATACTCATAGGTAAGTACAAATAGACAAAGTGATAACATGAGTGAGGGCCGTGGAACGTCAGTAAGACGATACTCATAGGTATGTACAAACAGATGAAGTGATAACAGGAGTGAGGGCCGTAGAACGTCAGTAAGTCTATACTCATAGGTAAGTACAAACAGATGAAGTGATAACAGGAGTGAGGGCCGTGGAACGTCAGTAAGACGATACTCATAGGTAAGTACAAACAGATGAAGTGATAACAGGAGTGAGGGCCGTGGAACGTCAGTAAGTCTATACTCATAGGTAAGTACAAACAGACAAAGTGATAACATGAGTGAGGGCCGTGGAACGTCAGTAAGACGATACTCATAGGTAAGTACAAACAGATGAAGTGATAACAGGAGTGAGGGCCGTGGAACGTCAGTAAGTCTATACTCATAGGTAAGTACAAACAGACAAAGTGATAACAGGAGTGAGGGCCGTGGAACGTCAGTAAGACGATACTCATAGGTAAGTACAGACAGACGAAGTGATAACAGGAATGAGGGCCGTGGAACGTCAGTAAGTCTATACTCATAGGTAAGTACAAACAGACAAAGTGATAACAGGAGTGAGGGCCGTGGAACGTCAGTAAGACGATACTCATAGGTAAGTACAAACAGATGAAGTGATAACAGGAGTGAGGGCCGTGGAACGTCAGTAAGACGATACTCATAGGTAAGTACAAACAGACGAAGTGATAACAGGAGTGATAGCCGTGGAACATCAGTAAGACAATACTCATAGGTAAGTACAAACAGACGGATTGATTACAGGAGTGAGGGCCGTGGAACGTCAGTAAGACGATACTCATAGGTAAGTACAAACAGACGAAGTGATAACAGGAGTGATAGCCGTGGAACATCAGTAAGACAATACTCATAGGTAAGTACAAACAGACAAATTGATAACAGGAGTGAGGGCCGTAGAACGTCAGTAAGACTATACTCATAGGTAAGTACAAACAGACGAAGTGATAACAGGAGTGACCGCCGTGGAACGTCAGTAAGACGATGCTCATAGGTAAGTACAAACAGACGAAGTGATAACAGGAGTGATGGCCGTGGAACGTCAGTAAAACTATACTCATAGGTAAGTACAAACAGACGAAGTGATAACAGGAGTGAGGGCCGAGGAACGTCAGTAAGACAATACTCATAGGTAAGTACAAACAGATGAAGTGATAACAGGAGTGAAGGCCGAGGAACGTCAGTAAGACAATACTCATAGGTAAGTACAAACAGATGAAGTGATAACAGGAGTGAGGGCCGTGGAACGTCAGTAAGACTATCCTCATAGGTAAGTACAAACAGACGAAGTGATAACAGGAGTGAGGGCCGTGTAACGTCAGTCAATCTATACTCATAGGTTAGTACAAGTAGACGAAGTGATAACAGGAGTGAGGGCCGTGGAACGTCAGTAAAACTATACTCATAGGTAAGTACAAGCAGACGAAGTGATAACAGGAGTGAGGGCCTGGGAACGTCAGTAAGACAATACTCATAGGTAAGTACAAACAGATGAAGTGATAACAGGAATGAGGGCCATGGAACGTCAGTAAGACTATACTCATAGGTAAGTACAAACAGACGAAGTGATAACAGGAGTGAGGGCCGTGTAACGTCAGTAAGTCTATACTCATAGGTTAGTACAAGTAGACGAAGTGATAACAGGAGTGAGGGCCGTGGAACGTCAGTAGGACGATACTCATAGGTAAGTACAAACAGACGAAGTAATAACAGGAGTGAGGGCTGTGGAACGTCAGTAAGACTATATTCATAGGTAAGTACAAACAGACGAAGTGATAACAGGAGTGATGGCCGTGGAACGTCAGTAAGACTATACTCATAGGTAAGTACAAACAGACGAAGTGATAACAGGAGTGAGGGCCGTGGAACGTCAGTAAGACTATACTCCTAGGTAAGTACAAACAGACGAAGTGATAACAGGAGTGAGGGCCTTGGAACGTCAGTAAGACTATACTCATAGGTAAGTACAAACAGACGAAGTGATAACAGGAGTGAGGGCCGTGGAACGTCAGTAAGACTATACTCATAGGTAAGTACAAACAGACGAAGTAATAACAGGAGTGAGGGCCGTGGAACGTCAGTAAGACTATACTCATAGGTAAGTACAAACAGACGAAGTGATAACAGGAGTGAGGGCCGTGGAACGTCAGTAAGACTATACTCATAGGTAAGTACAAACAGACGAAGTGATAACAGGAGTGAGGGCCGTGTAACGTCAGTAAGTCTATACTCATAGGTTAGTACAAACAGATGAAGTGATAACAGGAGTGAGGGCCGTGGAACGTCAGTAGGACGGTACTCATAGATAAGTACAAACAGACGAAGTGATAACAGGAGTGAGGGCCGTGGAACGTCAGTAAGACTATACTCATAGGTAAGTACAAATAGATGAAGTGATAACAAGAGTGAGGGCCGTGGAACGTCAGTAAGACGATACTCATAGGTAAGTACAAACAGACGAAGTGATAACAGGAGTGAGGGCCGTAGAACATCAGTAAGACTATACTCATAGGTAATGACAAACAAACGAAGTGATAACAGGAGCGAGGGTCGTGGAGCGTCAGTAAGACAATACTCATAGGTAAGTACAGACAGACGAAGTGATAACAGGAGTGACCGCTGTGGAACTTCAGTAAGACAATACTCATAGGTAAGTACAAACAGATGAAGTGATAACAGGAGTGAGGGCCGAGGAACATTAGTTCGATGATACTCATAGGTAAGTACAAACAGACGAAGTGATAACAGGAGTGAGCGCCGTAGAACGTCAGTAAGACAATACTCATAGGTAAGTACAAACAGACGAAGTGATAACAGGAGCGAGGGCCGAGGAACATCAGTAAGATGATACTCATAGGTAAGTACAAACAGACGAAGTGATAACAGGAGTGACCGCCATGGAACATCAGTAAGACGATACTCATAGGTAAGTACAAACAGACGGATTGATAACAGGATTGAGCGCCGTGGAACGTCAGTAAGACAATACTCATTGGTAAGTACAGACAGAAGAAGTGATAACAGGAGTGACCGCCGTGGAGCGTCAGTAAGACAATACTCATAGGTAAGTACAGACTGACGAAGTGATAACAGGAGTGACCGCTGTGGAGCGTCAGTAAGACAATACTCACTGGTCATCCTAGCCCCAGTGCCCGGAAGTATCAAACCTCGCTCTTGACATCATAGTCATCATGATACCGCAGTGGTGTTCTGCGGATAGAGCGTCCGCCTCGTTTATACTGTAAAATATTTATGACTTACAAGTACAGAATTGTACACACGTGTGTGGTGTAAAATATTTATGACTTACAAGTACAGCAATGTACACACGTGTGTGTTGTAGGATATTGATGACTTACAAGTGCAGCAATGTGCACACGTGTGTGGTGTAAAATATTTATGACTTACAAGTACAGCAATGTACACACGCGTGTGGTGTAAAATATTTATGACTTACAAGTACAGCAATGTACACACGTGTGTGGTGTAGAATATTGACGACTTAAAAGTGTACACACGTGTGTTGTGCAGAATATTGACGACTTACAAGTGCAGCAATGTACACACGTGTACGGTGTAGAATATTGACGACTTACAAGTGCAGCAATATACATACGTGTGTGGTGTAGAAAATTGACGACTTACAAGTGCAGCAATGTACATACGTGTATGGTGTATAATATTGACGACGTACAAGTGCTGCAATGTACGTACGTGTATGGTGTAAAATATTGACGACTTACAAGTGCAGCAATGTACATACGTGTATGGTATAGAATTTTGACGAAGTACAAGTGCAGCAATGTACATACGTGTATGGTGTAGAATATTGACGACTTACAAGAGCAGCAATGTACATTCGAGTATGGTGTAGAATATTGACGACTTACAAGCGCAACAATGTACATACGTGTTTGGTGTAGAATATTGACGACTTACAAGCGCAGCAATGTACATACGTGTATGGTGTAGGATATTGACGACGTACAAGTACAGCAATGTACACACGTGCGTGGTGTAGAATATTGACGACTTACAAGTGCAGCAATGTACACATGTGTTTGGTATAGAATATTGACAACTTACAAGTGCAGCAATGTACACGCGTGTGTGGTGTAGAATATTGACGACTTACAAGTGTACACACGTGTGTTGTGTAGAATATTGACGATTTACAAGTGCAGCAATGTACACACGTGTGTGGTGTAGAATATTGACGACTTACAAGTGCAGCAATGTACACATGTTTGTGGTGTAGAATTGTGACGACTTACAAGTGCAGCAATGTACACACGTGTATGGTGTAGAATATTGACGACTTACACGTGCAGCAATGCACACACGTGTTTGGTGTAGAATATTGACGACTTACAAGTGCAGCAATGTACACACGTGTATGGTGTAGAATATTGACGACTTACAAGTGCAGCAATGAACACACGTGTGTGGTGTAGAATATTGACGACTTACAAGTGCAGCAATGCACACACGTGTATGGTGTAGAATATTGACGACTTACAAGTGCAGTAATGTATACACGTGTGTGGTTTAGAATATTGACGACTTACAAGTGCAGCAATGTACACACGTGTGTGGTGTAGAATATTGATGACTTACAAGTGCAGCAATGCACACACGTGTGTGGTGTAGAATATTGACTACTTACAAGTGCAGCAATGCACACACGTGTGTGGTGTAGAATATTGACGACTTACAAATGCAGCAATGCACACACGTGTGTGGTGAAGAATATTGACGACTTACAAGTGCAGCAATGCACACACGTGTGTGGTGTAGAATATTGATAACTTACAAGTGCAGCAATGCACACACGTGTATGGTGAAGAATATTGACGACTTACAAGTGCAGCAATGCACACACGTGTGTGGTGTAGAATATTGACGACTTACAAGTGCAGTAATGTACACACGTGTATGGTGAAGAATATTGACGACTTACAAGTGTAGCAATGCACACACGTGTGTGGTGTAGGATATTGACGACTTACAATCGCAGCAATGTACGAACGTGTAGAGTGTAGAATACTGACTACTTACAAGTACAGCAATGTACTCACTTGTGTGGTGTAGAATATTGACGACTTACAAGTGCAGCAATGTACACACATGTGTGGTGTAGAACAAGTGCAGCAATGTACAAAAGTGTAGAGTGTAAAATATTGACTACTTACAAGTGCAGCAATGTACACACGTGTGTGATGTAGAATATTGACGACTTACAATTGCTGCAAAGTACACACGTGTGTGGTGTAGAATATTGACGACTTACAAATGCAGCAATGTACACACGTGTGTGGTGTAGAATATTGACGCCTTACAAGTACAGCAATGTACACACGTGTGTGGTGTAGAATATTGACGCCTTACAAGTACAGCAATGTACACACGCGTTTGGTATAGAATATTGACGACTTAAAGTACACGCGTGTATAGTCTAAAATAGTGATGACTTTGCAGAAACCAGTGCAGCATGCAGCAAATATTATATTTATTTTCGTGTGTGAATATTTTATATTTAAACGTTTCAATTAAACCACTCCCTTGCATTCGTGTGAAAGTTATAGCAACTATGATGTTAGAACATAAACCTTTGAAGAAGATGAAAATGAAACAATAATGACTATTTAAGATTCAATATACTGCTGCATAATTACACATTAAATAGTCTATATTCATAAATAATAGAATGTTAAACGGCAAGGTTACCATACGGAATCGTTTATCTTTATTCAAATGAATGAAATGTGACGTTACACATTTGTGCTTTCAGCTTTTTTTAGTCATACCATATATCAAACTGTCGCCAAAGTGTATCCTTCTTCATTAATTGCTGCTTAAATTACTAGTAATTTTAAGTAATTTATATTTATCAAAGTATTTTAGACCAATAAATCTTAGTCGCTCATAAATTAATTGAATGGAAAGCTATTTAATACACACGTTTGACTAGTACAAAAACAAACTATCAAAAACATTATTTTAATTTTTTTTCACTCTGATTGTGTAACAAGTTCTTAAAACTTAGACAAATCACGCACGAAGTTTTTCTGGGTAGTACCAGTACTAAGCATATGCGTAAAAGGTGTATTGCTCAAGGACACCACGCATAACCGTGACGGAGGATCGAACCCACGACCCTCCGATTCTGGGTTCGGTGCTCTACCACTAGTCCACGCGCTCCACAAAAAAAAACTTTCATATTTACTGGGACGAAAAGTCGTAGCAATCCTTGAAATGACTTGTTTTCAAGACAGGATATCAGTTTTATCATGTCATTATGTATTATTCTACTTAATAAAGCGTGGTTAGATAAACGTTTGCTTTATCGGCACAGAAGGTTTATCAGGCAGCAAGACACAATTGATGACGTCATTACTTAGCACCGGTTCTACCCAGGAAAATTTCAAACGTGTTTTACGACGGGTGTTTATAAAGAAACCATACAACTCTCATATCTTCGCATCTAACGTAATGTTTCATGTAAATTAGAAAATGTCTAGTTCGACAATCATATTGTATTGAAATGTCGTCTGTTGAACATAACAAGTGGATCTTATATTTTAAAGTTAATTTTCAGAAGAAATGAACACATCTTTGTATGTTTGCAACATTCGGTATACGTTAAAGTCTTTTTTGTTAGTATTTAATTGGACATGTTACTAATATATCAATATTTGTATTTTAACTAAGCAGCAATTAGTTATAGAGTAGACGTAGTCTGTAAAGTTAGACATTTATGTAATAACATAATAAGAAAGGAACCATTAGAAACACATTTGTTAGGTTTTATTACCTGCTTGATGATATGTCAGAAATATTTTGTCTTCTTTCGTGAAAAAAATTATGTCACGGAGTTAACGAGTATTAAATTGATAGGTAGACATTTTCTTATATATAAATATTGAGATTAACCAGATCGGCATACTTTATATTTAGCGTACATTAAGCTTTTCCAATTTTCCGTGGCCGAGTGGTCCAAGGCGTTATCTTCAGATCAATTATCTCTCACCATTAAGGTGGTAGGTTCGAGTCCCTTTCGCTCCTAAAAACTTTATATGAAAAACTTTGCAAGTTACTTGCGAAATGACGGTGGTTCTACTCAGATTCATTCTGAGGTCTTCCTCCACAAATATCCAACGGCCATAACTTGAGATGTGTTGCTTATGACGTTTAACCCCATTAAAAAAATAAAATCTAGCAAGATATAAGAGAAACCTTTATAGCAGGAGCTGGTAGTTTTGAATATCTAGACAATATCAAATATCTAATTTACATATTTTACTCGTTTTTATATGTTTAAAAACATATTCAATAGAAAAACGGATGTATATTAATATAAAATCTGAATCCCCAATTGGCAGCTGGTTGGAAGTTGGCGATTCGCGGCGAATCCCTAACTGGAACGTTTGAATCACCTCGTGATGAATATACTCATCGTATTGAGGGAACAACGCGGGAACGTTGTTTATTTAGTATTATAAGATTTTTTTTCTATAGAATTGATTTGTTTAATATCAATTTGAAAAAACAACCATATCCCAAACTGGCAACTGGTCGGTAGTTGGTAATTCGAATCCCCAACTACCAACTGCCAACTACTTACTAACTTTACACTATTGTTACATTTATTTTGTCTCTATTTATGTCCGTTATGGTTATTTGCATGCCATTACTTTAACAACAGGCGCCTTTGATGCAGTTTTCAAGGATGACACTGGATGACATACTTTAGGAAGATAATTTAATGAGATTATAGTGCAAATGCATTAAACACAAACTGTCGCCATATCGTGTTTTATTACTGTGTTACATGTATATACAAGAAAGCACTTCAAAGTAAAAAATAAATTATAAGAATTATGTTGCCAATACTGCTTAGTAAGATAGTATATATTATCGGCAAATATCAAACAGTTTCTTTCCCTGTAATGTTACCTAGCTCCTGTCCCATCAACACATTAACGTATGATGTATTCACCAGCTATTCGGTGTGACGATATCATTTGTGGGTGGTCACGTGATATATTTTTCCCACTGTGTCATATATAACCGAACAATATGCATGCTTGTTATGCTACTGTTTAGGTAAGGCCTCTATAAAATCTAATTTTCGTTCTGAACCTTTTAATAGTATGTAAAAATATATTGTTGTAATGTACAAAATAAAAATATGTTTTAACCAAGTAAATGTATGTCACATGGGCATAGAGTTTCAATTATTGGTAGCAAGGGGCAACCTGAGGAGTGAGTGTATAAGGATGTATGAGAAAGTATATGTTGCACCCCCCCACCCCCCATCCCCTAACCCAACCAACCTGAACAATTGTTACACTAGGGGTTGACACGTGTTTGGTACATGTATTGACATTTGATTATAAAACAGGATCACTTAGTGTAACATTTTTTTTCAACTAGAAATGTAGTTATCCCTGCAATGAAATGGGGGTTTAAAGTGTTACCCATGTTCGTCCGTCCGCACACACGAATGGGTAATTAAGTGTGTATGATTAAGGGTTAGTAATTTTTTTCGCCCGGACAGTTGAAAAACAGTTAAAAAATATGTGGTTGTTTCTAGACACTTCAAAACAAATTTATGTGGCTTTTATTACGCAAGTAATAGTGATAACCGCAACTCTAAGGGTAACAAAATATGTTTTATAGGAATGTGATGTGAATGAGAAAATCGCATTCAGACGATAAGTGTATTTTTGCTACACTAAGGGTTATTTATAATCGTAACCCTTAGTATAATGAAATAAGTAACAAAATCAATTGTGTTACACTAAGTGTTATTGCTAACAGCAACCCTAATATAACAAAATTAATTTTATGTGGATGTGGTTTGGTGAAGAAAAATCTTATTCCGGGGATAGGGATATATTGTTACACTAAGAGTTATTTATAACCGCAACCCTTAATGACATTGACCATGACCCGAAAATTGTGAAACGCAAACGCATCCGGAGTATCGCTGTTCTGAACATCTGTGTAACTTGCATCGGAGGAAATTTAATGCCCGTAAGCGCTGGCAGTGAATTTCTAATTTTAGTAACAGTGACATTGACCTTGACCTGAAAATCGTTGACATACGGAAGCACTTGCGGATAGAGGGATAGGCGAACGATACGACGGACGGACATTGGTAGCACTATATCCCCCTCACCACCCCGTCCCCAATTTCAAAGCGGTAACATAAACACTACGTATCAGTATTAAGCAGATAAATAGTATAAATTGTGTAATTTGCCATGTTATGTAGGGATATTATAGAGAAGATTATTTCCTAAACTTTGTTATATATTGCAACAATATGTCACATATCGCCACTTAGTGTATTATTACACTAACTGCCGCGGTGTCAACCCTTAGTGTAACAAAAACTGATTGTGTTACACTAACTGCCGCGGTGTCAACCATTAGTGTAACAAAAACTGATTTTGTTACACTAACGGTTGCGGTGTCAAACCTTAAGGTTACAATTGTTACACTAAGGTTTTTTGTTACACTAAAGGTTGCCCAATGCTCTAACAACAATAAGCACTATACCAGTGTGCTACAGTTACATTCTAGCAACTACTATCTTAACTCCTAGTAGTTTAAGGGGCCTTACCTATATTACCGATTTTGTTTCTGTAGTGTAATTTATGTTTTGTTGTTGACCAAATACACAATCGCGGCCCCGAGATAAAGTCATTTATTGACTGATATCGGGTTATGCTAAAGCATGGACGAATACAACGGAAAATGTCGACCTGTGTATTAACGAATTTCTCATAAATAAGATAAACTACAAAGACGGATTCAACCACTACCTTCGAATGGGACCTCCCTCTTTGTGATTCAATAAACTTTCCATGGTTTACTAAACAGAAAGTTATAGGTGATGCATCTTCAATACGATGTATTTATAACAACGTATCACTTGTTACGTACCCATTTGTCATCGTATGGTTCCTTTATTTCATAATCATACGTCACACTAAAAAGTATCAATTATACGATATCATTTATTACAAGGTATCTCATAACGTGCACTGAAAACTTATTAAACACGAAACTGATAAAGGAGGTTTTATGTTAAACAACCGGAAAAATCAAACTTAAAAAAGAACAGACTAATAAGAGTTATCAATCTGGTACCTAACAAAACATACAGTGGCATCAGAAATTAGAGCATAGTGTATCTCGGAAGCTTTTAAAACATTTTTTTACGGATTTACTTCGCTCTTTTCGGCATCAAATCATTAAACGGGACGCTGTCTATGAAGGTAACACTTATTATTGCAACTTCGACTGTTATGTATACACGAGGCAAAAGTTGTTTTTGATGCGATTATTGGGATATAAAAATATTTTGATTTCCATCAATGTGGCCGTAAAGCATTGCTGGCCTAGAAGTTTGGTTTAGTTAGTGAGATCAATCAACATTCGTTATCCCTTATTGTGCATTAAAACGACAAACATCATCTTATTTTTTTTATTTATTAGTACAATTAAGTCTTTAACGGCATAGTCTTTGGCAATGGGGTTGGTTGAAATGTGAGCGTGTGCTGTTGTTTATGTTTTTTGTTCAATAAATTAATATTGTTATATTCAATAAATGAATCAATATCGTGTGAAATGAATTCCAACTACGATTCTACAACATTTGCTATCGAACCAGGGTGATACTGGTACGAAATTGTACCTTCTACAATCGTTATTATGTCATTCTACAATTCAAAATTGAAGAAATGAATACCAATAAATTTTAAAATAAACATAAATAAACTCATTATAGTGTATTTTTGTCTGAATAACGGTATCTGGAATTTCTTACTTACAAATTACTTTTTTTCTCTGATTAGTAGTTTTTTAACAAATGTTCATAGAAAGAACCCAGACACATTAAAAGGCAAACCTCAAACACTGTCTAGGTGAAAAGGTTTACCTCAAATAAAACTGAATGATCATATTATCAAATGGTTACAGCTATATAGTTCAAAAGCGTTATTTTCTTTTATCTATATTTTTCTGGCGTATCTGAAATTTATTTATGATTGAATATCATTTATGGTTGCACTCTTCAACCTGTACGCTGATGACACCTTGAAACAAGGGCTGCATTCCAAACATGGTACAAATACGATTTATTCTAATTGATCTAACAGCGTGAACCATTTGGCTGATAAATATTATAATAGATGGTACGCTTGAACGTGTTTTACAATAGATACTATGAAGTAAAAACATCAACTATAACATTGCACCGAGTGTCGTCAAAGTGTAGTCGTTTTTACAGTTAAGGTGTCATTTCTTACAGTGAGTTTGTTGTTGCTGTCACTCAGGGTATTGTTTTTTGTGGTATGCATATTTTTAACAGGACTTTAATTAGAGTATTTAAATCCTTAATATACTGGTTTTGTCTTTGAGCTTTACGGAATAAGCTATGTATGTATGGATAAAACAACAATGTTACAAGTTAAATCAGTTTTCATGAGCTGTATATCAAAAAGGTATGTACTACTATTATGTTTATTTAAAACATAATAGTAGTACATACTTTTTTGATATACAGTTGGCAACCATCGGCTAATATATAAACTTAACAAGGCGTGTATGAATAAATTATTTATAGAACAATACCACGCCTACATTTTTTTGTCATTTTAAATTTATAAATAGGAAAAGGAATGGTTGCAATGGTATAAACAATTTTACCACAATAAAATAATGCTCTGTCATTTATTTTGTAGAAACCATATCGTTTATATGAAAGCAGGTGAGCATTGTGTTCAAGTCACTTTTGACATAAGTTGGCGTAAACTACATTTAGTTTATGACATGGTATACACCCTTACCGACAACAACACACTGTGGGCGTGTCGTCGTATTTTTATCAGAACAACATTTTTGTGAATAAAACATTGTTTATAATATACTCTGTATTTCACACACAAGTATGCCCATTCGTCAAACATTAAGAAAATATTACAAGTGCATGACATGCATTTAAAAATATGTGTTCATATTCTAGTGTAAAGAAGAAAGTGTAAGCACATATTTTTTGTGGAGCTCGTGCTCTAATGACCCGGAGTAACAGGTTCGATAACCAGTCACGACAAAATGTCATGTCCCTGAACAAATAAATATAAATTGAAATCTTAAGAATATTTTTTTGTAAACAACATAATGAACTTATCATTCAAAACAGTCAATCTTAAGTGTATTAAAATTTATTCAAAACGCTATGGCTTAATGGACATCCTTGTTAAACGTCTGTAATGAAAATCAGAATGAATATTGTAATGCTATTCATCACATACAACTGCTTCATCATAAATAATGAATTACTAATACTGTGATTAATAGTGAGTTTAAAAATGAAATACCATAATTAATTATCCAAGCAAACTAAAACAAATCTTGAAATTCTTCAGAATAATAGTTGTTGGTATAAATATATGTGTAGTCATTTATAGATAATAGGTTATGACAAAATTTGAGTTGTTTTTTTTCAGTCTAATTTATCACTTGGTTATTGATAATGTTTATACTTATATATCACGTGACAGTTTTAGTTCATATACATATATCTGATAGAATTATCATTTGGTTATTGATGTTTGTACTTGGTATGTCACGTGACAGTTTTAGTTCATATACACATATCTGATGGAAGGGTCATGGAGCCGAGAGCGCATATTAAAAAACAGAAAAACAGACTCTGTTTTATAATAGGATTAAATTATTTTTTTTCTGGTTTTAATGCATGTGTAAAGAATTTCGAATCACGCACAAATCAAATAAAGTGATTCGACATTCTTTATACATGCATACAAACCAGAAAAAATAATTTAATCCTTATAATTCAAATCGTGATTATTATATTTAATTTGAGACTCCTCAAGTGAATATAAAAACAAAATTAAAATAACTATGCGCTACAAAGTAAACGCGTAAGAATACATCACCTCTGTCCTGGTTGACATCAAATTCTCTAGATTTAATATTAAATAATATCGTAACGGTTATTGTTTTCATTATCAGATGAACTCTGTAACATAAGTTGGTTTATTGTAAAATGACGAAATATATTGCGGTGAAAAAATTAAGCACACGCCTTTTATTTCTAGATTTTGACAAATAAAAAATTAATAATTCCAGGAAATACCCAAACAGTGTATAGGATATATACATATACGCTGACGTCATTGTTTAGTTTTTGTCTACACGATTGTTTTTAAAAAATGTGTCAATATTTACGAAGGTCATATAAACCCACGTTCATTGATTGAGAATCAGAATTTGGAACGTTTTAAACGACTTTTACGTGCAAGGTTTGTGTATTTACATTGTCTCACGATCGTCTTCTTCTGAACTTCAACTACATGTACATGTTTTTATTTATTTTTTCCTGTGGAAAGTTTTGTCAACGACTAGTATTCACGTTCGGTAAACCAGGGTTGTGTTCAAAGGTACGCTATACATCTCAAATCTGAACATTTTATGACCTACTTCATTGTTTCTCAAAACAACTTATGGTCTGATTGAGACGCCCTGGTTAAATCGCTGGACCAAAGAAATATATAAAACAATAACCTGAAGAAAAACAGCTAGAACTAGATCTAACATTTTGTTTTTGGTGTGTTTTATTATTTAAAAAAAGCGTGGAACCGTTGTGAACGTCACTTAATTTCGTATATTGTTAAACTGACCATCAAAATGTCGATGCTTCTTTGTTTACGCGATAAACGTAAAAGTAGTCCGGCTCACGGGTTTTATCGAAAAATAAAAGTCTTTGAAAATTGACGTTGTCCAATGAAAATGCTTTAAATACCTATATGATAATGAGATTGGAATTATTGAGTAATCATGGGAGGATAAAAGAACTTGTAAAAGCATTCACGCCCTCTAGCACAAGTTTTAACAGTTTTGTTTTTTCAATTCATACTGAATTATCTCGGTGATTACAAGGAAAGCAACGTCTTTAAAGCACCAGTGGACATCTCTATTGCCGACAACTGTTTTGGTAGCCAATAGTTTTATATAAACATGATTTGAAAGCCAAGAATTATAAAATTAAAGGTCTGATTTTACACAAAAAAAACCTTCAGGTCATCTCGTATCGGCTATAGCAGCGTTATAGTACAAGAAAGAAAGACTTTCAAACAATCATAATACTGCCACCGTGTCAAAGTAAGAGGCGACACAAACAAACGTACACTACCACCGTGTCATAGTAAGATGCGACACAAACAACCATTATACTTCCACCGTGTCGAACGAAGTACGAGGCGACATACTACCTGCCGGACTGTTATTGAAGATGGGTTATAATAATGATATAATAACATAAAAGTTTGTGTTTATTGGCATAAAATGGCCATGGCTTCAAGATAAAATAGAGTTATACATAATACTTTACAATAACTATAATAACTGTTCTGTCATAAACAATAAAAAGTAAGTGTACAGTTTGGCAAATATAGATTACAATTGTGCAGTCACAAAAAAATTATCTAGAAAACACATCAGATATATTGAATTTTAACTTCTAGCTTTCTAAATTGACTCAATGAATCCTAGAAACAGACATTCATAAAGACAGCTACTTACCATTCCGTCGATGATCTAAATAAAAATGTTGTATACACCGATCTTTACACGCTGCTGAGACCGCGATATACTGCCATGTAATCATTTTGTTGTAAACGTATATTACATATGATAGCAGGATTCCTTTAACATTTAAAGCACAGAGAACGCTACCAATAAAAGAAAATAGATAACTCAGATTTATTGAAAAGCATGTGATTTCATCTGATTTATCATTTTATTTATTCATTATGTTTCTTCTTCATACGCCATCTGTCAGTTTTATTTCATGTATTACTATCGAATAGAAGAATTCTTTCGAAGCTCAGAGCGAAACCACAAAAAAGGCATGTTCGCCTTTATTGAGTCTGTTCAAGAGGGATAATGGAATGTCTAACCCTTCATGATCTTTAGTACCGACTTAATGATTCTTATATTTTCAAGTAACGCTAAATATGAGCTAAGCGATGGCTTGAAAACCGGAATTGTTAAAGACACTGTTTGAAAATGGTCAATAATTATTAGTTGGTTTAAACATGTTTTGTTTTTATTTATATACATGTATACAGAAATGGGGTTGGGCCACGAGTTCTTTCAACATTATATTCGGCCCTCCTCCTACAATACTTATTAGTTAAAGAAAACAATGTTTACAGTCCTTTTGTCTTTTAGTTTTTAGATCATTCATTGTGTTTATATAAGTCATGATTGCCCAACATGTCAGTTGTATTCGGTGGGGAACCTAATGTTTCTCTTTCAGTCATACTCTCAACATGATGTTTTATTTTTTTTAATTTATACTAATTTGTTTTAGCTCGATTGCGGTGAAAGCTCATCGCTTATATAAATCGCTCTCGAGTCCGAGTCCTGGGTAAAACCAGCTCTGAGTGTTGTTTTATGAGAGGCATCGGGTCGAGCTTGCGATCGGACCCGCAACCTCTGGCGTGAGCGGCCAACACTCTATCCATTAGACCACCGCCCCGCCACCGCCTCGCTCAACTACATATTTAGCGTAATGATGTTTTAGAAATATTTACAATTCAATCTGTTTAACATATAACACAATTAGAGTAAGTTTGCGCGCACATTGGTTGCAAGCGTGTCATTAGGTGTGTAAAGTAACACGGTGCTTGGTGCAATACTATTAAAACATGAACAACACATATTACGCATACTTGCAGACGACAAATTTGTAATTTTTAAAAAATGACCGTTAAACATTTTCTCTTCATCTATGCATCCTTCATCCGTCTGTTTAACACATTAACTTAAAATGTCCATGTGTAACATTTCGCAGGTATAAAGTGAGTAGTTGCAATTTGTACCAGCCGTTAAACTGTTCATTAATTAAAATGAATCATAAATTATTATGATATATCGCGCCTCTGGAGCGATTCAACTTGTCAAGAAAACATGGTAATTTAGAAAAAAGTAAAGTAATTCTTCTTAAGTCAGGAATGCCATAGTGACTAATCTTACGACTCTTTCGCTCTACTACATATTTAGCGTAGTGGCGAAGTCATAACTTTAATTACTGGTGCACTGGTTATTATGATTTTTGAACTTCCATTCTAGGCTAACGCCGCGCACGTCGACAGTTTTAATAATTGACGTTTGATTGAAAAGGTTTTGATAATTGAAATTTCAGAACTTATATTTTTAGATGTAGGCAACGTATTTAGAAATTGAGGAAGCTGTTAAACCTTTTCTTCTAGATGCAACTTGTCTTCAATTATAAAGACGTACGGTAATTGGTGCTCGTAAATATATATCAAATACCCATGGCTGCATCAATCGTTATTTTCATGCGAAAAAAAAGTTTTACGTTAATTCTATATGTGACGACTAGTCCTATTGGTAGAAGCTGATCGTAGACTCACGCTTATTCTATATGTGGCAACTAGTCTTATTGGTAGAAGCTGATCGTAGACATATGCTTATTCTATACGTGACGACTTGTCTCAATGGTAGAAGCTGATCGTAGACTCACGCTATGACTTGTCTCAATGGAAGAAGCCGATAGTAGACTCACGCTTATTCTATACGTGACGACTTGTCTCAATGGTAGAAGCCAATAGTAGACTCACGCTAATTCTATACGTGAAGACTTGTCTCAATGGAAGAAGCCGATAGTAGACTCACGCTAATTCTATACGTGACGACTTGTCTCAATGTTAGAAGCTGATCGTAGACTCACGCTAATTCTATACGTGACGACTTGTCTCAATGTTAGAAGCTGATCGTAGACTCACGCTAATTCTATACGTGACGACTTGTCTCAATGGTAGAAGCCGATAGTAGACTCGCGCTAATTCTATATGTGGCGACTAGTTTTATAGGTAGAAGATGGTCGTAGACTCATGCTAATTCTATATGTGGCGACTAGTGTTATTGGTAGAAGCTGATCGTAGACTCACGCTAATTCTATACGTGACGACTTGTCTCACTGGTAGAAGCTGATCGTAGACTCACGCTAATTCTATATGTGGCGACTAGTTTTATTGGTAGAAGATGGTCGTAGACTCATGAATCTGAACATGATTAAAAGCATTGTCCTTTCACACGTAGCTGGCTAACACTCAAAAATAAAAAAAAATAAATTGTAAAAGAAGCTTACCCTTCAATGAGAATGTCTTAAATTAAAATTAGTGTAGGTAGTTCGTGTTTTTAAAGCACATTTATATTTTAAAAATTAACGGTTGTTGTTTACTAGGTGATGGTTTAATCACATCTACAATAAAGATTTTCCTTAGGCTATAATAAATTAATTGACAGATTATCATCCACGCCCGCCCTCTAATTTTCGTGCCGCCCTGACCCTTTTTATTTTCATAAAAGAAATTTAAAAAAAAAAATAAAAATAAAAAAAAAAAAAAAATTTTAAAAATTAAAATAAAAAATAAAATCCTCCCACCCTCCCCGTTTTTAAGAAAAAATTGGATGATAATCTAGCAATTAATTTAAAATGGCCTGAACTAATAATTCTCAATTTCTCTAAATGTTAAGCTGAACGAAATTTACATTAAATGGCCATATATATTGAGAGTTAGAACGCATTTTACTGATTGGTAAAGGATGATATGAAAATTCATCAGTTAAATAAAGTTAAAGTGTGTGTCCTTTGTAGTATTTGCCTTGAGGAAAATTTAATATGTTTAGTTTAACTGGAGCCAGAAATTGAACCAAATATTGAACTGTCATAAGAACCTTTAACAAAGCTATCGTATTAAGGATTAAAATCCGAATTTTGAGTTTTAATCGGGTGATGAAAAACATTAGACCAGTTTAATGTTCGCGAAGCCTGAAGGGCTTCTCGGCAACATTAAACTGTGCTTATGGTTTTTTTCCATCACCTGATGAAAATTCAAAATTCGGAATTTAATCCTTATATTTACATTATATTTTCTAACTATTTTAAATACAACTATTACGTTATATTTTGCCATTTTGATATTTAAAAAGAAAATTATACGCTTTAAACAACAAATCCAATGTCATGAATATAACGGCGACGTTTTCAACAAACTGAATAAGTGCGCGCATTTGAATGACATCTTACGGTACACGTCACGTGAACTAAACGGTAACGTCACGTTTCACCAGCAAAACAAAATCGCGCAAACAATCAAATGCAACCTGGTCCTTTTTAGCTCCGCCCAGCTGCAAATGCTTTCCATTGGGAAATAAAATGCAGTTATCTATGTAGATCATTAAGGCTGATTGCAGTAAAAACGTAAATATTATAATCTACAAGCAGAATAATACGTTATCTACCTTTCCCTAACTATCATACGATACAGTAAACATATGTAGGCAATTAAACATAACAGTTTTAAAGTTAATGTTTGCATATCTTTTTCAATATCAAAGTGGTTGTTTTAAGACATTGTGGTATAGTTTCGTCCGTAAAGACTGAAAACATTAATTAATCTCAACAGGTGTGTATGACGTTTGTACGTAACGTTCTGCATTCATACCTACATATCTTTTCAATGAAAGTGTAGGCAAGGATATACACGCCTACGGACGGGCTAAACGTACTTCAACCACGACATCGTCGACGTGATTAATAATAGAAAGTATAAATAACGGGAAAATGGAACTCACATTATTCATAATGCATAGTTGATGGGACCGGTCTAATTTGTGTATCAAAAGAAACCGGAAAGAAATTAAAGAAAAAGAAATTTAACTCGAACTTGTTTAATGCATAAAATGTGTTTTTCTTTTTCTGAACGGCAGACAATACGAAATTCTACGGATGCATGGACGTGATGTATTGGTTAATTTGGAATTAAAGAAAACTTTTCGGAAATATTTTATAATCTCTAGGACATTTCAGGTAATGTATAATAATATATTTAAGAGCATTTAGTTCGTTTAAACTCATTAATTTTACATCGATCGTGAAAAAAAAATCTAACAACATCTACAAATCACGTTCGAAGTCCACCTGTGTAGAACTACAGATAAAGTGTCTTTTTCTAGGGCACGACGCATGACCGTATTACTGTCAGAGATAGTTGTAGCAGTCGTTCTTTTTTCTAACTTTAAAATAGTCCCTCAATATCGAGATTCACTTATCAAACGTACGTCAAGTTTCTCCGCACTGCTCAGATTATAATTTTGAGCTACTTTATTGGGTGTGTCCGTTTAATTCTACGTCAACTGTCAGGCGTGTAGTTTTCCTCTTTTATAAGCATGTGTTTGAGATATTTCTTCACCATTAAAACTATACACCCTCTATATACATTCTCATAGTTTGAATCAGGTGTTCAAAAATATTCAGGGTCCTCCGTGGCCGGGTGGTGTACGGCGCCGTCTCAACATCACTTACCTCTCACCGCTATAGACGTAGGTTTGAGTCCCGCTCGTTTAAAAAAAACTTAATGTTTGAAAGATATCAAATTATTGCGGAAAGACAGTGTTTCTACTCAGATTCATTCTGAGGTCTTCCCCCACTAATAAAACTAGTTATGCCATTTATAACCTGAAATGTGTTGAAAATGACGTTAAACCAAATTCGAACAAATTGAAACAGTTTACTGACATGTCATGTCTTCCAGCATCTGCACGACACTGTTATTGTATAAAACACACCATTAATACACTTACATATTAAATGCTATTCTTCTGAAATAGTACAAGAAGAAATCATCAACATTGGTGTAGGATGGGTTACTAGTGCATGAAAATTAACGGCGGTTTATAAACTTTAACATTTTGAAAATAAATGTCAGGTTTTATCGTTTTGCGCGAAAAAAAAACATACACAGTTATAGTGTTTAGCGTAACATTTTAAAGTAGTTATTCTTCGGTTTGGTATATGAGCACTGGTTAACCTTCCATGATCTCGGGAAAGACAGGTTAGATTTACCGATCGTCTGTTGGCCCTCGATGGTATAACATAGCGCAAACTAATAACACATATTTCGGAAAAGGGGAAGAATACGCGTATGCTTAGTTTAAACTTACTTGTTTTACGTTGATTGTGAAACAAGTTCCTACAACGCATACAGCAGCTTTCTCGGTGCGTTCCTACATGGAAACAGTCCTAGATGTGTCTTACTCACACAACACGTGGCTGAGGTTTGAAATAACGACATGCTTTATCACTACGTCATGCCTTCCACACACGCCTTTTTATAACTTAAATTCAACACAATCAGTTACACAAGTATTATTAGTAGCATCATCATTAATAGAAGCAGTATCACCAAAAGTTGTATCACCAAAAGTAGAAGCATCATTAATAGAAGTAGTATCACCAAAAGTTGTATCACCAAAAGTAGAAGCATCATTAATATAAGTAGTATCACCAAAAATAGAAGCATCATTAATAGAAGCAGTATCACCAAATGTAGAAGCATCATTTATTGAAATAGTATCACCAAATGTAGAAGCATCATTAATAGAAGAAAGTATCACCAAAATTTGAAATATCATTAATAGAAGCAGTATCAGCAAAAGTAGAAATATTATTAATAAAAGCAGTATAACCAATGTTAGCATCATCATTAATAGAAGCAGTACCACCAAAAGTAGAAGCAATATTACTCGAAGCAGTATCCCTAAAAGTAGAAGCATCATTAATCGAAGCAGTCTCACCAACAGTAAACG